>CM044962.1:21338819-21391288 GCA_024516035.1 Bactericera cockerelli
TTTGATCGCGTTTACTCCGTGGATTTCGTGAATAACAAACATTAGAAGGTACCTACTTTATAGCGCCATAAAAAAGGTTACTTCAGAGGGAGTAGACTTTGTCGCAGTAAAAGGTACTTGGCAAGTGTTTGTCCCATGGCATTCGGGGCAGAGTTAAGAACATTGTACTTTAGGCGCAGTTAGGGTACTGACCACTTGCTTTAGACTTCACTTTGCTGATATGTTAGGGAAGGAAACATAATAGAGTCGAAGAGAGGAATTTTTATGTCAAATTTACCTCGGTACAAGGGAAACTAATCTCTTAAGAAAAACCTGTGTACGCTCTTGAGGAAAAATATTCGGTCCCTTGAATTCACTTTTGTTCGAATCTAAATTTAGACTGTCGAACTAGAAACGAAGAGCAAGAAGGGCGTAGAGACGAGGAGTCAACATGCGAAAGAGACGAAAGGGTTTGGCAAGTGGGTCGATTCGACCATGGCAGTAGCTATCGAACTGCTGATGCTAACAGGAACATGCACACACACACGTGACATTGACGCCGTTTGTTTGTGACTTTCAAAGAGCTTTTTAGGGAATAGGAGCTAGAGAGCGAGAGAGGGGGGGGGAGGGGTATGGTATGTAGAGTGGATGAATGAAGGGACCAGGGGTGCGGAGGGGGGGGGGGGCATAGAGACGGAGGTAGTAGATCAAAGGAATTTTCAGCGGGGCAAAGCAAGGGGGTTGAGGGTGGGGGGAGGGGGAGGGGGACACAAGTTGTTCCGTTTAATAAAGTTACGAGGCACAAATTTCGAAGGAAGAAGAAAATTTTGAAAGCGTGACAGGGCGGCATCGGGTGGAGATGGGGAGGTGGGGCGAGGAATGGGACGTGCAGGGGTGGGCGGGGGAAGAAGTATTTTAATGTTGAACACGGAAATGCTGACAGGGCGGTGGTTGTAGAAAGTCATCGATTAGTCGCAATTACGGCGGGCGAAGATGGAAAGAGATAATTTCCAATCATCTATTTTCATTGTGGAGGAAATTACTTTCCACGTAATAATTATTCTTTTAGCATGTCCTTTGTCCCGCCGGTAGCTCAGTGGAAAAGGCGGCACTCTGTGAATCCAGATATTCCACAGTTCGTGGGTGCGAAACCCAGCCGGGACATGAGAATTTATCCTCTCATTTGGGAATTTTACCACATAATAATATGTCTTGGGCTGCTGGGATGATGGGACTTTAATTGTCCTAATCGGCAGTATAAATAAGGATATATTATTATTATTATTATGATTTTAAGGTACATTTCATTTTTTCTAACTTCTAACTTTAGGTAGTAATGTGGAGACATTTCAGTCTATCTCACTATTAGTAAGATGACTAGATACATTAAATTAATTGTTTATTTTTTCTCTTTTATTATTATTATTTGAAATAATTTGACATACGATTCTGGGCGCACTCGTTTGATTGTGCCCGACAAAGGATAATTTTAGTGGTTAGGGTACACTTTTAAAAGTGCCGGATCCCCACACTTGGTTTTGAATAGAAAGAAGAATTTGTCTGCTCTCGGTTTAAAAAAAATAAAAATATTATTTAAAAAAACGTTTCATATTTGGTGTAATGGAATATTGGAGAAAATCGGATTAAAAAATGATAATATTATTTGAACGTTATATTATTGGCGTAATGGAATCTCCTGCCTTACGCTAACATTGTATTGAATTGAATTGTAATGTATTGTATTGAATCGAATTGTAATGTATTGTATGGTATTGTATTGCAGGAAGGGAGACTACCACCGGTATCTGGCAGAGTTCGCCACAGGCACGGAGAGGAAAGAGGCCGCCGAGAACTCCCTAGTCGCCTACAAGTCTGCTAGTGACATCGCCATGACAGAGTTACCTCCCACACATCCCATCAGGTAAGCGGGAAATCCCACACGCATCCCATCAGGTAAATGGGGGAAATCCCACACACATCCCATCAGGTAAGCGGGGAAATCTCACACACAGGCAAAAGGTGAGTTCGGTGCGAAGATTACCCACACCTTTTTCGCATGTATGAATTCGGTGCCGCCTAAAAAAGGTGATTTACGATTTCGGTGCGGTCTGAATGACTTATAGATTGATTGTTTGTTTATAATGTACTAGTTGCTTGTTAACAGTCACCCTCTTGTTATTAAGTTAGTAGATTATGTTGTAGACAATTACATTCAGCAAGACTATACATTTCCTCCTTGAAGGCCATGTCTAGGGGTACGGTTAGATAAAATACAATGAAGGCCATGCCATGGGTTTATAGTAGGGTTAGGTAAAATATAATGAAGGTTATGCCTTGGGTTTATAGCAGGGTTAGGTAAAATACATTGAAGGCCATGCCTTGGGTTTATAGTAGGGTTAGGTAAAATACAATGTAGGCCATTCCTCGGTTTATTAATTGAAGACCATGTCTATAAGGAAAAAAATACTATAATAAAATTACCTGATCATCAGGGCAAGTACCAGGGCACCGAATTCATACATGACCTTTTTTAGGCGGCACCGAATTCATACATTTTTTTATTTTTCACACCGAACTTGTACATAGCCCACACACATCCCATTAGGTAAGCGGGGAAAATCTCACACACATATCTATAAGGCGGAGTTATTGCCCATGGCAGTCTCTTCCACCCAACCCTTATGATTTCTACGTGCCATCTTAGCGACGATATTTCGAATCCATTTTTAGATGACTCCGAAGCCTCGGAAGTCATCTTGTTGTCAATTTCAAGACGGAGATATCCGATGATTTCCGAACTCGTGCTTTCTGTAGAACCGATCGCAAGCTCACTGCAGACTCGTGTGAGAGTGTGTGTGTGTGTGTGTGTGTGGTGTGTCTGTGGTGTGTGTGTGTGTGTGTGTGTGTGTGTGTGTGTGTGTGTGTGTGTGTGTGTGTGTGTGTGTGTGTGTGTGTGTCTGCCATAATTGCGTTAGCCTCCGCACCGCCTCCATCCAGAACGCATGTAGGAGAGATGAAAGCTTTCGCCTCCCTCCTGCCTCCCCAGACTTGTCCCACCGCCACGAGATTGAATCGATAGGGAGGGATGGACCGCGTACAGCGTGGTGCGAACGTTTTGGAACAGCTTTTGCCGATTCCGAATTTCATAGAGGGTTGGGTGGAAGAGATTGTCTGTGGCCCGAATTATGTAATTGTTAAAAATATCTAAGAATAGTCAATCCAAAGCCACAATCACTTAACAGCTGTTGTAAATGCGCTTAGATTGGTTGAAATTCCCAGCAGAGGGCGTGTTAAGGTAAAGTGTAGGATTAGTTAATCTAATCCTGTTTCATAATTCGGGTTCTAGATAATAACCCAGCCCTTTATTTGGGCGTATTATATTTTTATCCGTGCCTATCTCACAGAAACGGAATTATTAATTATTCATCATCATTGGGTGACGTCATCGTGAACGGTGGTAGCCAGACAGTGGAGGAATGACTCAGCCCTTCTACCAATGATTTACAAGGAGGCTAGTAATTGACAAGGACCCCCAGAACCCAGAACCAATTTTGAAGAAGAAAAAAAGACAGTTTGGACATCTCGACTGAGTCACCCTGAAGGAAATGTATTGAAGGATGTGGAAGGAAATGTATTGAAGGATGTAGAAGGAAATATTGAGTTTTGTCAGATAGAAAAGAAGATAAGTGGGGAAAGCTTTGAAGTTGTTTTTAGTCTCTCCCGACTCCCTCTCTCTCTCTCTCTCCCTATATCCGTCTTCTCTCTCTTTCTCTATATCCGTCTTTTTCTCTTTCTCTCTCTCTCTATATCCTTCTTTTTTCTCTTTATCTCTCTCTCTCTATCTCTCTCTCTCTCTCCCCTCCCTCCCTCCCTCCCTCCCTCCCTCCCTCCCCCTTTCATACCTCCCTCTTATCCTATCTCACCCACTTTTTCCTCCTCCATGCTCTTCCTCTTCCCTTTCTACCTCGCTCTCTCGATAATATTCCCTCTTCCCTTTCTACCTTGCTCTCTCGATAATATCGCCCTCTTTCCTTTCTACCTCGCTCTCTCGATAATATTCCCTCTTCCCTTTCTACCTCGCTCTCTCGATAATATTCCCTCTTCTCCTTCACCTCCCTCCCCTCCACGATATATTTCTATCTCAAAACTTTCTCTTCGGCCAATAATAACTTTCCGTTCTTTTCTATTTCTGTTTCCACCTCTCTCTTTTTCTTCTTCTTTGTTGTTGTAGACAGCTTGGCTACAGCTGAAGTGGAGAATAATATAATAATATCGCCTTATTTATACTGCCTGATTGGGACAGTTAAAGTCACATTATTCCAGCTGTAAGCCAAAGATACATTATATCATCCTCTCACCACCGTGATTTAGGTATCAATACCTCACGGACACGGAATTATTATTAGTACTAGGAAACAGGATGAGATTAACTAATCCCTACACTATCCCTTAACACGCCCTCTTTTGGTGGAAATTTTAACCAAGCGCATTTATATCAGTGTTCAGTGATAGTGGCTTGGATTAACAAATCCTAGATATTAAATCCTGTTTCATGAGTCCGACCCTGAGCAACCTCCAGAGAGTTTTGAACATGGATGAGTACCATTTACATTCCAATTTCTCGTGATGTGGGGGGGTCATCCCCAAAACCCACTCGCGCGGGGCTGGTTGAGGTTCATTTGAGTTGCTGTTTTGTGATTCTACACTGATTCGGTTGCTGATTTGCGAAAGAAGGTTGAAACCCCGGTTGTGACTTATGGCCATTCACTTGCAGCCGAGGCGACGCCGACATTATTATTGTTATTATTAATTTCTTCATCTCTACTCGTATATTAGACAGCACAGCACAAGTAATGATTACAAAAAATGGACAATACCTAATGGAAAATATATGTATATAAAAAAAGGAAAAATATATTTACACGCATATGTCCTGACCAAAAACTCCGCCCTGGATTGTTGCCTATGTCAATCGCTTCCACCCAATCATTTAATAATAACAAAACTCTAGTGGAAGGTGAGATTAATGCTTAAAGCATTTTCTACCTCCTAACCCTCAGAGTCTTATTATTATGTGGTCACATACTCAAATAAATGAGGAAAAATTCATGCACTGGGCGGGATTTGAATAACCAACGCGGCTCCCTACTTTTTCTTCTTCTTTTACTCTGTCTTATCCCGCTCAAGCAGGATCGACGTTGTACATCCCTATACTACCTGAATTACCAGACTAGCGCGTTAACCACTTGACTACCAGTGCAGGGTAAAGCCAAATTTATTGTTTAATCCCAAAACAGAAAGAAAACTTTCCCTCCCAGGTTGCATCACTTTTTCGCTGGCATACTTCTTTATCTCTCTAATGTTCTTATCATTAACTTTTCCCGGGGGGTGGGAGGGGGGGACTGGGAGTGGGTGGGGTTATTAGGGAAGCACCTCCCTCGTCCCACTCAAACACTCAGCTGTGGCTCTCCCCTCCCTCTCTCTCCCTTCCTATAAAGTCTTCCTGCATCTCTCCTCCTACCTTCAGAGTTTCATCTTCCTCTCTCCCTCCCTTATCCTCATTCTCCTCCTCCTTCTCCTCCTCCTCCTCCTCCTCCTCCTCCTCCTAATCCTTCTCCACTTTTTCTCTGCTCCATGTCTCCCTCCCTCCTCCTCGTTCTCCTCCTCCTCCTCTTTTTCTCTGCTCCATGTTTCCCTCACCCTCTCCTCCTCCTCCACTTTTTCTCTGCTCCATGTTTCCTCACTCCTCCCTCACCCTCTCCTCCTCCTCCTCTTTTTCTCTGCTCCATGTTTCCCTCACTCCTCCTTCTCCTCCTCCTCCTCTTTTTCTCTGCTCCATGTTTCCCTCACTCCTCCTTCTCCTCCTCCTCCTCTTTTTCTCTGCTCCATGTTTCCCTCACTCCTCCTTCTCCTCCTCCTCCACTTTTTCTCTGCTCCATGTTTCCCTCACTCCTCCTTCTCCTCCTCCTCCACTTTTTCTCTGCTCCATGTTTCCCTCACTCCTCCTTCTCCTCCTCCTCCACTTTTTCTCTGCTCCATGTTTCCCTCACTCCTCCTTCTCCTCCTCCTCCTCTTTTTCTCTGCTCCATGTTTCCCTCACTCCTCCTTCTCCTCCTCCTCCACTTTTTCTCTGCTCCATGTTTCCCTCACTCCTCCTTCTCCTCCTCCTCCTCTTTTTCTCTGCTCCATGTTTCCCTCACTCCTCCTTCTCCTCCTCCTCCTCTTTTTCTCTGCTCCATGTTTCCCTCACTCCTCACTCCTCCTTCTCCTCCTCCTTCTCCTCCTCCTCCTCCTCCTCTTTTTCTCTGCTCTATGTCTCTCCTTCTCTCCCTGTCTTTCTCCCTCCCTCGCGAGCAGCAGTGAGCAGCGGATACTGAATGACACCTGTTTGTACGATTGCTTCTCTCTTTCACGCGCTTCCCTCCTTTCTTTTTATTCAGGAAGAAAGAAAGCATCACTCTCGTTCTCAAAATCCCTGCCGAAATTTCCCTTTTAACACACGGGGGTAAATTTCGTTCATGCAAAACGCAAATAAATGCAATCAGAGAGATGCATTTATTTGATCCCGAGGTTGACGGTTAAAAGGGGCAAGATTTGGGTATTTTGAGAATGAGAGTGCTTTTTTCTAGATGGAGGCTCACAACTCCTCGTCATCTGTAAGGCTGAGGACCGAATTATGAAACAGGATTGAGAATCTGGTATTTGTTAATCCAAGCCACTGTCCATGTGATATAATACCTGATGAAATGAGTAGTTACACTTGTATGAGTAACGACAAGTGGCGGCATTACAAGAGAAAAAAAATAATAGAATTTGAAAAGTACAGGAGGCACTTCGTAATGCTGCGCTACCCACAAAAATTGTGAAGAGGCCTTGAGCTTCACCACAAACAAAATCATACACTCGTCATTTTCGCCACTAACGCCCGTTGTTGTTGTTGTTGTTGTTGTAGCCAGCTTGGCTACAGCTGGAAGGGTGAGTGATGGTCTCCAGCCAACTTTGAATTAAAGTTGGCTCGTCCTGAACCTCATATTTCTATGTGCGATCAACCATCATGAGGACTTGAACTTTCCTTTATAAGCCATTAAACCCTTGGGAAACTACAAGCTAGCCTGGCCTGTAAGGGTTGGCTAGTCTGGTCTCTGTTTATAGTCCTCTAGCGGGACACTACTGGTCTTTTCCCTGTTTAAACGTCCCCCAGCCAGAATATTTAACGTCCCCCAGCCAGACTATTTAACGTCCCCCAGCCAGACTATTTAACGTCCCCCAGCCAGACTATTTAACGTCCCCCAGCCAGACTATATTTAACGTCCCCCAGCCAGACTATTTAACGTCCCCCAGCCAGACTAACGCCCGTCTCCTCTTATTTATTTATTTACACTTTATTTATTTTTACAAAACAATCATCAACAAAGAATTAATAACAATAATTTAAAAAACTTAGAAATATGTACAAAAAAATCTGGTGTAAACATCACACGACTTTCCTTATCCCCCAAAAAGAAGTCGAATTCCGCCACTGGTGACTCAACGGGAACGGATAGTTAAAAATCAGTGCCAAATTCGTAATCAGCACCTTAAAATCATTGGATTTGATATGTCGCAACCCCCATCTGGGGTAAATAATAAAAAAGTTAGTCCAAGCGGGTCCCCCCAAAATACCGGTAAATTGAGGCCGGGTTCCAAAAAGTTCAAGATATCAAAAAAATGATCAGAAGAGACCCCTATTATTTTTTTAATCCGAGAAAATGTTGTTCCCTAACTTTTTTTGTATCTTTAACCAATTTAAAGAAGCGGCGCTTGCGGCTAATATTTGCGGCCCTGCGGCCGCAGAATGCGGCCGATTTCAACCAAAAGTTTCATGGTTCGTCTGGTGTATAAAATGAATTACCATACCAAATTTCAAGTCTCTAGCTCTTACCGTTCTCGAGATATCCTGTTTACACACACACACACAGACAGACAGACAGACAGACGCACGGACCAATGGCTGAAAACAACTTTTTTGGTATCCTGAGGCTATGATTCGTCCAGAAATGTGAAAAACTGGGTAGGTCAAATTTTCGACGAATACAATACTTTCCTTATTATAGATAAGGAAAGTAAAAAAAAAAAAAATAATAACAATAAAGATTAATTTATAATTACAATTGTTTTGTAACCTCTTCTCCCCCCCCCGCCCCCCCTCAGGCTGGGCCTGGCGCTGAACTTCTCCGTCTTCTACTACGAGATACTGAACTCGCCGGACCGCGCCTGTCGCCTCGCCAAGGCCGCGTTCGACGACGCGATCGCCGAGCTCGACACGCTGAGCGAGGACTCGTACAAGGACTCGACGCTCATCATGCAGCTGCTGCGAGACAACCTGACGCTCTGGACCAGCGACATGCAGGGCGAGGGCAAGGACGAGGAAGGTAAGAATACAATACAATACAATACAGTACAGTACACTACAATACAATACAGCATGCAGCTGCTGCGAGACAACCTGACGCTCTGGACCAGCGACATGCAGGGCGAGGGCAAGGACGAGGAAGGTAAGAATACTAGTTATCATATTTGTGTTGATCACTTTCGTGATATCACAACTACTCAAACTCGCTTTACTAAATCTACGCTGATACCGGGACTTGAACCACCGACCTCCAGGTTACAAGTCCGCCGCTTTATCGATCAAGCTACTGAGGTCGGTGGAAGGTAAGAATACAATACAATACAATGCAGTACAATACAGTACAGTACTATACCATACCATATTTATACTGTTTAGTCCTGCAAGAATGAGACTAAAGAGTCCCTCACAAGTAATAAATAATAGCTAATCTAAGAGCTAAGAGCGCACGATTAGCTCAGTGGTAGTATGGTGCCGTGTTTCTGCTAAATCAACAACTCAAAAGCGAATTCTCGCCGGTCAGGCGGAAGGTCCCGGGTTCGAACTTCAGTGACGACAAAGAAGTTTTACTCTTACGTTTGTAAGTGATAGGTGAGGTATACTACGATCTGAGTAAGCTACAAGACCACTAACGTTAACGGTAGCTGCTGTTTCATGGCTGCGAAATACAATGGACTGTGAAACACTCATCCAAATTAAATATGGGCGTTTGTACTGGGTGAATCTGGTGGGTACCAGGTGAGTGTTTGGACAAAATTAATAGACAAAGGCATAGGTTTTCCCCATCTTACACGGTACCAATCCGAGATCTAGCGCCACAGAGGTATTAACACGTATGAGACGGCGTGCCCACCGGTGGTCACGTTTTTTTTTTCAATTTCCCTTGTAACGTGACCCACCGGTGGGCACAGATAATGCTATTATTAATATAGTTTTGTACTCGCCCGTCCCCATTTTTTTTGTTGTTGTCATATTTAGAACACATACCCTAATTTGAAGCCGCCCCAGCGTACAAACTATAGAAAATAGGACCCGTCTCATACGTGTTAAAAAAACGTCTGAATTTCGCCCTTTATTATTCCAAAAATAATATTACAACACCAATCAAGTGTCATCCTCAGCTCTCTCCTACTAGTAACTCCTCTCCCTCTCCTCCTCCTTCTCTTCCTGTTATTCCCTCCCAAATTATTTTTTCTCCTCTTCCTGTTATTCCCTCTCAAATTATTTCTCCTCTTCCTCTTATTCCCTCCCAAATTATTTTTCTCCTCTTCCTCTTATTCCCTCCCAAATTATTTCTCCGCCTCCTCCTCCTCCTCCTCTCCCTCCTCCCCCTCTCCTCCTCCTCCTCCTCCTCCTCCTCCTCCTCCTCCTCCCCTCCTCCTCCCCCTCCTCCTGACCTTGATCCTCTCCCTGGTTTCAGGCGCCGAGACCAGTCTCCCCACTCCTCCTCCCCCCGGCGCCTCCTCCCTGGAACCCGAGCCTGTGCGCGACACCTCCTCTCCTCCCCTGCCGCCTCCCTTCCCCGCCGCCAACTAGACACTTCTCTCCCGCCTCCATCCCTTTCTTCCCCCGCCGCCAACTAGACACTTCTCTCCTGCCTCCATCCCTTCTCCTGGACACCTTACCTGCCTCTCCTCCCCTTGTCCCTGCCTCCCCTCCAAACCATCCTGTCTCCCCCGTCACAGTGCTTGTTACGAAACAATCTGGGCCTGTCCACTGCTTTCTCTACAAACCATCCTCCCTCCCTCCTCCAGCTACTGCTTCTTATATCTTCCTGCCTCTTGCCTGCTTGTTTCAAACCATCTTCCCTTCCCCCTCTCTCTGCTACTAAATGACACTCTACTTTATTTCCCCCGGTCCTAGAGCTAACTAGGCTCAACAAACACCCCCCCACCTAACTTGCTTGTAACATATGATACTACATACCCTTGTCCTTTTATCTGTACCCCCCCCCCCCCCTTGGAAAAATAATTACACTCAATGCTATCCACTGTTAACTTTAACAAGCTTTCAATCCTCCCCCCCCCCCCTGGAAAGTAATTACACTCAATGCTATCTATCCACTGTTCACTTTAACAAGCTTTCAATTCTCTCGCCCACTCAACATCCATTCCTAATTCCCAATTACTTTTAGTCCCCCCCTCCCTCCCTCACCCTGCTAAATTGTTGTTTTCCATGAGATTTATTTTTGTACAAATACATAACGTAGTTAATCTTGTGTACCAGAACACTTATTTGTATCAATCATTTCATTTTATATCTAGCCAGCCTCCGTGGCGTAATGGTTGGGACTACTGCCCGTCGTCGAGAGATGTCGAGTTCGATCCCCGGTTGGAGCAGACTTTTCGAAGAAAATTCTGTTCCCTCCAAACACATGAGACTGGCATTTCCGGCCTCACTCAGGCTGGGTGAGGTTAATGTGGGTAGCTGGTACGATTCCCAGCGAATGGAGGGTAACACCCCCGTCCAGATCAGGACGTTCAAACCAAATAGAAGGAAGGGCATCCAGCTGGACCAGCCATAAAAAAAACGTACTCCACCCTACCAACCTCAACCATAAGGTTGAAGCCGACCCCAAAAGCAACTAAGCTAATATGGGATAAAGGCAAGGGAGATATATATTATATTTCATTTTATATCTCGTAAGGAAAGTTGAGTAGCTGCTTTAATATAAGCAGCGACCAGTGGCGGAATTATAGGCAAAAATAAGATTTTGGGATACTACATATATGGAAAAGTCCTATAATTCTGCGCTACCCACTAAAATTCTGATATAGTAACTTAAAGAAACAAATAAATTTGTTTTTTTTTTCATTTTATACTGATGTGATCACACTGATTGATCCAATGTAAAAGCACGTTGGATACACCAGTTCTGCCGCTGAAGTTAGGCAACTTCGAGCGAGCCAAGGACTGAGAAGGTTGACCATTCAATATTAATCGAACCCTCGCGACGCTATCTATTCCCCCTGGCCCCATTTCAGGCTGGGTGAGGTTAATTTGAGTAACTGGATTGTGAGTTTCCAGAGTGAATGGAACGTAAAACCCTCGTCGTAATATGACCATGCAGTTGAAAGCGACGTTCCAACCATGTTCAAAAAAAGAGTTACCAGTGTTACTCCAGTGCGCTCGTGTTGACCCAGCACCTAATAAGGAAGTATTGTGTCACTTCTTGCCCATCAGAGGGGAGGCATACTACGGGATGGGTAGGCTACTACACAGACCCCAAGTATCTACAGTAGCTTCTGTTTCATGGCTACGAAATAAAAACGGCTGTGAAACCCTCATCTTTTTTATTTTCTTCTTTTTTTAAAAAAAAAATCAGTGACGTAGTCGTTATGACTACTCCTGTGTTACCATGAGATTGCGAGTTGAATTCCCGTTTCGGCGGAATTTTTACTGTCTCCTCCCAAGTGCATTGGCAGTGAAAAAGAGCACCTGCCGTTTAGGTGCTGAGTCAACACGAGTACACCGAAAGGTATTCCTAACTAATAAGTGTAAGCAAATTTTTAATACAATTTTTTTTTTTTCGTATTGAGGAGATCGAACCGGAGACCTTCCGCATGGCAAGCGAGTATCGTGCGCTCGACTGTGGTAAAATTATCTGAAGATTGTTACACCTATGTGTTAGTTCAGTTGGTCTGGTAATCAATCCTGAGGTCGCGCGTTCGAAACCCGGCCGGGACCCGACAAGTTATCGTCCCATTTTGACCACATAACATATCCATATAGATAATACTAAAAATAAAGGACTGAAAATTCTTGGCTTTATAACTCGGGAACTCTGTAGCAAATAATAATAATTGCAACTTTACTGTTGGTAGATAAGGTTTATCTAGCTTTATTTTGGGGTGCGGCTCTCCTGTTTTTGACTTATCCGGGACCCTTAATTTTTTGTTGTTATTGTCCTGTGTTTTTTTCTGTTTCTTGTTAAGTGTTGTCTTAATAATAACTCGGAACTGTAAGAACCTGAACTGTAAGAAACTAACTGTAAAAAAAACTGTAAGAGGTTTATTAGTTAAAATCTACGCAGCTAATGCTAGATATTATTATTATTATTATTTTTTTTTTAATAAATTTAATGTTTTTAATGTTAAATTTTTGTATTTCATTACTTTGTATATTGGGTCCCCATGGAAACCGTCAATTATACAGTATGTTTCAGAAAAGGTGGCCACCCCCTCGTAACTTTTGAACGCGACGGAATTTTTCAATTCTGTAAAGTTCTAAGTATAGGAAGTGCCCTATGGCCCAACCTGTGGTCATACTTATTTTAGGCCCCGGTCGGCCCTTCCGGCTTTTAGGCCATATTTTTTCATTTTTCTCGCGAATTTTAAATGGAATGCTATATTTTTTATTCCTGTTAATTAAAGTCCAAATTAGGCTGAGTATGATGAGCTTTTAAAATTTTCAAAAACCTTATCAGGGGCGGAGCTGGTAGGGTGCAAGGTTCAAAACTGTTTACACCCCTGTATCTGAGCGATAGTTGGATTTTTTAGTACAATTTGTATTCACATAGGTTCAAAATATTGTTTTAACACCATATGAAATCAAAAAATATTCTTGTTTACATTTAATCAGGGCCGTAGTTAAGTTTTTGTAAAAGTACTTTTTTTCTCACGTCAATATTTCCGTAAATTAATGGTGTTTTCAAAATTGGCGTCTTTTCTCAACAAAAAAAAATCCAATAATTTCGAAATTCACCCTCTCTACCGGACACTGTTGTGAAAAAACTAGCAGGTTAAATGGCCTTTTTTATTAGCTTAATCGCTTCTCCGTTAAGTTTTCTTTCGATTTTAAGTATAAAAAAACATATGTCATTGCAGACTTTCACCTTTAAAAATGCCAATTTTGAAAACACCATTAATTTACGGAAATATTGACGTGAGAAAAAAAGTACTTTTACAAAAACTTAACTACGGCCCTGATTAAATGTAAACAAGAATATTTTTTGATTTCATATGGTGTAAAACAATATTTTGAACCTATGTGAATACAAATTGTACTAAAAAAATCCAACTATCGCTCAGATACAGGGTGTAACAGTTTTGATCCTTGCACCCTACCAGCTCCGCCCCTGATAAGGTTTTTGAAAATTTTAAAAGCTCATCATACTCAGCCTAATTTGGACTTTAATTAACAGGAATAAAAAATATAGCATTCCATTTAAAATTCGCGAGAAAAATGAAAAAATATGGCCTAAAAGCCGGAAGGGCCGACCGGGGCCTAAAATAAGTATGACCACAGGTTGGGCCATAGGGCACTTCCTATACTTAGAACTTTACAGAATTGAAAAATTCCGTCGCGTTCAAAAGTTACGAGGGGGTGGCCACCTTTTCTGAAACATACTGTATAAAAAAAAACTTTCGTAACCTGACCCTACTCTAATGGTCCGTGTGTCGGATGTGTGTTCCAGGAGGCGAGAGCGGGGAAGCCAAGGAGACGGTTCAGGACGTGGAAGATCAGGATGTGTCGTAATCCTTCCCTCCTCCTCCTCCTCCTCCTCCTCCTCCTCCTATCTCTCTCTCTCTCTCTCTTCCCTCTGCCTGACTCTCTGTCTCACTCGCACCCGCCACCCCGACGATCGCAGAGGTCAACAAGAAGAAGACAACAAGAAACAGCTACGCCCCCCCCTGACCCGCCCCGCCCCTCCCCATTTCTTTTTTGAGTCTCCTTTTTAACCCCCCCCCCCCACCCCCGCCCCCCCCCCTTCCCTTGTCTGATAAAGCGCGGAGGCTGACAACCCCCCCTCCCCCGCGCACACCTCTCGTCGTGAGACAGAGACAGAGAAGAAGAAAAACAAAACACACCTCCCTCTCACCCCCCCCCCCCCTCTTTATTTTTTTATTTATATATATTTATGATTTGTGCTGAGATATATTGATAAGGCTTCCCCTCCTCCTCTCTTTCTTTCTCGCTCCCCCTCCCCCCCCCCCCCCCCCCCCTTGCGATGGTCTAGCCATCGTGCGTCGTGAAGCTGCATGTGCCGATTGTTGGCCCGCCCCCCCCCCCGTGTGTGTTGTTTTGCAACCAGTCATCGCCGCGCCGGTCCAACGATGAACTCGATGGTGCCAGATTAAAACTCGCCCCCGCCGCCTCTTCCGTCCCTTTGTCCTATAATCCTTTGATTTCCTCCGGTGAGACAACAATCGTCCATAGCACCCCCCACCTGTACAATTTGGAGAATTTTGGCAGAATAGTGGCCCCCCCGCGCTCCCCAAGAGCGACGTTTAATCGAAAAAATGTTCTCATTCTTCTTACTAGCGGTCATACCTAAAACTCTCGGAAGTATTGTACTTTCGAGAGAAATTTTTTATACCTCAAAATTTTAAATGTTATTTCTAGCCATACTACGTTTTTGTTCATTTCTAGACCTGTTTACAATTTTAACACTATTTTCTAGTATCTATCTGTCTCATTGGCATTGTCTCCGAGAGCCTAAAAAATTATCTTAGGACAGTACAATAGCTTCCTTCGCTATCGGCTCACTCGGAACTGTCTCAAGGGATTTAGGGCGACTCCTTTGGTTTTGTTTTTTCTTCCTTAGCGGTTCCCCCATGTAGGGATGACGAGGTTTTGTTGAAATATTTTATGTGTCCATATTGTTTAGAGGCAGCTTGTTTCCCCCTATGTCTACCTAAGCTTACCACGTAAGAACTCTGAGAAGCGCGCGCAGGCTCAGACGGGCTATTTCTTCTTTATTATTATTTATTTTTTCATTAATAGGACATAATTTTGAAGTAATTAAGTAATTATACAAACTAAAATACAAATTACTTAAGAAGTATAATTTTCTTTATTGTTACTTGGTAAAATTTTGATCTAATCGCTCTGTAATCTAATTAACGAGTCTGGTATGACCCTCGATCTTATAAGAACACTATTTAGATATTGCCAATAGACGTCCGGTGGTTACCAATATCATATTGGTAACCACCGGACGAAATGAATAGAAGTATTTTCTACCACTCAATAATTTGCTGTCGCCTTTTTTAACCTCAAAATCGAAAGCCTGTTCTACTGTCATCAAATACTTTCGTTATATTGAGCTAGCTTGTTGAGTCACTCTCATAGGAGGAGGCCAGTAATATCGTCGCTTGGACAGGAAAAGCCCCACTTCTCACTCCCTTTCTTTCAGATGTAGAGAAATAAAGGGAGGGGGTGTTTCCAACCCGCGATCTCCCGTCCCGTCTGGCCTGTGCTGTTTCTTATCTAGGATTACTACTCTCAATCTTTTTGGCCATGCCTCCGTCGTGTAACCAGGCACGACACGTGGCGTTCGCCCAACGGGCGGCCAGTGCGACCCATTGCTTGGTATGACCTGGCGCCCAGCGGGCCGCCTAGAAATCCTAGCTGCCCACTGGGTGCGCTGTGGGTCATCACAAGCACAGATTCCTATTGGCTGTGTCTAGGGTCTGATCGCCCTCTCACGGTTGCTCGCTAACACCCACTCAGCCTGAGCCTGGCCCTGCCGCCCCGCCCAACCCATGGGCGTATTGTTTGTAATTTTCGTGTGTTTTAATATACCCCCGCCCCCCCCCCCATATCTCTTTTTCCTTCCCGAGAGGTCTCTCTCTCTCCCTTTCGAATTGTTTAGTTTTGCTTTGTACCACAGCCCCACTTGGAACACCTCACTTTTCTCTTCGATTCTATATTTACTTGAGAGAGAAGAAGTAATTTAAAAAAAAACGACGATTTTTTTTTATGTTGTTCTGTGTAAAGTATGTAGAGGTTCTGGGTGTCGAGATGTAGGGACGGGGCCGCCCATCTGTGGCTGTGTCTATGGTCTGACCTGTTGGTACGTGGAAACTGGCGTCACACTGGCGACCTAATGAGATCTATTGTGGCGATTTGGAATCCCCGTGTCTGTTACAAATCCAGTGACACAGTGACTGATGGTCCTGCCTGCACTGGAAACAAATCGCCTAGATTGTGTGTGCAATGAAATGTTCAAATCACGTACAAAGAGTAAATCACAAAGATAAAAAAAAACAAATCATTAGAAAACGATAGCTATTAAATGCACAGGTTGTATCTGAGCGCAACATTTCACCAATAAATTAAAGAAAAAAAAATAAAATACAAATACATAATGTTTCATCAGTTACATAAAATGAGGTCGCAGGCATGGCTGTACAGCCAATACGAACTCTTGCTTGTGATGGTAGTGAGACAGCGTCCCGTAGACGGCCATGGTGTCTTGACTAGCCAGTGGGCGCTGTCCCATGTCGCCCTCACAAGCAATGGGCGAGCCACCCCTTGTGTCCACCCCACATCTCGATACCCACCGTGTGTCTAGATGGCCTGGTGTATACCCCCCCCCCCCCCCCCCCCCCCCCCCGTGAGAACTCAGCACGCGTGTGTTAGCATGGCATCTTCACCGACCAGCAATTCCTCACTCCTCAGCCCTTCGAGTTTGTGACTCACTTGGCCCTTGTTTCAGGAAGCACTCTCCATGATCGCCAAATCTCCTTTTCAAACGGTCACACACAACGACGCACTCTGTGTGATTTGTTAATTTAAACGAAGTAACCCATCAGAGTGCGTCGTGTGACCTGTTAAATAGGAGACTCGGGGACTCTGAGAGTGAGAGAGAGTGGTTTCTGGAAAGAGAGCCGCCAGGTGTGAGAAAAAATGAGCCCGTCTCAAGTCCCGATTTCACTTTCGTGAAAGATTCGAACATATGTTGTAAGGCTTCAAGGTCCCCCTTGTACGGCGATCTCGACCGTCAAATCCACCGTATACCTCTCTCACACACACACCCCCCTCCCCCCAAAAAATAAATAAATAACCTGCAACAGTTTGTTGATTGTGGTTTCACCTCACCGAGACCAGTGGTTACTGAAGTGTGGAGGCGGCCTCTATTGTTTTTTTTTTTTTTTTTACTGTAAATGTAGAAAATTATTACCTCCACTTATTTTCTATATCTACAGAAAAAACGTAAAATTTGTGACGCTGTTGTCTCACCCTTGTCCAAAGAATTAGTTCGAAAGCGTTTTTTTTTTTTTTTACATAAACGAGTGAAGAGCCATGTTTAACCCTCGCGTGTTGTGTCTCACCTTTCCTACAGCTCGGTTGGAGTTGGACCTGCTGTTCCCTCTTCCCGTGGTTCCGGTCAAACCGCCATCACCTATCTCTGTCCATCATCATCTGGCTTTGTGAAAGCAAATTTTCCCTTGCTTTCAATGTATCTGTGAAATTTCATTTTCATTTTTTTTTTAACAAAGCCATTTTTATCTTTTTGTGTTTGTGAGCATTTTCATCAGTCGAACCTGTATATAAGAGAGCTCAAGGGACTGGAATTTTTTTTCTTATGTCCAGGTTTCTTTAATGAAGAAGTTATTTTCCTTCGTATAGAGGTGAATTTGACTTTGGAAACCTCTTTGTAAGAGACTTTTTTCTCAGTTCCTCGGGTTCTTATATGTCCAGGTTCGATTGTACGTATAAGTAATTTCTCTAAACATTCACAGTAAGATTTCTTTTTAATAACATGTTAAAAAAAAAGGGTTGTTGAGTCTCGACCCGGTGACATCTGAGATGAGAGCGTTTGTTCGGAACCAGCTCCTCGAAAGTTCTCCCCCCCTTGTTCATAATATTAATCTTTATTTTACTTACTCTTAAAGACAGTGCCCGAGAGCCAGAGGAGGGGGGGGGGGGTCGGGTGATTGGTCGGCACTTCAGGCTGGGGTGAGGAGGAAGTCTGTCTACCACACGCAGCCCGTGGCTGCCCCCTCTAGACACGACGAATCTGTGGGAGGCGTGTTTTTAAACTTGAGCGCTTTTCAGAGAGCCTCAAGCTCTTTGCAGAGAGCCTTTTGAGCTCTCTCTTAGTAGAAAGCTGATTGCTTATGGCCAGGTCCAGATGTCCATGCTCGCTTCTAGCTGAAAGCGGGCAGACACTTTACACCAATCACAGCATTCCATGGTTGTTGGAAAGTGCTCGTAGCCAGCATGGGCATCGACAACCCGACGTTGGCTCTCGGGACACTTGCCCCAAATATAAATAATAACTATAGTTTTACTATTGCATTTCTTACGATTACATTCTTTAAAAAAAAAAACAATTTTTTTATTTACATCTACAATATTATTTACTTTTTATTTTTTATTTCCGTAAAATTAATAATAAAAAAGTACTGTGTTAAGTCTTCTCTATAGAAATTCGTTTCGGTTAATCGAAACTGAGTTCTCGTATATTTGAGAGTGCGTTGTTCATTCGATCAACTTGATTTTCAGAAATAAAAACTAGGTGGTATTGTGTCGGGCGGACGTTAAGAGCTAAGACACTCAAGTTTGAGTTTGAACCAATCAAAGCGCATAATTTTGGTGGGTAGCGCGGAACATAGGACTTTTCCGTACCTTTTTATATCCTAATATGTTTAATCAATAGCACGCATTGAGGGAGAGTCTGATTTATCTTAACTTTTTTTCATCTCCGCAATATTTTATATGATAATTGATCTGTTCTTGGCCCAAGCAAGGTCGACATTGTTACAACGCGTCCCATTACCATCACAGGTTTGGAAAAGTTCTGCAGACTGATCTCTTTGTCGTTCTGGGTAACCAAAACTTCTCCACTGAAAAGTGCAGGTCAGACAGATTTTTTTAGTCAAAAGAAAAGTTTAGTTACTTTTATGCCTCGTAATAAGAACTCCATTACAGAGAGTGAGATTCGAGTTGACTTCTTTAGGTTTACAATCAATCGCTGTATGACTTCTCTTGTCAGAGGTAACTACCTCCACGTGGCATGTGCCATCCTTATTACATTTTCGTTGTGAAACACCAGTGTAATTGAGATCTTTCACCAGCACTGCAATGCCGAATTCATAACCTGCAGGGCCTACTGTATAAATAGGTCCACAAACACTCTTGGCCCAAGCAAGGTCAACATTCTTACAACGCGTCCCATTACCATCACAAGGTTTGGTAAAGTTCTGGAGATTGATTTCTTTGTCGTTCTGGTTAACTACATTTTGTGCCATACTGCCATTGGAGTTTATGGTATCTTTATAGTAATAAGAACTCCAACTACAGAGAGTGACACTCGAGTTAATGTCTTTGGGTTTACAATCAATCGCTGTATGACTTTTGTTATTAGTGGTTGAAAGCTCTACGTGGCATGTGCCATCCTTATTACAGTTTCGTTGTGAAACACCAGTGTAATTGAGATCTTTCACTAGGTCTCCTAGATGAACTTTAAGAGCTTCGAATCCCACTGTATAAATAGGTCCACAAACAGTCTTGGCCCAAGCAAGGTCGACATTCTTACAACGTGTCCCATTACCATCACAGGGTTTGGAAAAGTTATGGAGATGGATCTCTTCCTTGTTCTGGTTAACTACATTTTCTCCCACTGAAAAGTGAAGTGAGGGAGATTACAGTAGTTAATAAACAATAGCATCTGCCTATGGAAATATCTGGGAGAGACTTGCTGTATGATCTAATGAGAAAAATAAAACTTTCCTTTCTTCACTTACCTATATTAGGTACTAGAGCGCGAAGACAGATCAAGGTTTTGCTTAGAGTGAAAAACCATATAATTTTCTGTACATTTTCACAAATGATATTTTTACCAACTTGACGGTTAGGTGAGTGAGGTAGTACTGAACTGAGGTTCAGTGTAAACTGTACAGATTGAATCGGTGCTTTCTTCACCAGAGCAAAACTATCATAATACCCATTACAATGAATCCCAATGTCAATAACTCTAGCCTGAATTAAAATATTAGGCTGGAAAATGTTAAAACAAGCAGATTGTACAGCTGTTCCTGCAGGAATCGCGAGAGTAATAAACTGGTGTGACACCACACGACTTTCCTTATCACATTGAAAGATCAGAGAGATATTTAATAGGTAATATATTCAGTTTTTTTTCGAAAATTCGATTTTACCTTTCTTTCCTTTCGTGAATTTAGAGTACTTCTACTATTGCAATTCTGCGTCTCACTAGTTAAAAAAATACCCTTTGCTTTTTTGTTTCAATTAAATTCCAAGTTCTTTCAGACACGTGAAGGAACGAATGATTTACGCCTTATTAAACGGCACCAGAAGGAGAGAAACACATCGTTCAAATTTTTGAATCTGGGCGCTATTGCATTTTGAAGAACACTCGGTGTCTGAAGCGGTCTGTGAGACCATTTTTGTGTCAAGTGCAAGTTATAAATAAAAATTTTACAAATAGTTCTACTAACCAACTTTATAATATTGTTAATCAAGGTTGGATGTTCGAGTTTTACCCAAGGTTAAGTATTGGCACTTTTTTTGTTATGTTTTTGATATCATGATTGTGATAAACACATAAGTGATATTTTCAATTTTACTTCAAAAAATAAACTAAAAAAAACATAGGTACATCACAATTTTTGTTGTTAGCGCAGAGTCTTCCTCCTTTTGTATTCTTTGTCCATAATTACACCACTGGTTGCTGCTTTCATTACAGCATCTCTCATTTTTCCTCACGTAACGCCATTCACATAAGAGTTCACACCGACTGACCATTGTGATTGATCAATTTCCTTCTGTTAAACATCTCAAATTACGGGCCAATTCCGTTAAAATTCAACCAACATTGAATTTCCCATCATAATTCAGAACTGTTTTTTTTTTTTTTTTTTTTTTTTTTTTAGTTTTGTGTGTCTTGCGTTCCATGATCTTTAAAGTAATATAAATTAACTTTTTTCTGAAACTAAACATAGTAGGGTATTTTTTTTAACTAGTGATACGCAGAATTGCAATAGTCGAACTACTCTAAATTCACGAAAGGGAAATAAGGAAAATACCTATAGATTTTTTGAAAAAAAATTGAACTTATGATTAAATATCTCTCTGGTCTTTGAATATTTTGACATTTTCATGTCTTTGCTCTGGCACATAACCAAAATTATGTGACGAAATTATGTAACGAAATATTAAATTATAAAAAGAGAGAAGAGAAAAAGTATGTGTCATGCGCACAATACGAAATTTGGTCAGTTAAGTTTTAGACCTTGAATAGTAAAGATGAAAATGTCCCAATGGTTGCAGACTCGTATGCAAGCGTTTCTTCTCTGCCATCGGAGTTTACCGCAAACCCCTTCGTCCGCTTCTCTATAGATTAGAGTTTCACTTTGTTATGAGATCGACGATAGAAACGGAATTCTCGAATAACTCTCCTCCTTTTTTGATTTGAACTGCATTTGAAGCGAAATATGCATAACTATTTAGTATTCATACATGAAGTCAAAACTCACCTACTGGTTATCATTTATTTGAAAACGTACATCGAACCAAGTGATCTCTAGACCTGTGGGAAAAGCAGGGATTTGGCCATAACTCCTTAACGAAGCAAAATGCCCCACTGTAAGTTTCGCTTATGTGATAGTCCACAGTGGGCTGAACCTACCTTCAAAATATATGCATCTGTATACGAGACACCCTGTATAAATATATATGTAAGTATAAAAAGCCATAAATCACTCCCATAAATAAGCACAACAAGAAATCATTTTCTTTAATATATTTATTTATTCTCTATATTTTTTTCTTTACAAGAACAAAATCTTAAAATTGAATAACACCAAAAACAAAAAAAAAGAGGAGCAAAGAAAGTAATAACTTGAAAAGGAAACATCTTCTGTGTGACAAATAATTTCAAATCGGAACCCAAGATATTTATCTATGTAGTTTCCAGTCCCCTCCGAATTGCTTATTTTACATAAAAAAAAGGGGGTTTTCAATTCTGGAAAACCGTAAGAAAAAATCAAATTTAAAATTCGACATATATATGTAATACTTTTTACCTAAATTGAAACAAAAGAATTTTTTCCAAAATCCGTGGATATATGGAAGTATAAATGAATAAGGTACAACTATTTTATAGAGATTTTTTTCATTATTCAATATTAATTTTAAAATAAAATATTTAAATCTGAATAATTGATAGTGAATGAAGTTTAAAATAAATAGGTAATAAGTATTTGCGTTTGGAACGGTTTAAACGATTTGTGAGGTCAGTTAGTTAACAGGGTGTATCCGAACTCATGAGCAATACAGGGATGTTTTAATGAACGAAACTGTCCATCCAGTATTCAAAATAAACAGATTTCTAATTCAGTGTGTAGTTTGAAGTGGTTTGTTTCAACATTTCATTTGACTTGCCAGTTATTCATATTTTTTTACGTTCACTGCCCAAGTGTCATTTTCATTGTGTAACATTAAAGTTACATAGGGCATGGCGAACATTTTTTTTTTTTTTTTTCGGTCGTAACCTGAGAGTGCAAAAAATATGCAAGGCCTGAGATATCAAAATACCACAAGAAAAACATTGTGTGTGACTACACACAGTACACAAAATTCTAATGGAGAGATTTTAAATTTGACACAAATAAAATTAAACTATGTAGTAGTAATAATAATATCGTCTTATTTATACTGCCCGATTAAGACTATTAAAGTTCCATTATTCTAGCAGTAGGCCATATTATTTTGTGGTAAAAATCTCATATGGGAGGATAACTTGTCATGTCCCGGATGGAAGCCGAACCCACGACCTCTGGAATCTCTGGATTCACAGAGTACCGCCTTTAACACTGAGCTACAGGGACAGTGATGTCATACAATGTGATAAAAGTGTTAATAGTAAGGACTTCACGCTCATTATTAATTCTTTCATCAGGTAAGTGTCTTTTTGCACCTATTTCTTTACTTTGTTCTCGGATTATGACAGGAAAAAAAAAAAAAAAAAATATATATTGATTTTTGATGTCCAGTCACTATCCCAGGACAGATCCCTGCTCCCTGCCTGAGTTCGAACCGCGCCCCGCAGTAATAAGTACGAGTATACTGAAGTAAACTAAAGAGAACAACATCAATCTAGGTTTAATTAAAATATCTTAAGAATAGAAAACAAAATAAGACCCCTAGTCCAATTCACAATGCATAAGGTGGTACATCAAATGCATTTTACAGGTCATGTTTCGAATTACAAATTTTTGTTAGGCTACAATGCCTCACATTTCCAGAAGTATATAAACAAAATATCAGCATGGAACCTAATTCATGTGTGAAATTTCTTTGTAAAAAAAATTCAACTGAGAAATTTATTTTCGGAATATTACCTTTTTTTGGGGAGACAAATCTTCAAGGCAGCGTCTCTTTAATGGGGCGAACCCGAAGATTAATTAGGAGTTTACCTTATGCGAATGGAGCAGCTTTATATTATATTGATTAAAAAATAAATAAAAATAATACTTTTCCTTTGACCTTTTTTATGTTTGGACCCAAACCAACCATAAAAAGGTTTTAGGACCTAATTTAGATTTACTCATCAATCAAACTTAACTGGCCTGCCGAAACAGTAGACATAAAAAGGTTTGAAGCACATTTTTGGGCTAGGAAGTACGAAAGTTTAGTTTCATCGTTGTAGGAGGACAAAATTTATCAAATAGTGTGATATTTCATGTACAGGGGAAAAATTTGCAATCATAAATGCTTGTTTTATTAATAGTTAATAAATACTTTGTAATATTAAATCACAATGCACTCCAAGTAGCTTTTGGAAGGGAAAGTAAAAGGAGGATAAATGTATTATAGGTTACAATCCAATATAAAAGTTAGCTGTTCATGGAATATCCCACGAATAATAATTACTACTCACAAGAAATAGGTATTTATCATATTATTTTGTGATAAATAATTACTTGAACTCGCGTTACTAAATTTTGGCCGTACTTGGGCCTCGAACCACCATCCTCCATGTTACGTCTTACTGTGTTATCGGTTATATAAAAAAAATATGCTTAATATACCTATCCTCTTGAAATCCATGAGTCAGACATCAACTTGTTATGAAATTCTGAGATCATGATGAAATCTAGACACATTGAATAAAATTAAATTATTAAATATACGAGTACAAATAAGGTTTTAATGCCGCTTTTCATGGCTTCACCGGGATTGTTTTCCAATTAGTTCTTCACAGAGGCTGTACTATCTACTTGAGAAATTCAGAACTTGTTTCTAACCTACATCAAAATTGACAGTTTATTTCATGTTTCTAATAATAAATTTAAATGCAGAAAAATTCAACATGATAAAAACGTCGCAATGGATTTTTTTTTTTTTAATGGCTTTGTTTAACGTGGCAGGATACTCCCTAGGGAGCTCTTCCACCCAACCACCATCTTTAACACGTTAAACACCACAGCAATTTTCCAGTATTTTTTTCTGTTCCTGTCAACCATATGTGGTTGACATGAAGCAATGCTCTACGTACCTGTCAACCACTAGTGGTTGACTTGAGGTACAGTACTTTATGTTCCTGGCATTCTCTGGTGGTTGACATTTCAATGTATTTCTTACGAGAAGTCTGTTCTTTGGAACACAGCCTTTTTGGGACCTTATGACTTTTTGGGCTTGTGACCGTGGAACATGGGGAAACTCAAAAGTCCACCACATGTGGTTGACAGGTACTCAACGTGTTAATAGTTATGAGTGTTGCTGTGCACATTCACCAGTTGATAAGTTTACTACTCAAATTTTAAGGTTAATTTTCCTTTATTTTACGCAATGTTTTTTTTTTTTTCAACAATTTTTTTAGATGTATTTTTACTACAAAGTTTATTTTTTTATTCACGAAAAAAAAAAAAAAAAATATCGAGAGGAGTTAAGAAAAGCTTCTTGGTATTGCAGTTCAAACTTCAAACAATGTTTTTCAACCACAAATTAGACGAGTGAGATACAATTTTATCAAAAGCATGGCTTTCATTTATGATACACATGAGGTAGAACAAATTACTTGTATACTTAATCAATGCTTACAAGAGTGGAGTTATAATTTAAAACAAGTTATAATTCATTTTTGTCTGGGTATAGTGTCACAGAACGGATCCTTGCTCAAGCATTATCCCTTGTGAATTGGACGAGGGGAGGGAGCGAGATGGAAGATACACAGTCCCAATGCTAGCATCATGTATGTGTGTTTCTCTCTCTCTCTTGTGTGCGCCCCTGCGCATGCGCCATGCTGCATGTTGCCTGTTTATTCCGCTCTCATACCCCGCACCTCCCCTTGCAGTCGTTGCTGAAACGAGAGAGAGAGAAAATAATATCAAGATTAAGGTAAGTTATCATATTCGCCTTAATTTTTGAATCTGGTTTCTTGGTCATGTTATTGTAAGTGTTCATTGCACAAACTAGTGGTGATTTCAGTAAATGGTTTATATTTGTACAATTAGGAATATGGAGGCTTGTGAGAATGTCTTAGCCTATGGTTAGGGACCCTAATGTTGGTTTTTTCAATAAGATATGAGCTGCTTGATGTTCCATTGCAGATTTTTTGTAAAAGTTTCATCTGCTCAGAGACTCTCCTCTGTGTTAGAGTCTCAAGTGGAAGATTTTCAACAAGCAGCTCATATTCTATATAATTTGGGTAATGAGGATAAAAGTTATATCACAATTAATCAAAGTTACTTTACTAATATATTGTAAATAAGACTAGAAACCCCAGATCGGGAAATTATATGCTGCAACAGATAAGCCTTGCAGTTCAACGTGGCAATGCTGCAAGCGTTTTGGATTGTCATCCAAATGATGATGTTCTGAATAATGTTTTTTATGTCTAATAAAATACTTAAAAAAAAAGAGGATAAGGAAAGTAAAAATCATTGATAACTTTACTAATTATTTGCTTAACTGGGGACATGAACCACCGACCTGCAAGTTAAAAGTCCAACGCCTCATTGATCAAGCTACTGAGGTTCGTAAGAAAGAAAAAAAACTTGATAACCCTTAATCTGAAGTGTAATTTATTTCTATTTTTAAAAAAGAACAGAACATTCTCATCGTCTAATTTACTCTTCAATGTAGGAAAGCGCAGCTCCGTCATCAAAAACTAGATACTGAAATCCTAATTGTAAACCACTTAATCGACAAGGCGGCCGACTCACTACCTGAAGGTTGGTGGTTCGAGTATTAAGTACGGCAAAAAATTATTAGGTCAGGTTTAATTGTAGTCCTGAAGAGGGTTCTAAATCCTTGAAAAAATCGAGAAATATCCAGTGGGGTCTGAACCCACACTCTGTCTCGACCCAATCTAGCCATCAGCTGATTTTTTTCTTATCATAAACTAGTTGTGTGTAAGATTACTTATCACTTCAGAAAGATGTCTATGAAATATAATAATAATAATATCACCTTTTTTATACTGCCCGGTTAAGACTATTTAATTCCCATTATTCCAGCAGTAAGCCCAAGACATAATTATGTGGTAAAAATCCCAAATGGGAGGATGACTTGTCATGTCCCGGATGGGTTTCGAACCCACAACCTCTGGAATCTCTGGGTTCATAGAGTGCCGCCTTTACCACTGAGCTACCGGGACAGACTACATGCTGGTGGTACACAACAAACAGATTTGCTCCGGACTGTTTGAGAAAACATGTGAGAATTGTGAGATCTTTTTTATTTTTATTTATTTATTTACACTTTTATTAGATAATAGGACATATACAATACAAATAATTACAAACGAAAATACAATATAACAAAACAAAAAAATAATAATAAATAAAGAAAAAATAAATAAATATATACATAATATATATTTATTTATTTATTAGCGCCAAGCCTATATTAGAGATTCGTTGTGAGGGAAAGCTCATTTATCATTTCAATTGTCTCGCACCAATTTTCATGTGGTACCTCATGTCTTCAAAGAGCAACATAGGGTTGGATACAAATACATACTTAATGTCGTGAATAATAAAATACTTGAGGTACAAATACGTACCTCATGTCATGAAGAAAAGTTAGCTGAGGTACATATATGTACCTCGTGGCGCTGAACGTGTTAAAAAGGGACTTGATGGTTAAGTTGATAAAGGCAAATTAAAAAGAGAACATACCCTATCCAGTTCTTTCTTGGTTTCCTCCTCAATTTTGCGGATGTCCTCCATGGTAAGGCCATGCCAGCGGTCAATCCAGCAGAACACTTGTCTGGGGGGACAAGAGAAAACATTATGAAGTCCCATAGATACTCCATACAAACCAATAAATTGATAACCAATAAAGTGACCACGAATTACTTCGTGTCATACGGTTCAGGGCTCATGAATGTGAGGTGTAAGAGGAAGGGTTTTAGTGGGTTCGGATATCCGCGTGCCATGATATCATCCCACAGTCCCCAAAGAAATACTCGCTTTGGGGGTCTTGTCAAAGATTTCCAACCTCTTAGAAAAAAAAAAAAATTGATAAAAAGTTAATGGCGGTTCTTTTCCGCAAAGGCGCTTAAACCAGTAATTATGTAGTAGTAGTGTGAACTCTTTATTGAAATTTATTTACATAGATCAAATAGGGCCGGATTATTGCCTAAGGCATTCTCTGCCACCCAACCTATATTATGGTTGGACCTGGAGACAAGAGAATTTCAGGAACTGGAATTTTATACTCTTATATTATGGTTTCTCGTATAAAGAGGTTATTTTCTGAATGAACTTAGCCTGAAGTTCATTTCTTAGATAATGTGTTCTGATTATTTTTTCATGGTTTTGCTCATAATTGTCTATCTTTATTATTATTTTTTTTAATGGTTTTTTTTTTTTTTTTCATTTAAGTTTAGGTGAGGCCCGTGTAAGTTTCACTAAAATGATGATGACTTGATCTAAAAGCTATCCAGGTTATGCGAGCATTTTTTTTATATATTTTTTTCCTCTTCAAATTACTGTACCTCAAACAATTCAGAAGTTAATGTAATATAACGATTTTCAGTTTTGAACTTTGAAAGCTCCTTGAAAAAGGGAAAGCACTTTTCTTTACACCCAGCGTATAGTTATAAAACAGGATTAATTAGTTAGAAAAAAGGTGGTCAGGGGTTCTCAACATATGGCTAAGGATATTATTAGGAAAGTCTCACAGCCGTATTTATAACTTGCTTGAGACAGTGCTCAGACAAAATTCGCTGTTCATAAATACGGGTGTCAGAGTAGGACAGGTTGTACAATAACAAGGTGGTCAGTGGTTCCCAACCTATGGATAAGGATAGTATTAGGAAAGTCTCAGAGTAGGACAGGTAGTATATATCACTATAAAAACAAGATGGTCAGGAGTTCTCAACCTATGGATAAGGAAATTATTAGGAAAGACTCAGATTAGGACAGGTTGCACTATAAAACAAGGTGGTCAGGGGTTCCCAACCTATGGATAAGGAAATTATTAGGAAAGTCTCAGAGTAGGACAGGTAGGATGGTCAGGGGTTCCCAACCTATGGATAAGGATAGTATTAGGAAAGACTCAGATTAGGACAGGTTGCACTGTAAAACAATGTGGTCAGGGGTTCCCAACCTATGGATAAGGATAGTATTAGGAAAGTCTCAGATTAGGACAGGTTGCACTATGAAACAAGGTGGTCAGGGGTTCCCAACCTATGGATAAGGATAGTATTAGGAAAGTCTCAGATTAGGACAGGTTGCCACTATAAACAAGGTGGTCAGGGGTTCCCAACCTATGGAAATTGGTGAACAGTCGCCTCTCGGCCTTGTGGATGAAGTTCTCCACTCGGCCCTGGAACCCGAACCACTTGAACTCGGCTGTCACTAGCTTGTAGCACGTCATCACAGGCTCTGCCTGAAATCATAGGAAAACGTCATGGTTTTTTTTATCTATACTTATAAAAGAGAGTTTCACTCACTGACTGATTGATTGACTCACTCACTGATTCATAACTGTTTCTCCGAACAGGTAAGTCCTAGGAAGCTGAAATTTGGTAGGTAGCTTTGTCTTGTAGTCTAGATGTGCAATAAAACGGGATCCACTACAACACCTGCCATTGGCGAAAAAGGATTTTTTGCTTTCACGGCCATGCCTCGGCCCGCAAAGCGGTTGACAGCCTGCTAGTATAAATATATGTTTGTATATATTTTTTACTGCACAGGTAAGACGAAAAAACTTTATTCCATGTACAGAGCAGAAAAATTCCTGCCCCGCTGGGTATCGAACACAGGTAACCATGCGTGTAATGCTCAACGCGCGAATTCACACGGCAACGGTGACTACTAGGTATAAATAATTAATTATGTATTAGTAAACAAAGCATGATCAAGGGTGGTGATAATGCTTTTGGCACTCTCTTCCATTCTTCTTATTTTATTATTACTATTTGAAGTTGTGCAAATACGAACAGAAAAAAATACGAATAAAATAGAACATGAAGTAAAACTAGAAAAGAGGCACAAAGGAAAGGGGCGAAATTAAAATTTAGTATTATTATTTTCAGTTGTTCAAAAATTTCAGCAACATTTCTTCTTCTTCTTTGTGTGATTAATTGAAAAGATAGACACCCCAGACACACGGACGCCAGGAAAAGATACTCTAGCGTGCGTCTGACTGGAACGAGAAGGAATAATAATTTCGTTTCAATTTTAATGCATTTTATTTAACTGCAGAAAAAATGTAATTGAATTCGAGAGCGGAGGTGCATACAGAGTCCCGCGTTACACAACTCTACCAACAAATGACGACAAGTGCTGGTTTTTTTTTTTTTCTCTCCATACATCGAAAATTGAAATAGAGAATTGAGTGAAAGACATTTTTTAAAGACGAGTGTTTCATAGCCTTTTTTTATTTCGTAGCCATGAAACAGGAGCTACTGTAGACGCTTGTGGTCTGTGTTGTAGTCTGCCCATCCCGTAGTATGCCTACCCTCTGATGGGCGAGAAGTGACACAATACTTCCCATTTAGGTGCTGGGTCAACACGAGCGCACCGAAAGGTATCCCTTACAAACAACTGTAATCAAATTTTGAATACAAATTTTTGTCAACGCGGGATTTCGACCTTCCGCATGGCAAGCGAGTGCTTAACCACTGAGCTATTCGTGCGCTCTTGATTAGGACAGTAGTCACGCTTACCATGTTGAAGATCTCCCAAAACTTTTTATTATTACTTTACGTGAATTATTAATTTGCTTACAGTTTTGACACCTTCCAATTTCGTGCTGACCCAGTCATTTTTAAAAGGAATTCATTCAACTACTCACAACTAGAGTAGCTTTATGGTCACAACACATGGCGGTAAGAAAAATAATAATGTTCAAGTAAAAGTATAAGAGTGTGTCTTTTTCATTTCTGACAAAAAAAGGAGTGTTCTCACAGCCCTTAGCCATGAAACAGTAGCTTCTATAGATGCTTGTGAACTCTGTGGTAGTTTCCCCATGCCTTAGTGTGCCTCCCCTCTGATGGGCGATAATCGGCACAATATCTCTCATTTAGGTCAACACGAGCACTCCGGAGAGTATGTAACCAAATCAGTACAAAAAAAATGGTTGACTGAAGAATTCAAACCTGGGACCTTCCGCATGAAAACACCTTACCACTGAGCTTATAGGGTGCTCAAATGTTTAAAATGTGTGTTGTACCAGTCATTGCCTGAGTAGACACTCACGCAATGACTGGTACGACCACAACACACAGACGCCCGCTGACCAGTCATCATCGGCGGTGGGCACCTACCTGTGGGGGTGGGACACCTACCTGTGGTGGCGGCGGGACACCTTTTTTTTTTTTTTTTTTTTTTTTTTTTTTTTTGTACACCAAAAAAATGGGAACCGCACATAGCATTACTTCTATGATATTGTGGCGGCGGGACACCTACCTGTGAAAATTGAAGAAGAGCCGGTGCTCGAAGTTCATGATGTAGGTCTCCATGCGATGCTGAATGCCGCGCCACTGGAACAGGCCCCACACCAGCTTGTACGACGTACTGATAGGACCTTCCTCGGAGTACTGGGGGGAGGAGGAGGAGGAGGAGGAGGAGGAGGAGGAGGAGGAGGAGGAGGAGGAGGAAAAGTAGGAGGAGGAGGGATCAGTAACGGGAAGAGAGGAAGGAAGGGTTGGGTGGAAGAGATTGCCATAGGGAATAACCCCGCCCTTTAGTTAGTTCTATTCTTTTTCATTTTTATTGTATATATTCACTCCATTTTTTTCATTGTTAAAATAATTATTTGTATGTACATAATGTCCATTTATATCTAATAAAGCGTTGTATAATAATAATAATAAAGGTAACAATAAAGGTCAAAGCAGAAGGCTGGGATACCACTGAGTGCAACATGTGGTCTCGCAACGTTGCGCAGCGTTTCCAACTTTTCGCTTCCTTCAGGCTCCGGCTACGATAAGAGCCTCACGCTACTGATGGCCGGGTCGAGACTCGACTGCTGGGTCCCAGTTCATGTAGATTCAGCGTCACGTGATCAATTTGGAGCTCTAAGATTTGTGGAAATCGATCACGTGACGCTAACAGCCGTATTTATGAAGAGAAAACGCCGTTTGAGCATGGTCTGAAGCATGATTTCCTTCAATATTATTGGCCAATACCTTGCTTGAGACATTGCTTAGACAAAATGTGCTGTTCATAAACACGGGTGTAAATCTACATAAGCATCAGAGACCCGACCCGACCATTCCTTATTTTAGCCCTTAACACATAGACGACCGGCAAGTTTTTAGTAAGTTCTCCCGTGGGACCGGCGATGTTTAGGCTATTCACAGGCGTAGTACATGCGTGTACCGGTGGTACACCCGGTCCATTCCGTACAGACACGCGTGTACCACCGGTGGTACACCCGGTCGTCTAAGTGTTAAAAACTACCACACACTTGACGCTCATCGTGTTCTCCGCTTCAAGATGAAATCAGAACGAACTCCACTGAGTTCGCAACGCTTTCCATAGTTACAAAACGTTGCGCAAAAGAATGTTGCACGCAGTGGGCTTCCCGCCTTCAAGCTGTTCAGAACAGAAGGAGAGGAAAGGTGTGTAAGGAATTAAGGATCAGTATAAAACAGGAGACAGAACTCATCAGGTCATGATGGGATCACTATGGCCAGAGTTGTACTCGGACTTTTCTCAGCTTTGCTTAAGGAAGTAAGGTTAAAAACTAAAGAGCATTAGCTTTGGTTGGGTGGGCCCTTACGCCCCTTACCTTCTCTGTCCAAAGGGTGCTGAAATCCCTAATTGAATTGAATTATAGTGATTATAGTATGCCTTTCTTTCGACCAGCCTAGACTGTCCGACACCAAACCAAGGGCGTCTACGCTTTAAGTAGTAGAGGGGCGGCCCTTACCTTCTCTATCCAGTTCCTCTGGAGTAGTAGAGGGGCGGCCCTTACCTTCTCTATCCAGTTCCCCTGGAGTAGTAGAGGGGCGGCCCTTACCTTCTCTATCCAGTTCCCCTGGAGCGGCGGCCCTTACCTTCTCTATCCAGTTCCCCTGGAGTAGAGGGGCGGCGCTTACCTTCTCTATCCAGTTCCCCTGGAGTGCAGGGGCGGCCCTTACCTTCTCTATCCAGTTCCCCTGGAGTAGAGGGGCGGCGCTTACCTTCTCTATCCAGTTCCCCTGGAGCGGCGGCCCTTACCTTCTCTATCCAGTTCCCCTGGAGTAGAGGGGCGGCGGCCTTTACCTTCTCTATCCAGTTCCCCTGGAGTGCAGGGGCGGCCCTTACCTTCTCTATCCAGTTCCCCTGGAGCGGCGGCCCTTACCTTCTCTATCCAGTTCCCCTGGAGTAGTAGAGGGGCGGCGGCCTTTACCTTCTCTATCCAGTTCCCCTGGAGTGCAGGGGCGGCCCTTACCTTCTCTATCCAGTTCCCCTGGAGCGGCCCGCGGCCCGTCTTCTCGCTCTTGAACTTGGTGGGGTCCTCGCTCTCCTTGTAGTCGCCCGTGGACACGGGGTCATTCCCAATGTCGATGTGGACCACCTCCCTCTGCTTCAGCTTGTCTGCGGCCAGCTCGTGCACCTGCGGCCAGGGGGAAATGCGGCTATCAGTATTATTATAATAATAACTCTTTATTGACAAGAATAATATTGACAAAGGGCGTGATTATTGCCTGAGGCAATCTCTGCCATCAAACCCATACGGTTACCACTTATTAGTAGTATTCACGGACAAAGAGAACTGCGGCTATAAGTAGTTATCATATTTGTGTTAATCACTTTCGTAATATCATGCACAACTACTTAAACTCGCTTTACTTAAACTACGCTGAAACCGGGACTTGAACCACCGACCTCCAGGTTACAAGTCCGCCGCCTTATCGATCAAGCTACTGAGGTCGGTCTGCGGCTATAAGTATACAACTATTCACGGACAAAGAAAACTGCGGCTATAAGTATACAACTATACACGGACAAAGAAAACTGCGGGTATAAGTTTAGTATACAACTATACACGGACAAAGAAAACTGCGGGTATAAGTTTAGTATACAACTATACACGGACAAAGAAAACTGCGGGTATAAGTTTAGTATACAACTATACACGGACAAAGAAAACTGCGGGTATAAGTATACAACTATACACGGACAAAGAAAACTGCGGGTATAAGTATTCACGGACAAAGGGAACTGCGGCTATCCGGACAAAATACTAACAATATCGCCTTATTTATACTGCCCTAATGGCTTATGAGCAAGGGACATAAGCCTTCACTCTCAAAAAAAAAAATAATGATAATAATAACATGTCTTCAACGCTATTTGTTATCAGTGCCTGCAAGAAGCGAGTGGGTGACTGCAGAATGGCTTTCAAGTCATCTCAACCCTTTTACTGCGAGAATTCTACCTCTTCTAATTAAGACAAGATCAAAGAAATTGTCCGACACTCGTGAGCAAAAAAACCTTACTACGCTTTCCAACTTCCGCTGTCTACGGACTTTTTTCAGGACCAGCCAAGAGTACTTTCTTTATGAAATAAAAGATGAGTGTTTCAAAAACTTTTTTAGTTCGTAGCCATGAAAAAGTAGCTATAATAGACGCTTGTGGTCTTTGTTGTAGTTTGCACATCGCCTAGTTTCCTCACTTTTGATGGGCGAGAAGTGACACAATACTTCCCATTTAGGTTCTGACCTGCTGGGTGAACACGAGCGCACCGGAAGGTGTCCCTTATTAACAACTATATAACCAAATTTTGAATACAATTTTGTGTCGGCTCTCTGGTTCGAACCCGGACCTTCCACAGAGCAAGCGAGTATCTTACCACATGTACTGTTCAGGGTTATATTATGTAGATAATGTTACCACTATTGTGACAATTCTGTGGCTATCAAGAATGTCTCCAGAACGCAACTTTAGATATGGAACTGAAAAATTCCAATACATATTATATGAGGTGTCGACATCGAAGAGCATGAAAACATAATGATTTTCTGAACAGTTAGTTGAGGAGTCCGTTTTCTATGCGCTTGAGTGTAGACACCCCGTCGCCCTCCCACATGAGCGATGATATTGTCTCATTATTCACAACTTGGTCGCTTCATTTTTTTCAACCTCGACACATAGGAACTTTTGTAAAGCATTCTCGTTAAGTTTCTTGTACAGGGTGGCTCAAACTATTATCCCTTCCGACGGTAAATTTTGTATCCAACATTAGAAATCGGAAAGTATTGTGTTCGTTTTTGTATAAATAATTTCCGATTAAAAAACAATACACCAAATTGTTTCCTCAACTCGCGAATTTTACAGTCAATGCAGATTTTTAATTGCTTTTTTTTGTTGAGAAATTTGGATGCAAATAGTTTTGGCACATAATCGCATTCTAAGCCAGTCTAAAACAAAATGTACTAACATCCAAGCTGTTCTACGACTTGAAAGAGGGTCTGGCTTATATCAAATTTAAGGACCCCGAGTAGCTCAGTAAAAACTCGCTTGCCATGTGGAAGAACACAGGGTTCGATCCCCCGATCCGACAGTAAAAATTGTATTCTAAATTTGGTTACAGTTTTTAGTGAGGGATACCTCTCAGTACACTTGTGTTGTCCAAGCAACTAAATGGGAAGTACTGTGTCACCTCTCGCCCATCAGAGGGGAGGAATGCTACGGGATGGGCGAGCTACAACGCAGACTTTAAGCGTCTACAGTAGCTCCTGTTTCATGGCTGCGAAATAAAAAAGACTGTGAAATACTCATCTTTTTTGTTCTTTCAAATCCTGTCTTACAACCCGGTCCTAAAACATCCTGTAAATAAGATATTAGATACATATTTAAAAAAAGAACCTGGGAATATAACTGTTATCTACGCCAATATCTTCTCCTTCTCTCTTAACTTGAAACTACCACACATATTATATAAATTGTCTCTGTGGCACTTTTTAAGATTTTTTTTTTTTTAGTATGAAACTTGAAAATTTCATTCACAGTCAGAAATAGAAAAGAAACTGAACTGTACTTACCTTTTTTTAAAAAAATACTCTTACATAAATGTACATTGTTCAATGTTCACACTAGGCCAGTGGCGTAGCCGGAATTAATGGACTTTCTATTATCGCTATAAGTATTCTGATAATTTTTTACTAAATCACTTGTACCTCCAAATATTCTCAACCAAATTCATTCAATTTTTTTTTAAACATGATAAAATAGCGTTTTTTCTAAAAATTTAAATTCCATATGAGTTTCTGTTACAGTCGCTGAGGAGGGTATGTGATATCACGATTACTCAAGCTCGCTTCACTAAATTATTTGGTTAACGTGAAACTTGAACCACCGACCTTCAGATGACAAGTCCACAGCCTTATCAATCAAGCTGGGTCGATAAAACCTTCTCAATACATCAAGTGTTTGGGCTAAGAGGAAGACAGAATCTCTTTTTTTCCTCCCTATGGACGAAGATTAACACGCTCTTTCGAGCTTATTGGCCCTCATTAGCAGGTAATAGTTCTGAATATCCACGCCATCAACTAACTTCTTTATCTTAATCAGTAAAACACTTGACTACCGCGGTAGTGTAGGGGTCCGTTGGTTCGAATCCCACCCAGTGCATGAATTTTATCATTCATTTGAGTTTATGACCACATAATAATAAGATTCTGAGGGTAAGGTGGTAGAAAATGCTTTGAGCATTAACCTCGCCTGGTGGTTGGTTACCTTCCACTAAATAGTGTTAGTTATTATTAATCACTAATCAGCATAAGATTGCAAGCGCCGTAACCACCTTGACCACCTGTACTTACGTTCTCCAGCTGTCCCGCGTCCCCAATGTGGTAAGACTCAATGGTGATGAAGAAGTTCTCCTTCATGTAGCCAGGATTCTGAAAGCCAAACCAGACCACCATGCGCCCACACCACAAGGAACCACCCAAGAACATTCGGGAAAAGGAAAAAATTCAACGAAAATATTAATGAAATAATTCAACAGAAAAATGTTCATGCAATTTTCAACAATTAATTCAAAGCTACGAGTATTTCGTAACTAAAAAGATATAATTTAAAACATTTCACCATATCAACAACAGTTAAAAATAATTCACCAGAAGTAAATAAAGCAGTTTCACCAAAATGACAAACTATACAGTGCGTCACCAGAATCTAGAATATGTACATGTCTGTAAAAAATATAATGAATTATTACTTAATTATTTACAAAAAAGGAGCTAAACTTAACAGATAAGGTACAAGCTGTTTTGGTCTGCCTTTTGGCCCAACTGCCTTCGGGTACTGTCTTTTGGCCCGCGAAGCCTTGTCGGGCCAAAAGGCAGTACCGGAAATCTTTGGCGCCCTGAACGGGTTTGGAAGGACATTTAGTCGGCAGTTAGGAGTGCCAGAAATAATAGAACTGCACACATGAGACGAATGAAAGATGCTCAATGTTCAATATTTCTTTCTTTTCTAAGTTTTCATATTTGTGTAAATTGCAATTACTCCAACTCACATTAAAAAAATTTTTGGCATTGATTTTCAGATATCAGTTACCGTTGAGTCACCAGTTGCGGAATTCGAATTATTTTCGGGGATAAGGAAAGTCGTGTGATGTTTAGTTATTTACACCAGATTTTTTAGAGTGAGAAATAGAACAGGGAGTCCCAGAAGAAGAGATAATTTTTTTTTTTTCTTGAAAAAAATAACTATTGAAATTAATGAACACCGCTAAGGTTCTCTCTCTCTCTCTCTCTCCCTTCCAATAATCTCCAACATGTTCTCAGCTTTACAAGAAGAGAGAAAAACAAATAGGTCCAACAGACACCAGAACATAAATTAAAAAGTCTCATAAAGTGAAAAAAATCCCACCAAAAGTCTCTTGCATGGTAGATAAAAAAACTCCCAGTAAAAAGTTGCAACACGCTGTTAGCCAGTCACCTAGAAGGGAAAAACAGACACCAAAACAGAACCTAAATATCCCCATAGAGGAATGAGTAAGTGGAGAACTTGTAATGACTCGAACCTGTCCCGTAAAAATCGGCCATCTTGGTCAGTTTTAACACAGAGGAAATCTCAACATGAACAAATTAATTTTTCTTCCAACACGCTATCATCGGCCATCTTATTTAGTGTTAACACATCTCAACATGGACAGATTAATTTTTCTTCTTACACGCTTTTGAAGGCAATAACGGTAGCCCTATTGTACAGTCTGTAATGGGACAAATGTACATTACCCATGACATCTCCAATTACCTATTCCTCTGTGAAAAATCCCATAGGGTGAAAAAGTCCCACCAATGAGAGGTGAAAAAAAGTCCCACCACAATTTTCCACATGCGGAACCCTACACCAAAATCCCTCCCGCCTCCCGTGACCTCCCCACCCTTCCTACTCCTGGAGATTGATCCCTCTGCCCACAGGGGAAGTGAAGGGTCTATTTTCCAGAGTAGGAGGGTGAGGAGAGGAGCAGGGGGGGGGGGGAGAGGGGTCAACGCACTCACATTGACTTGGTGCCCTCTGTCTGGCAAGTGCAGAGATTCTACGACTAGAAGGAATTTCTCTTTCATGTAGTTAGGGTTCTGTAAGAGAAAAATTCAGTTAGTTAGGGTTCTGAGGAAAATCAGATACTACATTGTTCATGTAACCAGGGTTCTGTAAGAGAAAAAGTTAGGATTCTGTAAAAAGGGAAATCAGATATATTGTTCATGTAGTTCGGATTCTGTAAGAGAAAAATTCATGTAGTTAGGGTTCTGTAAAAGGAAAAGCAGATGTATTGTTCATTTAGTTAGGGTTCTGCGGGAGAAAAATCAGATGTATTTTTCATGAAGTTATGGATCTGTAAAAGGAAAATCAGATGTTTTCTCCATGTAGTTAGGGTTCTCTGTAAAGAAGAAGATCAGACGTATTTTTCATCGAAGTTTCTGAAAGAGAACAAATCTAGAGCGCATTTTCCATGTAGTCAGTTCTTCGAATTTGCTTCTAGGGGATTCAAATAAAAGGGAATCATTGGTCTCTTTAGAATCAAATTTTTGTCAGCAAAAAAGTTTAACTGGACTGTGTGAAGGCTGAATTACTATTTTAGAAAATCATAGAGAAGTCATTAAATCAGTCCGTGAGGTTTGCTTTCTAGTATACAGTCGAACCTGGATAGAAGAGAAACCTGGACATCAAAAATCAAAAAGAAAGGAGTCATAAGGATTCCAAGGATATCCACCAGAATACGACGCTCTCTCCCTGTCTATTTCTCTCGCTCTATTTCTCTCTCTCTATTTCTCTCCCTCTATTTCTCTCTCTCTCGCTCTTGAGGTACCGCAAATGAAATTCATTACAGAGATAGATAGCCTCAGCAAATCTAAACCTTTTAAGTGGATTTTCTGTATTAATATAAGTTATCAGTGAGGTGAGTGAGTGAGTCATAGTCATGGGCCTTACCGTAATGACTGTTTTACAGTAGGGGTACGCATTCCACGCCTCTTCGTGTATCTCCAGAGAACCCCGCGGTGCGATCATTTTGATTAGAGACGGAACTTTACTGCGAACACAAGAGATTAGATAACACATTAGATACACGAGATTAGGATAATACATTAAATACAAGAGATTAGATAACACAATAAATACAAGAGATTAGGATAACACATTAAATACAAGAGATAAAATAACACATTAGATACAAGATATTAGATAACACATTAGATACACGAGATTCGATAACACATTAGATACAAGATATTAGATGACACATTAGATACAAGATATTAGATAACACATTAGATACACGAGACTCGAGAACACATTAGATACAAGAGATTAGGATAACACATTATATACAAAAGATTAAGATAAGACATAAGATACAAGAGATTAGATAACACATTAGATACAAGAGATTAGAATAACACATAAGATACACGAGATTCGAGAACACATTGGATACAAGGGATTCGAGAACACATTGGATACAAGAGGTTAGGATAACACATTAGATACAAGAGATTCGATAACACATTCGATACAAAGGATTCGAGAACACATTAGATACAAAGGATTAGATAACACATTAGATACGCGAGATTAGATTAGGATAACACATTAGATACTAGAGATTTGAGAACACATTAGATACGCGAGATTAGGATGACACTTTAGATACAAGAGATAAGATAACACATTAGATACGAGAGATTAGGATAACCCATTAGATACAAGAGATTAGATAACACATTGGATACAATATTAGATAACACATTAGATAAGATATATTAGATAACACATTAGATAACACTATTCTCAACATTATTAATTATCCTTTATCTCTTTAATTATCACTATATTTTACTTCCGAGAAATTTCTAATACATATTAGAAATCGGAACTATTACCTCACGAGAAAGATATTATAAAGGTTTTAATAAAGAACCCATTACTTGGAGGCAAGAGATACATAATGAAAATGTATTACTTCCGAGAAATTTCTAAATTAGAAATCGGAAGAATTGAGTTCCTTTTTTTTAGATTATTACTTCCAAGAAATTTCTAATATTAGAAATGGGATGTATTGTTTCGTTTTTGTAAAAAAAAAATATTTTTTGCTCCGATTTCAAATTTTTCCATATTTCTGGACGTTTCATAACCTCCTGACCAACTTTGGTTTTGTGTCTGTCTGTTTTTTATAATAAACAAAGTTTGTTGTATATATTATTTTATACTTTGTAATTATCACTAACAAATGAGACCTTGCTGAGACTGTGAGATTGAAGGGAGTCTTTAGTTTTCTTCATGAAGAATAATAAAAATATCGCCTTATTTATACTGCCCGATTAAGACTATTAAGTCCCACTATTCCAGAAGTAAGCCCAAAACGTATTATTATGTGGTAAAAATCCCAAATGGGAGGATAACATGTCATGTCCCGGCTGGGTTTCGAACCCGCGACCTCTGGATTACCAGACCGCCGCCTTTACCACTGAGCTACCGGGACAGACTAAGCAGATTTTTGTATTATATTATAACCCAGCGTCGATGGCACGTTGAATACACCAGTTCTCGTACCGTCACTGAAGTTAAGCAACGTCCAGCGAGATTAGGACTTGGATGAGGGATCATTCAAATTCGAGCAAGAAAGTCAAAGATCAGAATGAAAAGGAACCCTGGGAAGACTCTGTCAAGGAATGTCAACCTAACCAAACAATGGTTAGTATACCTCATTACCTCTTATTAACTCTATTATCTAATCTCGCGCTGTATTCCAGGATAATTACTAAGTAAATATTTATACCTACTAAAAAACCATATTAAAAAATAAGCAAGATATTTTTATTTTATTTTTTGATAGGTAGGTACTTGTTTGTATAAGCAAAAACAGATAAATATGCATGATTCTGAAACATAGATACAAGCATTCATTGATAATGATTCACGTACATGAGACATATGTACCTAAGAGCATAAATTGACTATGGTTCACCCAAAGAAAACCAAGAAAAGGTTGTCATATTTGTGTTAATCACTTTCGTGATATCACAAGTACTCAAAACTCGCTTTATTAAATCTACGATGAAACCCGGACTTGAATCGCCGACCTTCAGGTTCCAAGTCTGCAGCCTTATCGATCAAAAACCAATACAAGCATTCATTGATCATTATTCATCTAATTAGGCAATACAAGCATATTGATCATGATTCACATAGATAAGCAATTCAAGCATACATTGATCGTAATCCACCTGGATAAGCAATTCAAGCATATTGATCATGATTCTTCCAAGATGAACGATGAAACGATCATGATTCACCTAGCTAAGCAATTTAAGTATACACTGATCATATTCCACCTAGATAAGCAAAACAAGCATACATTTATCATGATTCACATAGATAAGCAATTCAAGCATACATTGATCGTAATCCATTTAGTTAAGCAACTCAATCATACATTGATCGTAATCCACCTGGATAAGCAATTCAAGCATATACATTGATCGTAATCCACCTGGATAAGCAATTCAAGCATACATTGATCATGGCCGGTCCCGCCAATAACTTCTCTGATTCCGGTATGATCAGTTGTTCCACTTCCTTGCTATTAATCACGAGTAGGACTCGCAGTCTGAAGGTCGCCCGCTTGGGGTTTAACCAAGGAACTAACAGTCGTTCTACGTATATATGTACGTAATGCGAGCTGTGGGAGTTTGTCGGTAAGAATTAGGCACCTATGGGTTATCCGAAGGATACGGTGTCCAATGAATATTAAGTATCATATTTGTTATCAGCGTAAAATGATAAGGATAGAAGGTAATTTCTTCTTACCATCGAGAGACGATAAGGACGGAAGAATTATCTCTAGACACCAAATCATATCTTTAATAATATAATAAAAACACCCATTGGTGGAAGGTAAACACCAGGCGAGGTTAATGTTCAAAGAATTTTCTAACACCTAACCCTCAGAATGTTAGTATTATGTGGCCACGAACTCGAATTAATGAGGTAAAATTCATGCACTGGGTGGGATTTGAACCAACGGATCCCTACGCTACCAGGATTACCAGACTAGTGCGTTAACCACTTGACTACCAGTGCACGATATCTTGTGTAGGTACGTCTTCTTTTCTAATGTTGTAAGGTGGGTAAACTAAGAACCTATAGTACCTTTAGTTAGAAATTAAAGGAAATTTCCGATTTTTGTACCAACATCCCCTTTTATATTAAAGAGTGGTTCAGAGCATTGGTTGGTGACCCGGAGGTTGCGGGTTCGAATCCCGGCCGGAGAGGAAAATTTTATTCTGAACCGAGTTTTTCCGTTTCCGGAATGGCATGGATGTAAAGGTAAAGTTCCCTGAAGAAATGCGAAAGAGTTTTTTAAATGTTAAAAGTTATCATATTTATTTTGTGTTGAACACAATCGTGATATCACAACTATACTCAAACTAGCATTACCAAATCTTTGCTTATCTTGGGACTTGATTACTTGAACCACCGCCCTCCGATTACAAGTTCGCCGCCTTATCGATCAAGCTACTGAGCTCGGTTTGACTGTATTTTTTAAAATTATTATTATTACAGATAATGTATTTGTGACATTTTCCGAGTACTTCGTCCTCTGGGTTACAATGAACTCGTAATACTAGAGCAGTTTCCTATCTGCTGGATTACAGGTTACATTTTTTGGAATAAGTATATGAAAGGGGGACTATAAACAGGGAGTAGACCAGCATTGGCTTGGTTCTGGGGGCCCTTGTCAATTATTAGCCTCCTTGTAAAGACAGTGGTAGAAGTGCTGAGTCATTCCTCCACTATCTGGCTACCATCGTTCACGATGACGCCACCCTATGATGATATGAAAGCGCCAGTATTCATATTCAACTGCTCTCATATCTGCAGGAATATTTTCATGAAAATCCGTACGAATCTGGTTCCTAAGTGCGGCAACTCCACATACACGTATAGAGCCACTAACCAGTAACCACTATCAGGTTTGTCAAGTACGAGTTCCCAGGCACTCTGTGTCATGCTCGCTTTTCCAGCTATCTATCTCACATTTTTTCACCGATTGTCGTTTATTAGCCTGTAACCTACTGGTTTGTTCTGCCATCAGTCAGCTAAGAGACTCTTATAAACATCCACTGGTTTGAATACTACTGTAAGAAAATATTGCCTTATAGCCCAGAGATTCCGAGTTCGATTCCCGGTAGGGGCAGACTTTTTGAAGAAAATTCTGTTCCTTCCAAAGCTGGCATTTCCGGCCCAACTCAGTCTGGCTGAGGTTAATGTGGGTAGCTTGTACGATTCCCAGCAAATGCAGGATAAAACCCCCGTCCTGACATATTTCATATCAGGACGATAAAACCAAATAGAATCAACTGGACACGATAGATCTAAATAGAGGTCGGTGTGATAATTGGTGCTTCTCTTGTGGAACTCCAACCAGTCTACAATAATAAAAATAAAAAGGAAATATTTGGCCGTATTTTTTTTTAAAAAAGAAGCAAAAGCTTATCCTTGCGATATTTAAAGCCATTGATTCTTCAGTCAGTATTCAAGTCCGCCACCTTATCGATCAAGCTACTAAGCTCTGTGTGGTAAATGATGAACGTATCGTGCATGGGTAGTCAAGTGGTTAACGCGCTAGTCTGTTAATCCAGGTAGCGTAGGGATCCGTTGGTTAAAATTTCACCGAGTGCATGAATTTTTCCTGATTAATTTGAGTTTGTGACCACGTAATTTTAAGACTCTGAGGTTTAGGTGGTAGAAAATGCTTTGAGCAGTCACCTCGCCTTGTGGTTACCTTCCACTAAAGAGTGTTGTTATTATTATTATTATTGAAGATATGAGTTGGTGTCTAGAGATAATTCTTCAGTCCTTATCGTCTCATTGGGCCATTTTCATTTATCTTGTGTATCTATTGATCAAGTTATCTGCTTCTAGATCTTAACAACAAGGGAAGGGTATGAGGATTATGAGAAATGAAATATGGCGACATAAGAGCACACCTACACAATAAAGTAGGTAAAGCTGAGACAGGTGATCAACACAGTATCTCTAGTTCTTTACAGTATCTAACAATTCTCAATATCAGATGTGTACACTGTGTAAGTGCAATAATAATAATATTAATATTTTTTAATGGAAGGTTACCACCAGGCGAGGTTAATGCTCAAAGAATTTTCTACCACCTAACTGACCAAACCCTCACAGAGTCTTATCCTTAGCCTATGCTGTGATTTAGATAGATAGATATATATTATATTTTAAGTATTTTTTGTTCTTTGTAAAACTATTGACATGTGTAAGAACTTCTATGTTAAGAAAATCGAAAATAAAGATTTTATTTGATTTGTTATGTGGCCAAAAACTCAAATTATTAAGAAAAAATTCATGCACTGGGTGGGATTCCAATGGATTACCAGACTAGGGCGTTAACCACTTGACTACCAGTGCAACAGTACAAGGGTTTAGTAGAAGATTATCTACCAACAGTATAAGAGATTACCAACTACTCCTTGTACACTGTGGGTGTGATGATGCGTCGAAATAAAGTTGCGACTTCAGTATCTTGAAACCTGGAGGTCGGTGGTTCAAGTCCCAAGTTCAGCAAAGATTAAATTTAGTAAAGCGATTTTGAGTAATTGTGACATCACAAAAGTGATGAACACATACCTGTATAAGTGTATATGATATTCAGGCAACAAAAGAAGTCATGAGTTTTTACGACAAAGGATATCGATTGCAATTCAGAAAAGCAATGCCGCCTGTGTAATGGGCACAATACCCTATTTCTCTAGCATGGATATAGGTACAAAGCCTGGCTTGGACATTACCTCTAAAAAAAAAAATATTATTCTATTCTCAATACAAGATCTTCTTTATGGAAGAACTTGGTGAGAAAAGAATAGACTTTAGATGAATTACCATACCCATACATATTTTTTTTTGTTCATAATAATAATGTCTAAATATGTATAGTTATTTATTTATTTTTTTAGCATTGAGGAAAATTTGTAACAACCTGAAAAAATAAATAAAGTTAGAATTACAAAAAAAAAAACAAAAATGCTGATAACTTGAAAAAAAAAAAACAGTCAAAATTATCTTCTTATCAGAACAATACCGTCCCTTATCATAAATTAATCATGACCTCTACTCAACAGCAAACTATCATTGTACATAATATACAAAACATCATACATATGATTTGTGATCCAATATCTTTGTCCGTGTCTTATCACGGAAACCGATCCATTATCTATCTGGTTCATACGCCATCAGTTTCGCCTGATTGAGTACAATTGACCAACAAGACCATTCCAGAGGGCCAACCTCCAATCTTGCTTAACAGGCCCGTAGGATATGGGGGGGTGGGGCTAGCGAGAGAATGTGGCGCCCAATTGAGGACCGAATCGATGTACGGCAATGCCTCATTGTGTAGAGTAGGGTTAGGAAAAATAAATATAAGGCCATGCCTCGGGCCGGAACTCGGGTGCTGCCACTTGCACCATCAATTGTGCCCCGGAACCACTTTCGTATTACCTCAGGGCACTTGCATCCATGCCATTCCGGACCATTCCGGAAACGGAAAAACTCCGTCAGAATTTTCAGCTCCTGCCGGGATTTGAACCCGCGACCTCCGGGTCAGTAACAGATGCTCTAAACCACTGAACCACGGAGGTTTAAACTGGATGAGAGAATATTTTGAATAACAGAGAGAGGGTTCAAAAAAGACCCGTATAAAATTATTTGTGATCGACACAAATAATTATGATAATAAATAAAAAAAAGGAAAAAGCATTATTATTATTATTATTAATTTCCTTATCCTATAATAAGGAATGTATTGCATTCGTCGAAAATTTGAACTAATACCCAGTTTTTCATATTCCTGGACGAATCATAGCCTCGATCTTCTACACACTCGGACCTACCTACTCAGAAGGTACCTACGACATATACATATACCTGATTATACATATATGTATGTAATAACCTAATAACACTAATAACTCATATACATGATATATTGGTCACTATAGTAAGGTATCCAACATAGAACAATAATCATACCTACTAACCTAGTGCCTAGCTATCCGTGTCGCACCGTTGGCCATTATTCTAATGCTATACTTAATCAAGGCAAAGTCACTAATGAATGAGTGGCCTGAGAATTTTCAATTATAATTGGGAAGTTAAAAAAAACGCAAGGACCATCAATGAGAACCACTTGCTATTCCTGATAAACAGGTTTGAATTTGATGACGTCACAAGACGAACTTCTCTACAGTCTCTTTACGTTGCGGGTTCGAACCCCGGACGGAGGCGGGAATTTTGGACGAGAACTTTCCGCTAGTGGAATTGCATTAGCGTGACATTTCACCGCCCTTACGTAATAGGTATTGTGTAATGTGTCAAGGTACGGTTCAAGTAATAAAAAAAATAGGGCCAAATTATGAAACAGGATTAAATTTAAGATGGTGATGATAAATAATTGCGCTTTATTTATACTACCCGATTAGGAATAATGAGTCCCTGCATTAATCCAGCAGTATGGCCATGACAGATTATTATTTGGTCAAAATCCCAAATGGGAGGATAACTTAACTAGTCATGTCCCGGCTGGATTTCGAACCCGCGACCACTGGATTACCAGTCAGACGCTTTTACCACTGAGCCTTTTACCGCTTTTACTACTGAGGACTAGTCCCTAAATTCGGGGTCTGGCTAATCTTAAAAAAACTTGGCCTGGCGCATTGCCGTGCACTCAGATCCACTTTTATAATTCGGGCCAAACTCAAACCCGCCGCGCCTTACTAAATCATACCATAGTGGGGACTCGAACACCAGAGCTCATGGTTACCAGTCGGGTATCCTAAAGACCAACTACTACGCTGGGTTCCGTCACGGAGAAGCAGTGAGACAGTCGGCTGCACCCGAGTTCTGTCCAGAGGCATGGCCCTGTATTTATTTTTCCTAACTCTAGGGTGCGATAGTTATTACATTATATATTTTTTTTAATGACTTAAGAAGTCTTAACCAGCTATATTTATTTATTATTATTTTTTTTTAGTTATTATTATGATATTTTTCAGTACAAAACGTTTGAAAATAAATAAAAAATAAAGAAGATTTTTTCTTCTTCTAATGTTATAACTAAATAGCGGGATTATTACCTGCGACAATCCAGGGTGTCTACTAAATGGCCAAAGTAAAATTCCCTGACTTTTCCAGGTTTTCCAGACCATTTTTCCAGTTTCTCCAGTCTACTTTTTTAAGGAGACATTACATTATATACAGGGTGAGCATAAAGTCTCACCCCACCCCCCGTATCTCAAGAATGGCTGAAAATACAAGAAAACTCAAAAACACGTGTCCCTTCGATTTTAGGAGGATTAATTGTCAGCCAAAAAAAATTTGCCTACACGGCCCTTATCAGGCTGGGCATGGACCAACTTTAAAATCTTAAATAGAATGGTATGTCTTGTGGCACATTGCTTTAAAGGTCTCATAGAGAAAAGTTCATTACAACAAATTTCAGTGAGCTACGACTTACTGTTCTCGAGATACAGGGTGGAACGTCCTGCGTAATATCCATATATTTTGACCTATAACTCGTTAACCGTAAATTATAAAAAAATGAAATGTGTTGATAATAACTCCTTATGACAAGCCCTGTCGAAAAAAATATAACTCGACATACTCTGTCGATGTTAGTTTCTGGTCGGTTTCGTCAGCCAGCCGGACGAACAGTCCGAAAATTTTTAACGAAAAAACAAATCAGGTTTTAACTTGTTCGAAAGTTCTTGCCATAAGGAGTTATTATCAACGAATTTCATTTTTCTAGAATTTACGGTCAACGAGTTATAGGTCAAAATATATGGATATCACGCAGTACGTCCGACCCTGTATCTCAAGAACGGTAAGTCGTAGCTCACTGAAATTTGTTGTAATGAACTTTTCTCTATGAGACCTTTAAAACGATATGCCACAAGATATACCATTCTATTGAAGATTTTAAAGTTGGTCCATGCCCAGCCTGACTGGGGCCGTGAAAGCAAATTTTTTTTGGCTGAAAATTTATCCCCCTAAAATCGAAGGGATACGTGGTTTTGCGTTTGCTTGTATTTTTAGCCATTCTCGAGATACGGGGGGTGGGGTGAGACTTTATGCTCACCCTGTATACAGGGTGAGCATAAAGTCTCACCCCACCCCCCGTATCTCGAGAATGGCTGAAAATACAAGAAAACGCAAAAACCCGTATTCCTTAATTTTTAAGGGGATTAATTTTCAGCCAAAAAAAAATTGGCTAGAATGGTATATCTTGTGGCATATCGTTTTAAAGGTCTCATAGAGAAAAGTTCATTACAACAAATTTCAGTGAGCTACAACTTACCGTTCTCGAGATACAGGGTCGGACGCCCTGCGTAATATCCATATATTTTGACCTATAACTCGTTGACCGTAAATTCCAGAAAAATGAAATTTGTTGATAATAACTCCTTATCGCAAGAACTATCGAACAAGTTAAAACTGGATTTGTTTTTTCGTTAATTTTTTTCGGACTTTTCGTCCGGGTGGCTGACGAAACCGACCAGAAACTAATATCAACAGAGTATGTCGAGTTATAATTTTTTCAAAAGTGCTTGTCATAAGGAGTTATTATCAACAAATTTCATTTTTCTATAATTTACAGTTAACGAGTTATAGGTCAAAATATATGGATATTACGCAGGACGTTCAACCCTGTATCTCAAGAACGGTAAGTTGTAGCTCACTAAAATTTGCTGTAATGAACTTCTATTTATGAGACCTTTAAAACAATATGCCACAAGACATACCATTCTATTTAAGATTTTAAATTTGGACCATGCCCAGCCTGACTGGGGCCGTGTAGGCAAATTTTTTTTGCCTGAAATTTAATCCCCCTAAAAATTAAGGAATACGGGTTTTTGCGTTTTCTTGTATTTTCAGCCATTCTCGAGATACGGGGGGTGGGGTGAGACTTTATGCTCACCCTGTATATGTATTATACATATAGGACCTCACAATCTGCCTTCTATTTTTTTTTTTTTTTTTATTTTTTTTTTTTTTTTTTGCAAGCCCACCGCCTAGAAATATTAGGTATGTACAAATTGCTTACTCATGTACTGATTGATTATTAGTACACAAAAGGTAATGTATATTAAAATAATAGGAAATATGGAAATTAGACATGTCATATTTTTACAAAATGTGTTTGGCTCCTTGCTTTTAAAAAAAAAAAAAAAAAAAAAATCTAGTGTGATCTCCACAAGACTTTCTTACCCTATTGCTAAGAAATCACCAATTCTTCTCTCGTAAATTTGATAAAAGTTCGCTAAACAAATTGTACTCTTATATTTTTTGTAATTTTGCCGAATACAATACTTTTTTCATTATAGGATAAGGAAAGGTAAAACTAAGTGTAATAAATGAACACAAAAATAGGAACCCTAAAGAAAATTGAAGAACTTTCAGGGAAAACCCTGAAAAAAAAACCTGCTAAAATTTTGTTAATCTTATCAAAAAGTGGTTAAGAGTGTTTTGTGTTTCTTACCAAAGAAGCATTATCACACTGCCTGGATTACAGTGGCGCCGCAGGCGAATTTTTTTATTTTATCATTTTCATGACAAAATTGGAGCTTGAAAAAAATTCCCTGACTTTTGGTGTTTTTCCACAAAATTCCCTGACTTATGGTGTTTTTTCACAAAATTCCCTGACTTTTCCCTGACTTTTTTGGTCTCGAAAAATTCCCTGACAATTCCAGGTTTTCCAGGTTTTCCCTGACCAGTAGACACCCTGCAATCTCTTCCACCCAACACTTTAGTTCTAAATAATGGACGCAGCACATAGGAATTACTTTTGGAAAAGAGAAATTGTAATGTAATCCTACTCTAACACAATGAGGCATTGCCGTACATCGGTGTGGGCCAGAACTATGCGACAGTCAATGACTTGAGTGACGTCACAATGACCTCACAACTCTGAGCTGGTAAGTCACGTGTAACATATGACCTCATCATGACTCTCACAGTCATCAATGACTGTAGGACTTATGACCTCACTATAATATCTACAATCTAAAAGTATAATTATAATGATTCAGTTATCATTTTTTATACGTGACATCACAGCATGAATCAGACTGTACTGTCTTCTTCCAATGTTTGGTACTAGAATGAACTTGCTCCTTAAAAAGGTTGTTACGACTGTTGTCAACACAAACTCCACGTGTTGAAAATATGTGTATCTTTTTTTTTTTTTTGAAGTTGAGTGTAGGGTATCTACAATTAACGTACCAGTAAATACAAGAGCTTTTGAGAGAGGGAGGGAGGGGGGGAGGAAGGGAGGGAAATAAAGAAATAGGAAGAGAGGCAGGGAGAGGGAGGGAAAAAGATATGGAGGGTGAGGACAGAGAGTGAGAGAGTATAGAGGGAGGGAGAGAGAGTTACCCTGTATAAAAGCTGTGGCTTAGTTTGTAGATGACGTGAAAAGAAGAGCCTTAAGTGCTCATCAATCAAAAATTGTCAAAATTATGATCACTATTTATACGCAATTCACATACCTACTATGTATAAAGAGAATGGTATATTGTATATAAAAATATTTTATACCAGCTGAAACCAGGTCAATGCTGGTCTACTCCCTGTTTATTACAGAGTCGTCCAGCCAGACTGCTGGTCTACTCCCTGTTTTTAGTCCCCCAGCCAGACTGCTGGTCTATTCCCTGTTTTTAGTCCCCCAGCCAGACTGCTGGTCTACTCCCTGTTTTTAGTCCTCCAACTAGACTGCTGGTCTACTCCCTGTTTTTAGTCCTCCAGCTAGACTTATACTTCATATCATATAATTATAATAGTATATTATACTTCATATCATAAATATTATTTCTCAAATTTTCCTCTCCCACTTGGCCTTGTGCCTTTGAATGTAAGTACACTGTATTCCATGGGAGGTGGAGGTTGATAAACAAAATGGCGGCGGACTCGAAACACGGAGGCCGGAAATTTCTAGTAACACATGCTATATGAGTAAATAATATCATTACTATAGTAGGTAAGCTTTATTAGGTATACTCGTAAAAATATTTACAGTACAACACAATGAAATTACAAAGAAAAAAATATAAATTGAACAAAGAAACAAGAACAAAAAAGAAAATAAAGCCAATGTCCTACCTAAAGGTCGGGGTTATTGCCTGAGGCAATAATAATTATAATGCGAAAATTCTTACTGACTTAAATAGGTTAATTTCACCACAAAGAGGAATTTTGAATTACTCTGTATAGTCCATTGAAAAATATCGACTATTGTTTAAGGAGGTCATAAGATATAGAGTAAACATATACATAAATCAGGAACCAGTTTAAACTCTCAGTAATTAGCCATTATACTGTCTTGATAACATGTTTTAATAATTGATTCCAGGAGGTGAAATTAAATTATTTTAATAATTATTTTATTTATTAGCTTAATACAGTGCTTAACAAGCAAGCTTGCAATCAATGTTCCTGTACTAATAACTTCAACTCCTATTGTATGTTCTTCAACAACTCTGTAAATTATGGGATATTATATTATGGTCATAAAGGAATGGGCAATTAGTAGGTTGGGGCAGACTTTTTGAACAGAACATTGTATCCCCACTGATGAACACATGAGGCTCGTATTTCCAGCTCTACCCAGGCTGGCTGAGGTTAATGTGGGTAGCTGGAATGATTCTCAGCAATTGGATGGTAAAACCCCCATCCTGACTATCTTAAAATCACGTTAAAACCAAATAGAATCAACTGGTCACAACAGATCTAATAGAGGTTGGTGTGATAATTAGGGCTTCACTTGTGGAAATCCAACATGTCTTAAATAATAAATGGTAAAAATTTAGTAGGAACTGGATTTCATTTTGTCTGTAAATCTGAAAGTCTGTAAAATGTTAATAAAAACTTTCAAACATCTTACCTTAGTGTTGAAAATTGGTAAGTATTATTTGTAAGATTGCTTAAGCCAAAAATTAACAAATAAAAAAACTTACCTTTGTAAATGGTAAATTTTCTTTGTATACTGTCCTTTGTTGAATTTTCCACCTAGAAGGGGTATGTTGTCAAAAGGTTCATTGACAAGAACTTCAATCCCCTCTCCTCCACCTGTTTCATTTTTACTGGCTTCTGCCACTGAGTACAACTGGCCAACTTGATACTGGAACACAAGAGATAAAGTTACATTTAAGAGGCTATAAATTACCTGTGAATACCTCCTATCATAGTATTTAATTATCATAGGTTGTCATTACGAACAATATTAGCTATAGAGTGATGTGAACAGTACTAAATATACCACTTTAAGGAGAAATGAGTAATAATAATAATGCTTTTTCTTTGTGTTATTATGTCACAATTTTAGTGGGTAGGGCAGAATCATAGGACTTTACCACTTTAATTTA
>CM044962.1:21391388-21433545 GCA_024516035.1 Bactericera cockerelli
TTACTTGTGAGCAAAAGCTCGAAGAAAAAGCAACAGGTCTTTCCTTTTTTATGAGATAAAGAAAAAAAAGAACTTATGAGAGATCATGCATAAAACATTAATTTACATAATGTGCACATAAAGTGCAAAAACGGACGTGTTATCGAAATTTGAGCGTGTGTCCATTTCCTGAATTTCAAGTGTATGTGTTTCAAGCCAGCCTTCGTGGCGTAACGGTTGTTCAATTCCCGGTCGGAGCAGACTTTTCACACAGAAAATTCTGTTCCCTCTGAACACGTGAGGCTGGCATTTCCGGCCATACCCAGGCTGGGTGAGGTTAATGTAGATAGTTGGTACGATTTACAGCAAAAGCAGGCTCAAACACCCTAATGGGGACGTTAAATCATATACAATGGTTTGTGTTTAGGAAGGTCATCCAGCCGGAAAACAAGTGCCACAACCAACTAATCTCAACCATCAGGTAATAAATAGATAAATAAATGTATTTTTAGGTAATTATTTGATAAGCCTCCTTTTCAATATTAATTAATTATTAATTGATTTTTCCTTTTTATTGTACATAATTTTATTCAATAAAATTAATGTTACAGCTCAGAAATAATGTACCTACATAATAAGACGCTGAGGGTTAGGTGGTAGAAAATGCTTTGAACATTAAACTCTCCTGGTGGTTATCTTCCCCTAAAGAGTGTTATTATTATTTAAAACATATTAAATTGATTAACCTGATATAGTTCGTTGAGGGATCGGCGCAAACAACCCATTCCATTTCATTTAGGGGCTTTACCCCTAAATGAAAAAAACAGAGTGCAAATCATCAGATGGGGATTGAGCGTATTATGAATGCTCAATTGCTCAAATTCGAGGTTTGAGCATTTGAAAGACACCAGATCGTGATGAGAGCGTTTTTTTTCTCGATTTCGGTGATTGAACCTCACATATCTACATATATGCACAGCAAATGGCATATTAATTATTTGTAGAACAACCTAGCAATTAAGAAGGTAAACATGCAACCATCTAGGTAAATATCGGGGAAAAAAGGAAACATGTGACATTATTTTGTAAATACTAATTCAAATAATGTTGTTCTATAAGTATACATAATTATTGTAAAAAAAAAAATATTTGTATACAACTGTGTCAGATAAGTAGTGGGACTGCATCGAAGTAAACGCGCCCTTATATATTTTGATGTCTTCTTTTTTTAGAGGGTTGGCAACACTGTTTTCAATCTTTAACTGAATTTTTGGCGTATTGTAACGGTTTTTCCGCTTACAATCGTCAGTCACGGTCGTCTCGCAAGTCAAAACCTTTTCACATTATTTTCTTTTGCAAAAATGGACAAAAGTGTCGAACAACTACTTGTTCTAATGCTTATGAAATGTTACTAAAACATACTGAGGTGACACATTTTGTTAATAACTAGTGTTTTTCGTTGGTATAAGGGCTTCAAAGATGGCAGAGAAGTGGTTGACCTACCCCGTCCGGGAAGACCTTCTGTTTGTACAGACGATACAGTCGAAAAAGTTAAAGAAATGGTTGCAGAAAACCGTAATACAGGTTCAAGGGAAATTGCAGATACTCTAAACATGTCTCATGAGACCGCTCGTACAATTTTGACCCATAATTTGGACATGAAAAAAGTTGCGGCCCGGCTTGTTCCGAAGGACCTGAATTTTCTCCAAAAGGATGCCCAGAGACAAGTTGCCCTAGACATACTTCAGAGAGTTAATTCTGATGAATCTTTTATCAAACGCACCATAACAGGTGATGAGACATGGGTGTATGAGTTTGACATGCAAACAAGTCAGCGATCTTCAGAATGGCGCTTGGATACTGAACCAAAACCAAAGAAACCGCGTCAAAGTCGACCAAAAGTGAAGGTAATGTTGATAGTTTTCTTTGATTGGCAAGGTGTTGTTCACTCAGAATTTCTCCCAGAAGGTCAAACAGTAACAAAGGAGTATTTTTTAGCTGTGATGAAGAGTTTGAAAGAAAAAATCCCTCAAAAGAGGAAAACAATGGGAAAACAATTCTTGGATCCTGCATCACGATAATGCACCGTCCCACACATCCATCATGGTACGCGAATTTTTGGCCAAAAACTCAAAAAAAACTATTAATCAAGTCGCTTATCCACCAGATACAGCTCCCGCGGACTTTGTTCTGTCCCCCAAACTGAAATTGCCCATTCGAGGGCGTCGTTTTGAGTCCATAGAGGACATAAAACCAATTTCGCGGAAAGAACTGATGTTAATCCCAAAAAGTGTCTATAAAGAGTGCTTTAATGAGTGGATTATTCGATGGCACAAGTGTATTCAGGTCCATGGAGAATACTTCGTAGGTGACAAAATCAATTTGAACAATTAGGCAAGTACTTTTTGAGTTACAGACACAGTCCCACTACTTATTTGACAGAATGTATATTTTTCAAGTTTTTTCTTTGTTATTAGTTATATTCTTTAGTATATTAGTATACAAGTTATTAGTATACATTAGACAGAATGTGGGTGTATTCTTTGTTATTGATTGTTTTGTATAAAGAAATAAAGTGTTAGTAAATAAATTAAATGGCTGCTACCCATGGAAAGTAAAAATATCACTTGTCTTGCACTTTTTTTTTTTGGCTCTATCGAATGAGTCCATCGTGAGAATTTTCATGGTATTTTTTCGAGCACAGGACCTTTGGTAAATTTTACGTCAAACAGTGGAAATTTGATCATCACCGAGTCCTGATTACATGAAACGATTCCTGACAAAATTTCAAAGGGATTTTTTTTTAATGGACATAACATCATTTAGAACTTTATGTTTTAGAACATTTAGAATATTATTAATGTTAAAGGTGTCGGAAGCCCTGAACACGATGAAATCCTTGCTAGAGAAAGCCCCATAAAAACGTGTAGACTAGACTGAAAATTCCAACTCGGTAAATACATATGACGTCATATAAAAGTATCCGCTTCTTTCCGGTTCGGACACGCTTTTTAATATTATTTTTTAAAGGACTTTATAATGCTGGGTCCACCAGGTGCAACTTGTAACATGAAACGCGTTGCTGCAACATGAATTCACTCTGTGTGGACGGCTTCTGAACACGAACATGAATGTTCAAAAATTATCCATGAGGATGTCGGTTTTCTACCGAACATCTTTGACCTTTGTTGCTACTATGTTGCACGTGTGTGGACGGCACCTGAACACGAACATGAATGTTCAAAAAATATCCATGAGGATGTCGGTTTTCTACCGAACATGTTTGATCTATGTTGCTACTATGTTGCAAGTGTGTGGACGGCACGTGAACGTGAACATAGATACGAACATACGATTATATTTCCAGTCTATTTTTAATTTCTCGGAGACTAGGTTCAATTTATTATTTGAACAATTAAATTAACAAAACTGTGAAAATTGCTGTTCTCCAGTTGGTATTTTCTTTCGAAATTTGACCGCCTATCATCCTCAGAAGATATTTGAGTATATGCTTGGCATTCATGAATGCTATTCAAGCATGCATGTACGTGTTTGACCGTCTTATGCTACCAGTACACTCTCGCCGGGGCGCTCGGCGACAAGACCCCCGAGGCGAGGGCCCGCGAGACGTACCCGAGACTTGCAGACGAGTGTACTTATACAAGGGTTTCGACTCCCTCCTGCCCTTTGACTCGGGTCACGGGACGTATTTTTTTCGGAGTGCCGCCGCAGGCCAGCCGAGCGGAGGACCTAGCCGAGCGTAGGCGAGATGCACAAGATCACTCTCGCGCCCGGCTGCCTCGTCTTGCTTCGGCGAGAGTGTACTGCAGGCATTAGCACATTAGCAGAGATTCAAAAGAGAGTAAATATTGAATAAAGCCGGCAACAGACTGGATAAACTAGCCTATGATCTTGCCTCCCAGCCTCCCACACACTTTCATACATGCATGACAGTCACACTTACCTATTCATGCATGTATGTGCGAGTGTTAACGGATTGCTGTATAGAGACGAGAGAGTTGGAAACCTCATGGAAAACAGACCGACAGGAGACCCCATTTCGTCTGTCTCACCCTCTTCCCCTACCCTCTCTGTGTGAGTATTTGCGTGAGTATTGCTGAGTAGACAAGAATAAAGAAAAACTTGTAAGACAGCATGCATAAAATATTTACACAGTGTAAATACTTATTATGCGTGTGCGAAAAGGTCCGTGTTATCTAAATTTTATCGTGTTATTTTGTTTGTGTTTCATTGTTTAAATACAAAATTTCATCGTTCAAAGATATCATTAGATTTCTAGAACAAGGTGTTGCTAAAAAAACCTTTGTGCCGTCTTAACTTATAAGAAAATAAATGTAAACTTAAAAAAGTCTTGATGTAAAGTAGATCGTTCAAAATATAATAAAAAGTGACCGTGCACGATTTATTTCTAACCTTGAACAGATATTTTTGAAATATGGTTTATAATTGTTTTTACTACATCTTCAAAATGCCACGAAATATGCTTTTTTTCATGTACTATACCACGGATGAAGAGATATCAAAGTACCACCAAATTAAACAAACTATATCAGATCTCCAAATTTACGTTACAATATTTGGCCTTTCTCTGCAAGTTTTAAGCACGTTTCTATTGGCAATTCAAGACAAGACTGAGTTTATGATAAGGATAGTTTTGTTGTCCCTTATGCTAATAACATATTTTGAGTTTTGTGTGACTCGTTGGAACAAAGATAAATTGTTCGACCTGATCAACCTGATGAAGAATTCATTCTGCACCACAGAACACAGGATTACAGAGGCTTGCAAGAGAGAAGAAAAAGTTTGGTACTTCACATTTCTTGTCCTGTTATCAATAGGTAATTCCCATTTATATTCCAATTCAGGGTGTCCCGAGAACAGATGCAAATATTTTAAGGGCAGGCCTGGCACCATCATAATAATAAACTCAAGTTGCAATGGGACATTTTCATTTGTTGAAAAGTTATGGCGAACCCTGCTTTTCCCACAAGTTGTTGCATATTCTTGAAAAAAATCATGGCGAGATAGTAATGTGTGTACACAAATAGTACATGTACGTCTAGGTAAGAAAATTTCCTTTTAATTTGGGTTGGTTCCATATAAAAATAATTAAAACACAAAGAGATAAGGTATTCAGTCAAAACTTGTTTTAAAAATTCGATTTTTCTCTATTTCCTTACTTTGAATTGTGAGTATGTTTACGATGTTAATCGTGAAGTACAAATGAACACAACAACATCACTAACCAGTCGATAAGCGCTATTCAGAGATTTATCAGCCTGCTTAAATGTGAATATTATACACACTCTTGCACTAATTTAACTTTTCATAAAACAAACCAAGCAATCGCATTATACTTTTCCAAATTTCCTGTCGAGGCACTCTATCATATGCTTTCTTAAGGTCTATTAATATCGCTTGTAATAACAAGCTGTATTTCACATCTCCTATCCACTAGCCTTTCTCGTGTGAGTGCAGCAATAGATTATGTATAAGATTATTATGTATTTTCCAGGATTTCAGGATTTCCAATCTGAACAGCAGAGGTGTTTTTCAATAAATCAACGAAAGAGTGGAATAAGAACAAGCATCCGGAGCATACGTAAAATCAACATCAATATACAGGGTGTCCCGTATACAGATGCAAATATTTTGAGGGTAGGTTCAGCCCACCGTGGACTATCATATGAGCGAAACTTGCAGTGGGGCATTTTGCTTTGTTAAAGAGTTATGGCCAAATCCCTGTTTTTCCCACAGGTCTAGAGGTCACTTGGATCGATGCACGTTTTTAAAGAAATGATAGCCAGTAAGTAATTTTTGACTTCATTTATGAATAGTCATGCATATTTCCCTTGAAATGCAGTTGATTGCATAAAAAAATATTGAAAGACCAGAGAGATATTTAATCATAAGTTCAATATTTTTCTAAAATTTGATTTTTCCCTGTTTTCCCTTTCGTGAATTTAGAGTACTTCTACAATTGCAATTCTGCGTATCACTAGTTAAAAAAATACCCTATTATGTTTAGTTTTATAAAAAAGAAAGCTCATTTATATTACTTTAAACATCATGGAACGCAGTACACAGAAAGCTCAAAAAACACTTCTGAATCATGATGGAAAATTCAAAGTTGGCTGAATTTTAACAGAATTGGCGCGTAATTTGAGGTATAAATACACTGCTCTGGGATGTTTAACAGAGGGAAATTGATCATTCACAGTAGTCGGTCGGTGTGAACTTTTATGTGAATGGGGTTACGGAATCACAGGGTTATCATGAGGAAAAATGAGAGAGGCTGCAACGAAAGCAGCAACCAGTGGTGTAATTATGGACAAAGAATACACTTGGAGAAAGACTCTGCACTAACAACAAAAATTGTCATTTTATTTTTAGAAGTAAAATTAAAAATATCATTTTTGTGTGTATCACAATCATGATATCAAAAACCTAACAAATAGTGCCGAAAATTAACCTTGGGTAAAACTCGAACATCCAACCTTAAGGTTACTATTATTATTAATACTTTATTTTTATTTTATAAACAATTGGACCAAGCTTTATTTACATTTTTTTTTTTTACAATGAACATGGTAACAATTTGTGAAATAAATATAAACAAAGACTGATCAAGGGTGGTGATATAGTGATACATGTTTGTAGTTTATTGATAAACTACGAACATGATACATTCTGCAACACAGGACATGAAATGAAAAGAACCCAAAAGAATATGTAGCGAACCAAGGGCGAGGTTTAAAGCTTGTGGCTTTCTCTTCCACCGAACAAATTGATCGCCTTGTTATTTTAACTATTAGATTTGATTGATATAGTTGGTTAATAGAACTAATTGAACTCAGAAAATTTTCATTTAAAACTTGCAGTTGGCACAAAAATAGTCACACAGACCGCTTCAGGCATCGAGTGTTCTTCAAAATGCAATAGCGCCCAGATTCAAAATTTGAAAGATGTGTTCCTCTCCTTCTGGTGCCGTTTGATAAGGCGTATCTCATTCGTTCCTTCGCGCGTCTGAAAGAACTTTGTATTTATTGAAACAAAATAGCAAAGGGTATTTTTTTACCTAGTGATAAGCAGAATTGTAGAAGTACTCTAAATTCACGAAAGGGAAAACAGGGAAAAATCGAATTTTAGAAAAATATTGAACTTATGATTAAATATCTCTCTGGTCTTTCAATATTTTTTCATGCAACCAACTGCATTTCAAGGGAAATATGCATGACTATCCATACATGAAGTCAAAAATTACTTACTGGCTATCATTTCTTTAAAAACGTGCATCGATCTAAGTGACCTCTAGACCTGTGGGAAAAACAGGGATTTGGCCATAACTCTTTAACGAAGCAAAATGCCCCACTGCAAGTTTCGCTCAAATGATAGTCCACGGTGGGCTGAACCTACCCTCAAAATATTTGCATTTGTATACGGGACACCCTGTATATACCCGTTCTACGGGCATTGATTTAATTTAATTCTTTTATGTGTGTCATCTGACTCATTAGTCAGGATTTGAGGAATTTAAACAAATGAACAATTGGAAAATACTCAAATTGGATGATATTTTGAGATACTGCTCCAATGTCTCTTTCTTTGTACACAGTGCTCTTCACAACTCGCCCCAAGTGTTTCATAGCTTGTAAATAACACGCTGTGTTTCACAACATTCTCTTATTCATTACTGGAACTTGTGTGAGTGGAGCCATGGACTCTAAAAAAGAAAAGGTATTATGTTTTTTTTCCAGCCGTTCCAATCTCAACAATAGAGGTATTTTTCGTAAAATCAACGGAAGAATGGAATAAGAAGCGCGCTCGTATACAGGGTGTCCCACCAAACTTGGACACCTCAAATTACTCAGCCCCTGAAAGAGTTTTTGAAAAATAAAAAATCCTAGGGTACATGGTCTAATTATGCGGTTTCAGTCATGAAATTTTTTTTATACAGGGTGGTTCAAAAGTCAGAAATTTGGGTGTCAACTTTCGATTTTTAAATGGATCGACCTGAATTTTATTTGATAATTTTACTTCTAAATGGTTCCTGAGTACTTTTTTAAACAAAAATTTTACATACAGGGTGGTTTTTTTTCGACCAATTTTTTTTCTAAATCTCGAATAACTCAAGTTTGTTTAATTTTTTCGATAACAAGAATAGAAAGTGTTTGTGTAATGAAAACACGCACTTTCAATTGGCATCAATTTTTTTTTATACAGGGTGGTTCACAAGTGAAATAATGACTTGATTTTTTTTAAAACTGAGTTTTTTTAATTTATTATTTGGGATTAATAATTCTAACCTAGTTTTACACATTTTTTGTTAGTCATATCGAAAAACAAAACTAAAGTGTTGTACAGGGTGAGACATAATTTTTTTGTGACACCCTGTATATGGGCAGTCAAAGAGACGTAAAATTAAATATAAAAACTAAATATGCAAGAAAAACTTTGATTTTTAATGATATCAAAAAGTTATGGTGTTTTAACTAATATTGTCGCATGGACCACCCTGTAGATATTCTCTTAAACTATTATGTGGGTACTCGAGGTTGTATAAGATTCAACGAAGACTTCGAATCGTGGGGAAAAACAAGTAAAAAACACGAATTTTGAAGCCATTTTCAATTTGGTGTACACACTGAATGATTTTAAAACTAGAATTAAAAAATAGGTAGGTGTAGACACAAAATTGAAAATGGCTTTTTGAATTCATTTTTTTCTTTCACATTTGGACTCCTCGTTGAATTTTAGACAATTTCCACTACCCATATGATGTTTTAAGAAAATATCTACAGGGTGGTCCATGTGACAATATTAGTTAAAATACCATAACTTTTTTATATAATTAAAAATCGAAGTTTTTCTTGCACATTTAGTCTTTCTATTTAATTTTATGTCTCTTTGACTGCCCATATACAGGGTGTTACAAAAAAATTATGTCTCACCCTGTACAACACTTTAGTTTTGTTTTTCGATGTGACTAACAAAAAATGTGTAAAATTAGGTTAGAATTATTAATCCCAAATAATAAATTAAAAAAACTCAGTTTTAAAAAAAATCAAGTCATTATTTCACTTGTGAACCACCCTGTATAAAAAAAATTGATGCCAATGGAAAGTGCGTGTTTTCATTACACAAACACTTTCTATTCATGTTATCGAAAAAATTAAACAAACTTGAGTTATTCGAGATTTAGAAAAAAAATTGGTCAAAAAAAAACCACCCTGTATGTAAAATTTTTGTTTAAAAAAGTACTCAGGAACCATTTAGAAGTAAAATTATCAAATAAAATTCAGGTCGATCTATTTAAAAATCGAAAGTTGACACCCCAATTTCTGACTTTTGAACCACCCTGTATAAAAAAAATTTCATGACTGAAACCGCATAATTAGACCATGTACCCTAGGATTTTTTATTTTTCAAAAACTCTTTCAGGGGCCGAGTAATTTGAGGTGTCCAAGTTTGGTGGGACACCCTGTATATGGCTACAAGCATCCGGAGAATATTGTTCCCACTAATGTGTACATCCCTGGGGGCTACATAGATCTTTCAGCTCCACCTTACTACTACATGCACATGTTGAATATTGTCTACTTCCTCGTGGCTTTTATTTTTATGGCCAGTATGGTTTACACAAGCTTGGGAATTTTCAGTATTCATATTAAAGGTAAGATAACTACTTACGTTCTTTGCATTATATGTACAACGATGATTAATAAAATTTCATTGACAGTTTTTAACACTAATAATAAAATAATTCCTCCATCTTTGAGGATCTTGGCACAGTGCCCATCACTGCTGTAGAAATACATCATCCCTTCTTTCGCCATCACACAAAACTATTCGCTGCTCAATTTCCTTCACAAACATCTTTGCCTCCTCACACACCATGCTCAAAGGATTTCAACTTCGTATAAATTTTTGACGTTTTAATTTTTTTACATGAAAACTTTTCATATGCTTTCTAATATTGCCTATACAGGGTGATTCAGAAAAGTACCGTCAAACGTTAACCACATATTCTATGGGCTAGTTAAGGAGGGGTCAACTCTATAAAAGAAAGAGCGCAAATGCCTCCTAACGGAGGTACACGCCCCTTAAGGTGTTTTTAAACAATCGAAATTTTCATTTTACGGCTTACCTATTTGGGATATCGCGATATGGTAAAAAAATCACTCTCAATACTAGATAAAACCTTTCTTTTGGCATACAATTTAACAGCATTCCAATTTCAGGGGCGGTCTGAGGAGGGTCAGATGGAAGAAAAAACGTTCTAACTTTTTAGTCGTTGCTTGTACTTGAATTTGGTTTTCACCATTTTAAAACCTATGTCATTGTCTACAAAAATGGTCTGAATAATTTTTCCCTCAAATTACTACAAAAGCTTGAAAATTGAAATTGAAGATTTTAAAACCGCATTAAGTTTTGAAACCTATGCAACTAGCATACAATTTTAGAACAAGAATTTTCAGCCAATTCATTATTTAACAATTTTAATACATTATTTAACTTCTAAATTCTAAATCAATCTTTTCGAAGGCGTATGGAGGTCTGCATTGAAGCCAGAGGAGCCCATGTGGAACATTTGCTGTAAATCTTATTTCGGCTTAAGCCCTTCAATTTCGATTTTCAAGCGTTTGTGTTGGTTTGAGGAAAAAATTATTCAAAACATTTTTGTAGACAATGACAGACGTTTTAATAGGGTGAAAACCAAATTCAATTACAAGCAACGACTAAAAAGTTAGAACCTTTTTTCTACCATCTGACCCTCCTGAGACCGCCCCTGACATTGGAATGGTGTTAAATTTTGTGCCAAAAGAAAGGTGCTATCTAGTATTGAGAGTGATTTTTTTACCACATTGCGATATCCCAAATAGGTATGCCGTAAAATGAAAATTTCGATTGTTTGAAAACACCTTAAGGGGCGTGTACCTCCGTTAGGAGGCATTTGCGCACTTTCTTTTATAGAGTTGACCCCTCCTTAACTAGCCCATAGAATATGTGGTTAACGTTTGACGGTACTTTTCTGAATCACCCTGTATGTATAAAAAATACTAAAAGATAGAAGCATATGTGATTTTTAAATAAATATAAATATTTATGGTAAAAAAAACACAGGATGAGTGGCCAAACTGAAACCCACCGGACCGACAGGGTCCCCTTGCTGAAGTCTTACAGAGGAATTAACGATTTTTCACCAAAGAAGAGCATAGTAGGTCGGAGTTACTTAGTTCTGCCAGAGAAACGGATGATACATAGCAAGTACTTTCTCACGAACTTGATGAAGTAAGAGGTCAGTTCAACCATATTGAACGCGTTTTCAAGATCCACTTTCAATAATATTATTATTATTAAATTCACAAATAACAATTTCAAAGAGAAGAAAAACTTTAGATAAGTTTGACATAGAAATTATGCAGAGTCAAAAAGTTCTGATTAATAATTATGTATTAAAATATTACTTCTGATAAATTTACTTTTTTTTTCAGGACAATATCAAATATTATACCGCTATGTTAAAATGTTAAATCGACAAGAGAAAGATGCAAACGGCCATTTAAAATACTATTTAAACATTGTAAATGGACAATATTTTACAATGGATCCATTGAATTTAGGAAAAATAAATTTGTATACACGACTGAAAAAAAATAACCAAGATGACACAAAAACTTTGGATATTGATAAGGAAACTCTGGAAACTATATGGCACATCAGTAGCTATAGGAAAATTATTACAACCCAAAACAATTATATTAATCCAGATAAAATGAATCTGATTGAAAAGCAAGTTTTGGAATACGCTGTGTCGCAATACAATCCCATTTACGAGGAATATTTTCTTAAACAAATCATCAAATACCAACAATTTCTTATGAATTTTAAAATAAAGGTAAGTTTTTTTTATGAAATGAATACATAAATATTCTAGTTGTTGAAACTGATAAGAGCTTACTTCACAGTTTACAGTAAAGAAAGTAATTTTTAGGTAACTATCAGATAGTCTGTCCCGGTAGCTCGGTGGTAAAGGCGGCACTCTGTGAATCCAAAGACTCCAGAGGTCGTGGGTTCGAAACCAACCTGGGACGTGACATGTTATCCTCCCAATTGGGATTTTTACCACATAATAATATGTCTTGGGCTTACTGCTGGAATAATGGGACTTTAATAGTCCTAATCGGGCAGTATAAATAAGGCGATATTATTATTTTTATTATTTCAACCATAATAGTACTAATGAGTCCTGGAATAATTAGACACATTATTCCTAATCAGGAATTATAAATAAGGCAGTATGATTATTTCAATAATAATTTCTGTTATTCTACAATATTTGCCGCTTTTTCTGTTCTGACAGGTGGAGAACCACATGCGTCCTGTAGTGATAACCACCCTTATGGCTTTCATTGTTTTGGTGGCACTCTCCATCAAGCTTCTCCTCAGCTCTATTTTCAAGATAACCTTCGGAGGCACCTTCTTCTTGCTCATCGTTCACGTGTCCAAACTAGTCGCCTTCAGCGACAGCATCGAAAAGTACAACCGAAAAATTCTTTCGGAAGTGTGTTTCAATTCAGAATGGTACACAAAGAGCAGAACTGTTCAGTACATGTTGCACAATATCATTCTAAAATGCCAGAGGAGTGAGCACTACTCGTTTCACGGTGGATGCATCAAATTTGATCGGCACCTTCTGCTTGGTTTGATTAGAAACACGTATACGTTTATGAATTGGTTGATTCATATCCAAAAATAATTTAAATTCATGGAAAAGGTATTCAAAATAGGTGGAAAAAACAGGACTATAATAATTACCGACTACCGAGGTATATATCTCCTCAGTACATTTTGCTGGGTCCACACAGGTACAACTTGCAACGCGTTGCTGCAACATTGCAACATTTGCGTTGTAAATGGAACACTAATGGCAACATAGTGTTGCAGTTCGTGTTCGTTAGTAATCAATTCTTTTTTTTTTTTTTTTTTACAACATCAACACTTGCCAGCTTTTTAGGGCTAGACAAGCAATTACAGATGCGAATATATTTATTGTGTGTTTATGTACATGTACAATTATATAATATATAGGTATACAATACATACTGATAGCTTAAAATTAAGGTGAATATAATAAAACATAACATAGAAGAAATAAACAAGGTCTAATATTGATCTGGGTACTATCTAGTTGATTCAAATTATGATTGCTGAATGATGATCAATTGTACGAGTGGAATGTGCATGTCTATAGTAAACAATCTACATATAGTAAACAATATTATCGTGCTGTCAATGTCTTAATCTGATGAGTCAGATTACAGGGATATAGAGTTACTTATGTTTGATGTTCAAGTGTTGTTTATTTTTGTGTTATTTATTACTCGTATGGATAGAACAGGTCTGGTTTGTTTTCGATGTTATTATAGACATTCATTGCAGCTATTATTGGAGATTTAGATAAATTTGGATGAACAGCGAATAGTGTGGTTGGGTCAGTACGGAGTCTTGGATTAGGGACCTTAATATCAATTTTGGATGTGAGATATATGCTATTAATTTTGTTTGTTAGTAAATTTTTGAGAAATTTTTTTTATAATTTTGTTGTCAAGATGTCAAAAAGATTGTTTTGGCGAGCATAATTTCTTTGTTGTTGTTTATCTATCTTTTGTCTCAAAATGATTTTCAACAGTATTACCCCAGCCAGTGCGTCGTTGGTGGAGTACACGGCTATTCAAGAAAAGATCAAATCTTGTTTCGCTGCTTAAAAAACAAGCACTAAGTGGACAATACAAGAGCTTCACTAGAATGTCCCCAACCTATTTTGAATCCCTCTGAGCCCTCTCTAAATCTCGCTAACCAATATAACTATATTTAGTACACCAAGAAAAATCCTTGCCCATACGCGTTATCCATTCCTAAGTTTTAAATACATTCCTAAAAAATTGCGCCCACCCGGGTTAGAACCCACAACATTACGCGCTGTGTATATGGAAAAACGGGGTTCAAACTGTATTATGTAAGTTTGTCTTTATTAAAGTTCGATAACACAGTCAAAGCTAACAAAGTACCGTCCTTGGAGGTATTTCTTAATATTTTATATGACAATTATGACCTGATACCTTCGTCGGCCGACTTTTTACAAATTTTTGTCGATCCCCCGTGCCGACAAAAATTTGTATTCTTAATTTGGTTACAATTGTTTGTAAGGGATACCTTCCGGTGCGCTCGTGTTGACCCAGCACCTAATTGGGAAGTATTGTGTCACTTCTCGCCCATCGGAGGGGAGGCATACTATGAGATGGGTAGGCTACAACACAGACCACAAGCGTCTACAGTAGCTCCTGTTTCATGGCTACGAAATAAAAACGGCTGTGAAAACTCATCTTTTTAAAAAAAAATAAAAAAATAAATAAATAAAATACCAGAAGTACTGTGTTTCACAGAAACCTGGTTATCGGATTCTAATTGTCAATGTACAAAGGTACCTACTCGCCAAAGAAAATTAAAAGGCCACCAGGTGCCACCCAGTGGACCGGATGAAGGAATAAAATCAATAAATTTGGTATCTGCTCATCAAGATCTTTCATTTGATACCACTTAAGATTAGTTTTATACTTGGATTCGCGATTTGGGCTTCCAAAACCCGAGGTCGCCCAAATGGGCCGCCCGATTATAATTTAGAAGAAAAAAAAAAAAAAAATGGTCTCGGCTCATCATGATTATATCTTGACCACTTTAGAAACCTCACTTTATCTTCAATGCTAAGTTAAGGCCATGAAGTCAGGTTTCAAAGGATCCGTATGAAAAAAACAGATTTTTTTTATTTATGAATCTTTCATGTCCTTCACGATTGTTGGGGGGTCTCGAAAATAGGGTACCCTAGGAAGTAAAAAAAAATTCAAATCAATTTATTTTTCAACGTAGAGTCCATTTCTGCAATAGAAATCGCAATTTTTGAAATTCATGCTGTACTTTTCGCTGGCTGAAAGTACATGAAATGTTTTCTATGTTATGTTTTCCGTAACCTTTCACTTTGCCGGGCTGTCTCTTTCTTTGTATAGCAGGCGTGACACAAATTATATTTTGTTGCTTTTTAAAATATTGAATAGGTAATAGAACTGTTTTACAAGAATTATTGGAGAAACTTTCATTTAAGACCAATCCTATGAATACTAGAAACAAAAATCTATTATATGAAAAATCTTGTACAAGGGACTATTCTTTTATCAAGCTTTTTTAAAAAGTGTGCGAGAAAGATACTATAATCAATTTTTTCTTTGAGAGTTATGAAAGTATAAAAACTAAATTGTTCCTATGGAATAACATATAAACAAAAATATCAATATTTGAACAATGCATTTCTAACTAATAATGTTTTTTTTTTTTTTTTTTTTTCAATATAAATCCCACTTTGGGCATTTATTGATACATTACAATCTAGATTAAATCTAATAAGCAATTTTATTCTAAAAAGGTAAAATTAAATGTAAAATATATGTACATAAACAAAAATATTCTTAATTCTAGTTGAGGTGGTTACATTTTGCGCTGTATCGTTACGAAGTATAAAAGTAAGTAATTTATACTAGTTCAAATGGTTTCTTCCTCTTTAATCTTCTTCTTCTAACAAGGTCTGAAACATTGAGAAGATGGACGGCCTCAATATTTTCATGTACCTCTAGCCTCTGTTGATGTTTTGAGGCATAAATTTGCATTGTTTCTCTAACTGACTCAACACTCAAGACTTTAAGTATATATGTTATGTCTTAGTATAAGTCTCTTGTTTGTAAACAAAAAATAAACATGAGTTAACCCAGTTAACATGTTAAAATATAATAAAAAAATATTACGGGTGATGCTGATTATGAACAATGAGAATAATAGAGGTCTCAGGACACTACCCTGCGGAACGCCAGAAGAGAAATTCAACCAATTAGAAAATTATTTACTTTTTGTTTACGTTCACTTAGGTAGGAACGAAACCAACCAACAGCATTTTCCGAGAAGTTAAGGAGAATCGCCTTGCAATGGGTGTGTCATGATGTACACAACCAAACGCCTTAATGAAGTCAAGAAGTAGAAGAATAATAAGCATTTTGTCATCCAAAGCTTTAAAAATGTCGTGTATAACTTTGAGAACCTCAGAGTGGGTACTATGGCCAAATCTAATCCTCTAAAACGAGACTGAAGAGGGTTTGACAAAATTTTGCTTCATAAATAACAGCTAACTTGAGCATGGACCAGACGTTCAAATATGTATGTGGGAAAGTACCGGCGTAATATGAGATTTTCCTACATCTACAGGGTGTCCCGGGTACAAATGCATATATTTTGAGGGTAGGTTCAGTCCACTGTGGCCTATCATGTAAGCGAAACTTGTAATGGGGAATTTTTCTTCGTTAAAGAGTTATGGCCAAATCCCTGTTTTCCCACAGGTCTAGATGTCACTTGGATCGATGCACGTTTTTAAAGAAATGATAGCCAGTAGGTAAGTTTTGGCTTCATGCATGGATGGTCATATTGGTCATGCATATTTACCTTCAAATGCAGTTGGTTGCATCAAAAATATTAAAAGACCAGAGAGATATTCAATAATAAATTCATTTTTTCGAAAATTTGATTTTTCGCTTTCATGAAAGAGTATTTTACAATATTGCAACTCTACATATCATTAGTTTTAAAAAATACCCTTTTCTATGTTGTTTCAATAAATTCTAAGTTCTTTCAGACTCGCGAAGGAACGAATGAGATAGATACGCCTTATTAAACGGCACCAGAAAGTGAGAAACACATTGTTCAAATTTTGAATCTGGACGCTATTGAATTTTTACTTTCCTTATCCTATAATAAGGAAAGTATTGTATTCGTCGAAAATTTGACCTACCCAGTTTTTCACATTTCTGGACGAATCATAGCCTCAGGATACCAAAAAAGTTGTTTTTAGCCATTGGTCCGTGCGTCTGTCTGTCTGTCTGTCTGTCTGTCTGTCTGTGAACAGGATATCTCAAGAACGGTAAGAGCTAGAGACTTGAAATTTGGTATGCAATTCAATTTTATACACCAGACGAACCACGAAACTTTTGGTTCAAATCGGCCGCAAAATGCGGCCGCAGGGCCGCAAATATTGGCCGCAAGCGCCGCTTCTATGAATTGGTTAATGATACAAAAAAAGTTACAGAACAACATTTTCTTAGATTAAAAAAATAATAGGGGTCTCTTCTTATCATTTTTTTGATATCTTGAACTTTTTGGACCTCGGCCCCAATTTACCGGTATTTTGGGGGGGACCCGCTCAGACTAACTTTTTTATTATTCATCCTAGATGGGGATTGTGACATATCAAATCCAATGATTTTGAGGTGCTGATTACGAATTTGGCTTTGATTTTTAGCTGACTGTTACCTTTGAGTCACCAGTGGCTTTTGGTCCTGTTCCCATTCCTAATATGATAAGGAAAGTCGTGTGATGTTTACACCAGATTTTTTACTTTCCTATCTTATAATAAGGAAAACATTGTATTCGTCGAAAATTTGACCTACCCAGCTTTTTATTTAGAATACTCACACGCAGTGTGTGATACTGCATTTACGTGAATATTTTGTTATTACCACCTATGTATATTGTTTCAACTTAGATTTAGTATTCTCCTACAACTCCCTTTGTATTATCAATACTGATATCAAGATCTAGGTGTTGTGAATATTGATTGTAAGTTTGTAGTGTTGATAAGAAGTCAAATTTCTATACAGCAATTCTGTATTTCAAAGTATTCATTGGTCTGTTTCTTAGTCTAGTGTTTGGTACTCTTATTCGGATCTTATTTACTATATCAGGGCATGTAATATTATTATTTATGATGTTGTGAATAAAAATCAGAGGGTAGTATTTTGTCTCCTGTCTTTAAGAGTTCCTATTGATAATTGTTCGATAAGATCTTTGTATGCTATGGAAGTTGGGTATGCTGGACCCATTAAATTTGAAAAACTACTCTGACAAATTTACGTTGTAATCTCTTTATTTTCTTACTGAGACAATCAGTTTTGGGGGTCCAGATTACAGCTGCATATTCCAGCTTGCTTCTAACTAGTGATTTATTACTTTCCTTATCTATAATAAGGAAAGTATTGTATTCGTCAAAAATTTGACCTACCCAGTTTTTCACATTTCTGGGCGAATCATAGCTTCAGGATACCAAAAAAGTTGTTTTCAGCCATTGGTCCGTGCGTCTGTGTGTGTGTCTGTGAACAGGATATCTCGAGAACGGTAAGAGCTAGAGACTTGAAATTTGGTATGGAAACTAATTTTATACACCAGACGAACCACGAAACTTATGGTTGAAATCAACCGCATCCTTCGGCCGCAGGGCCGCAAAAATCGGCCGCAAGGGCCGCTTTTTTGAATTGGTTAAAGATACAAAAAAAGCTTGAGAACAACATTTTCTTAGGTTAAAAAAATAATAGGGGTCTACTCTGAACATTTTTTTGCTATCTTGAACTTTTTGGACCTCGGCTCCAATTTGCCGGTATTTTGGAGGGGACGCGCTTTGACTAACTTTTTTATTATTCATCCTAAATGGGGGTTGTGACATATCAAATTCAATGATTTTGAGATTTTAATTACGAATTTGGCATTGGTTTTTAGTTATCTGTTACCGTTGAGTCACCAGTGGCGGAATTCGACTCCTTTTTGGGACATAAGGAAAGTCGTGTGATGTTTACACCAGATTTTATTTTAGAGTTATTATTGTATCTAGATCTGAATTGATTTAGCGTGACGGAAAATAAGACCTAAATTCCTGGATGCTTGAGTTATTATAGAATTAATGTGTTGGTCAAATTTTAAGGTTGAATAGAAAATGAAGCCTAGATCTTTTTGACATTTTCATGTCTTTGCTCTGGCACATAACCAAAATTATGTGACGAAATTACGTAACGAAATTGTGTAACGATATTATGTAACGATATTATGTAACGATATTATGTATCGATATTACCTATGTAACGAAATATCGAATTGTAAAGGGAGAGAAGTCTTCTAATATCGGATATCGATATTATGGTTTCGATATTATCGATATACCTAATATCGATATTTTCGTTTCGATATTGCAACCCTAAGAGAAGAGGGAAAGTGTGTGTCATGCGCACAATACGAAATTTGGTCAGTTGGGTTTTGGACCTTGAATAGTAAAGATGAAAATGTCGAAATGGTTGCAGACTCGTATGCAAGCGTTTTTTTAAACAAAAATTTAACATCGCTTTCAACTGCATGGACAAATCAGTAGTCACCATGGCAGAGTGAGTTAGCGCGCTAGGCATTGTACGCATGGTGACCTGGGTTCGATTCCCAGCGGGGCAGGAATTTTTAACTTGGCTATCTCCTTTGAATACCTAACATGTTTACTCTAAACTCTGACTAATTCAGTACCATCTATTTTGTAACTCGCGTGTAGTACATCTTTTTATCTTCTAGTTATTGTAAGTCCTTTTAGCCTATAACATTTCACTTTACAGCACAGAAAGCAGTAAGTAGAAAAACCTGAAGGTATTTAGTTTTGAAACTTTTAAAGTCAAATAAAGTGCAATTGTGTTTGAGTAGTGCCTGAAGACGAGTATCAGCCTCAACATGACCAGTAATTATTATTGCAGAATTTGTGGTAAAATGGACTTTAAGACTGTCTAAAACAATTATATTTGGAAAAGAAGTCTTAAGTGTTATTATATTTACTTACCTAACAAAAGACTTGATCTTGCATGCAGAACCCGTATGATAACAATGTAAATAACCCTTTTTTGCACCAAACTCTTCAATTGCTTTGTTCTTATTGGAGGAATTTATTCACGAAGTAAACTAGACATTAGCCATAATTATGATTGTATATAATTTCCAATAAATTATTGATTGAATTCTGTGCCAAAAGTTAAAATGAGAGCTCTTCGTTCTATGAATTTTAGATTATTTTTGGATATGAATCAACCAATTCATAAACGTATACGTGTTTCTAATCAAACCAAGCAAAAGGTGCCGATCAAACTTGATGCATCCACCGAAAAACGTATAATGTTCACTTCTCTGACATTTCAAAATGATATAGTGCAACATGTACTGAACATTTCTGCTCTTTGTGTACCAATCTGAATTGAAGCACACTTCCGAAAGTATTTTTCTATTGTACTCTTCGATGCTGTCGCTGAAGGCGACTAGTTTAAACACGTGAAGGATGAGCAAGATGACGGCAGTGCCGAAAGATATTCTGAACTGAGAGCTGAGGAGAATTTTCGTTGACACTGAGACGAGGATGATGAAACCCACACAGGTGACGATCACTACAGGACGCATCTGGTTTTCTACCTAACACAATAGAGAAAGCGGCAAACATTGTAGATCAATAAAAGAAATGTCTATTGAAATAATAACATTGCTTTATTTATTCTACCCGATTTGGACTAATGAGTCCCATTATTCCAGCAGAAAGCCCAAGGAGAAACTAGAAACCAACAACAATGATCTCATAAGAAGGGAAAAACTATTGTAAACTTTATTATAATAATTGCATTGAAATCATATTTTCTACATGGCACGCCCAAGTATATGTTTCGTATTTCTCAAAACCTAATTAATAGCCTTAAAGGGAATAAGTACGTCAATTTTTCATCGAGATATTATGTCACTTTTATAAAAGGTCATTAAAAAAAAAAAAAAATGTTAAAAATGTTCAAGAAATGTCAAAAAATTCGAAAGTCAACCTTATTTCATCTGTTACATCAAAATACTGATGAAATGTTTTAGTCTCAATGGTTTCGGGTTAAAATCATCAACTTTTAAATAATTATGAACTTGAGACTTGTGGTTTTAAACATCACGTTAAAGTAGTTTCAGTTTTCAAATGCATATCTTATTCGAGTCAGTTTCTCATAAAAAAACTTACCTTTATTTTGAAATTCATAAGAAATTGTTGATATTTGATGATTTGCTTTAGAAAATGTTCCTCATAAATGGGATTATATTGAGACACTGGGTATTTCAAACGTTGCTTTTCCACTATAATCTTTTTATCGGGAGTAAAATTATATCTTTTTTGGTTTGCTATGATTTTCCTATAGTTATTGATTTGCCTTATAGTTTCCAGAGTTTTCTTATCTATATCAATAAGTTCAGTGACCTTTTCATCTACGCCATCTTGGTTATTTTGTTTCTGTGGTGTATACAACGTTATTTTGTCTAAATTCAAAAGATCCATGGTAAAATATTGACCATTTACAATATTTAAATAGTATTTTAAATTACCGTTAATATCTTTCTCTTGTTGATTTATCATTTTAACATAACGGTATAGTATTTGATATTGACCTGAAAAAAGTAAAATTACCAGAAGTAATAGGTATTTCATCACCTAACTAATCCTTTTGACCCTCTATAATCTCTATTAGATTCTTTCAATTTATCCACCAAAGTTTAAGAAATCAAAGAGAGAAAGAGTCATGTCTAAATTTTGCTTGCATTGACAAGGAAACTGAGCATGCGCGAGAATTACTAAGATACAGCTTTAGTAAGCTAGAAGTGCTAGAACACTTATCTTTTCATTATCAGAGGTGATCGGGAGAGACCCTTTCATGATGTGATGCCCGAAAAAAGATTGATATTAAAATTGAGCAAAATATTGGTGCGAATTTTGAAATTTTCATGCAAGATTTGTCTTACTCTTTATCAATCGAATTGGTTTTAGAAACCATTCCAATATTTCCAATAGTCAATCGACAGCAGAAGTCAGAGGTTATCAATTTCTCTATGTTTTCATCCGTTTTTAAAGATACGCCCCTTCACTTCAAAGACTCATAAAAATGTTAAGAAAATTGGTAACTGCTGATTTCTGACAATATTTTGACTATTGTCAATCAACAATTACAATACTCTCTGAAACCTAACATCACTAGAGTTGACAGTTCATAAAACAAGTCTTGCATTAAAATTTCAAATTTCTGAAGAATATTTTTCCGCAGTTTCCTTTTAACTTTATCAGTCCATGAACTTTATGGACTCACTATGTAAGTAGGTATCTTACCTTTAATATGAATACTGAATATTCCCAAGGTTGTGTAAACCATACTGGCCATAATTGTAAGCATAACTAGGAAGTAGACAATACTACACATGTGCATGTAGTAGAAAGGTGGAGCTGAAAGATCTATGTAGCCCCCAGGGATGTACACATTAGTGGGAACAATATGCTCCGGATGCTTGTAGCCATATATACAAGCCCGCTTCTTATTCCACTCTTTCGTTGATTTTACGAAAAATACCTCTGCTATTGAGGTTGGAAATCCTGAAAAATACATAAGAATCTTATACATAATCTATTGCTCCACTCACACGAGTAAGAGTAATGGATAGGAGATGTGCGTACAAGTTGTTATTTGCTTTTAGTTATTACAAATGATATTAATAAACCTTAAGAAAGCGTATGATAGAGTGCTGGTATTTGGAAACGTATGATGCGATCGGAAATTATTTCTGAAAAGTTAAATTGGTGTAGAGGTATGTTTATCAATCACATTGAAACAGGCTGATAAAACATTTTCACATAGGAAAATGCCCCATTGCAACTTGAACTTATGTGATACTCCCGGACCAGCCCTTAAAATATTTGAATTTGTTCTAAGGACACCCTGAATGGGAATATAAAATGGAAATTACCAATTGATAACAGGACAAGAAACGTGAAGTACCAAGCTTTTTCTTCCCTCTTGCAAGCCTTCGTAATCCTGTGTTCTGTGGTGCAGAATGAAGTCTTCATCAGGTTGATGAGGTCAAACAATTGATCTTTGTTCCACCGAGTCACACAAAACTCAAATATTGTCATACTGATGACAGAAGACTCAACTATCTTAATCATAAATTCTGTCTTGTCTTGAATTGCCAATAGAAACGTGCTCAAGATTTGAAGAAAAAGGGCGAAAATTGCACCATAAATTTGGAGATCTGATAGAGTTTGTTTAATTTGGTGGTACTTTGATATCTCTTCTTCGGTGGTGTGGTACATGAAAAGAAGCATATTTCGTGGCAGTTTGAAGATGTAGTAGAAACAAGGATAAACCATTTTTCAAGATCTCTTGCAAAAGAAAAAATAAATTGCTCGGTGTCACTTTTTCATATAGTTTTGAAATTCTACTTGCATTCAGGTTTTTTTTCTTTCGAGTTTTCAAATCTTGTATTATAAGTTAAGACGACACAAAACTGTTTGTTGAACACCTAGTTCTATGTAATGATTTTTAAAATAATGAAACTTTTACTTATGGTAAAAGTGTAGGTACTTGACCGGATTCTCTTTAACTTTAAAGATTCAACTCTTATCAGGCGGTATTATGCCCCAGAACATTCTAAAAACAAATAGAAGTTATGGAGAGTTCTTAATGAAACAATTGACAAAAAGAAAAAACACAGAACTATTAGAAACATTAAATATGAGAACATTTTACATGACTGTCTGAGTTCGCAAATATAATGAACTATCATTTTCAAACATGTTGGATTAAAAGATTTTTTCATCTAAAAGTGAAAGACTCCAATACTGAACAAAATGAATTTTCCTACGCCAACTTGCCTCAACTTGACTACGAACTCAAGACTCTGAAAATAAATACCTTCTCACTGACTTCTTCTTTTACTCTGTTTTATCCTGCTTAAGTAGAGTCGATGATGTTCAACCTCAAGGTTGAAGTTGGTTGGTTTTGACACATTCTTACGACTGGATGCCCTTCCTAAAGCTAACAATGTTCCGTGTGGCTCTCGGCTAAGAATAAGACCACGGGTTGTTCCCCCTGTCGTAAAAGGCGACTAACAGGAACATCCAGGGCCCTTCTTTCTTCTTTCTCTGCTCTGGATCTATTATGCTAGGTAACATTCTTTACTTTCCATGTTACCTTTTCTTCTTCTATCGATCACCTGATCAACTTTACTTCAATTTCCAATCTTTTCTTATCTTGCCAAGCCAGAGGTGGAACAGCGTACGCCGAAGGCTGCATGGCTAGGGGCGTGCCTAGTTTTAAGTATGCGGACTCTGGATACCGGAGAACCTCCAGTTTCAATTTCTCTTGCTGCAGTGAATCCTGTGGCTCTGCTGCAGTCGACCTTTTGTCCACAGGCATCAAATCAGATGAACCCCTCAAATATTGAAACGAATGAGGTTAATGCCCCTCAAAAGGCATCAGAGACTGCAGCAATGCAGGCTCTAGAAGAAGAGCTATTAAAGAGCTCTGACAGTGAAATGGAAGTCGATAATGCAGACGAACAAAGTAACAAGCATCTCTCAGAAGCTGTTGAAAAGCTTCAAATCAAAGAGAGCTTAACAAAACTCTCAGGAGCTGCTAGGAAGCGGTTCAAATGGCTGCTCAAAGAAGGCCTCAATCGCGAAGAGGCCAGGGCAAAAGCCATGGAGCCAGTTCCAAACAAAGAAAGCTCCAAGAAGAGGCCCCGTTCCGAAGAAACCACTCCCGAACATAAGGGCGAGAAGCTAGCGGATCAGAAGAGGCAGAAGATGCCAATAGCCTCAAAAATATCCTCTTCGGAGGATATAGAGGCTGCATCTGAAACCTTAACTGATTCACAAAGCTTCGTAAGCGCCCTAAAGTCCGTGAAAGTGGGAGTATTCCTTGCGAACTACCCGGAGGAGAACCTGACCAATGACCAAATGGCCACCATTCAGGATCAAATTCTGGAAAAAATCTCAGAAAAAGAGGGTGCCCCATATCCTCAGTTTTCTGGCACCACATGTCGACCCGGATGGCTTAGCATCACTTGTGATGATCAAGCCACTTCTGACTGGCTCAAATCTATCATCGGTCAGCTAGAAGTATGGGAAGGCGCTGCACTAAAAGTAGTGGACGAAGCGGATCTACCCAAATCTAAGATCCTAAGTGCCTACTTTCCAAATTCAGTAGGAGAAGAAACGGAGAAGATCCTGAAACTGATGAAGGCTCAAAATCCTAGCCTTACTTCAAGTGAGTGGAAAGTTCTCCGGAGGTCGAATGAGGGAAAGGCCGCACATCTGATCATGTCAGTGGACCTAGCCTCAGTGCAACGCCTCAAAGCTCAGAACTACAAAATCAGTTACAAGTTTGGGAAAGTAGTTCTTCACAACAAGAGTGATCCCAAACCTCCAAAGGAGCCCGTCCACACACCTGTAAAGGTTAAAAAGCCTTCAGGTTTAAAACCTGCTATGGCTGCACAGCCATCAGGATCTAAACCTGGAAAGGCTGAATCAAAACCTTCAGGACCACGGACTGATGACAGAGGTCAGTTCTCCGAGACGCCCCTCAAAGGTTACAGACCAGGAAAGGGGAAGAAGGACTGGAAACCCCGTCATCCAAAATAAACAAATGACGAAGCACAACATCGGCTTCGTACAGGTGAACCTCCATCATTGTAAAGCGGCCTCCGACATACTCAACAAAACGTTCACCTGTACTAAAACACATATTGCTTTCATTCAAGAGCCTTATATATATGGAGGCCAAATAGGAGGCTCTCAAACAAAGAGGGAAGAATAGTGTATTGCAAAGATTGCGAAAGCCCAAGAGCAGCAGTGCTCATAAAGTCTTCTCTGCACTTTTCACCAATTCCTCGTTTCACGCTTCGTGACTTAGTTGCAATAGAGGTTGAAATTCCAACAGCCAGCGGAGTGCAGGCAGTTGTTTTTGCATCTGCTTACTTTCCTGGGGACCTGGATCAAACACCTCCAGAATCAGTGCAGCAACTAATTCAGCACTGTACTTTGAGAAAGAAGAATCTCATCATTGGCTGCGATGCAAATGCGCACCACATAGTATGGGGCAGCAGTGACATCAACAAAAGAGGTGAGTCTCTCTATGAATATTTGCTTAATTTTAATTTAGACATTATAAATAGAGGGAAAGAACCCACCTTTGTGACCCGAACCAGAAAAGAGGTGTTGGATATAACCTTAGCTAGTTCAATCCTGGCCGCAAATATAAAAAATTGGCATGTTTCCTCTGAACCTTCTCTGTCTGATCACAGACAGATTAGATTCAACTTAGAAATAGAGGGATTCATTGTCGAAGAGACTAGAGTTCCAAAACTAACAGATTGGAGGCTATATGAAAGCCTCGCAAAATCCAAGGTTGAAGAACTCAATTCTAATATCGAATCAATAGATGATTTAGAAGACGTCTCTTCAAAACTTAGGGCTGCTTTAATTTCATCTTATGAAAGCTCATGCCCACTGAAACGGAAAATTGCTACTCGCAAAGTGCCGTGGGGAACAAAGAGTTAGATAGATTAAAAAAGCTCTCTCGCAAGCTCTTTAACAGAGCTAAAAAATCAGGTGATTGGGAACCATATAAAGAAGCCCTGACCAAATACAACTCAGAAATCCGGAAATCTAAGCGTAGGACTTGGAAAAGCTTTTGCGAAGGCATAAATAGTCAGCCTACAACACCCCGCCTCCAAAAAGTCCTTGCAAAAGACCATTCTAATGGTCTTGGTTTCCTCCTGAACAAGGACGGCAAATATACAGAAAGTAGTCGGGAAACTTTAGAGTTACTGTTAAGTACTCACTTCCCAGACTCCGTCACTCTACCTGCAAATCACGTTTTCGAACCACAGGAAAGGTCTCATTTTATGCAGCCTACCTATAGAACAGAAAACCTTGCAAGAAAAATTTTCTGTATCAATAAGGTCAAGTGGGCAGTTTGCTCGTTTAAACCTTATAAATCTCCAGGTGGAGATGGTATTTTCCCCGCTCTGATGCATCATTGCATCGATGCTATCATACCTATTCTCACCAGGATTTTTATCAAAAGTTTCACCCACGGTTATATACCGAAATCCTGGAGAAAAGTTAATGTGGTCTTTATTCCAAAGGCGGGAAAGCGTCCTAGTGACCTACCCAAATCTTGGAGACCAATTAGCTTAAGCTCTTTCCTGCTGAAAAGCATGGAAAAAGTACTTGACTTGTACATCAGAAGCTTTTTGTCCTCAAGACATCCGCTTCATAGATACCAATTTGCCTATCAAAAAGGCAAATCCACAACGACAGCTCTGCATACTCTAGTTCATATACTAGAGAAGACGCTGGTGGACAAAGAAATAGCTCTAGTAACATTTATCGATATAGAGGGTGCCTTTGATAACACCTCATATGATTCTATACAAAGAGCTGCCATTAACAAAGGTCTCGAACCTAAAATCGCAAGCTGGATAACATCCATGCTACAAAGCCGTCTCACAACGGCTAGCCTAGGTAAGGAAAAAGTCACTATTAAAGCCACTAGAGGATGTCCTCAAGGAGGAGTAATGTCCCCACTTCTGTGGTCTATGGTAGTTGACGATCTCCTTAATCTACTCACTGAAAATGGGTACGAAACCATAGGCTACGCAGATGACCTAGTAATTATCATCAGAGGCAAACATGAAGAGGTCCTCTCTGACCTCATGCAATCTGCCTTAAATAAAACAATCAGATGGTGTCAAGCTAACGGGCTTAGTATTAACCCGAGCAAAACAACCATTGTACCGTTTACTAAGAAACTGAAGCTTAATATTAAAGCTCCTACCTTAGGCGGTACAAAAATTGCACTTTCCAAGGACGTCAAATATTTAGGGGTCACCCTAGATCACCGACTGAATTGGAATAAACATCTTGAAAAGATTTCTAAGAAAGCTACAGTGGCAACGTTCACATGCCGCAGGCTTTTCGGACGAACTTGGGGTCTCAAGCCACATATGATCCATTGGTCTTATTTGGCAATCATCAGACCTATGGTCACCTATGCCTCACTGGTTTGGTGGCCAAAAACAAAAGAAAAGACGGCCCAAACCGTGATCCAAAAGATTCAACGGCTAGCCTGTCTTGGTATCACCGGTGCTATGAGCACCTGTCCTACTGCAGCCATGGAGGCTATGCTTGACATCATCCCTCTTTATCTTCATATAAAAAAGGATGCAATGGTCAATGCCCTCAGGCTAAGTATGACAAAACAACTAAAGCCAGGTAATCTGGTAGGTCATCTAGGTATTTTAAACGAAATACCCTGGGATCCAATGACCACATCTCTATCGGATTCAATGCCGATGAGACTTAACTTTGAACTTCCGTTCAAAATAAATATCCCAAATCGTGAAAACTGGGATATTAGAGGTCTCAGTCACCAGAAATCATTAAACTGGTACACAGATGCCTCAAAACTAAATGGAAAGACTGGAATAGGAGTTTACGGGCCAAACTGCAAGGCCCGAAAAGCTCTAGGAAAATTCCCCACCGTTTATCAAGGGGAAGTCTATGCCATCTTATTTTGCGCTCAGTTGAACCTTAAAAAAGGTCAAAAGGGTGCTCACATCAATATTATTTCAGACAGCCAAGCAGCTATCAAGGCTCTAAGCTCCTACTCTTTTGAGTCAAAGCTAACTTGGGAATGTCTGGAAACACTCAAGCTTCTAGCAAAGGATAATCATGTAACTATTACATGGGTTCCTGGCCATGAAGGCATTGTAGGCAATGAAAATGCCGACGAACTAGCCAAAAAAGGTACTTTATTACCTTTTATTGGCCCTGAACCATTTTGTGGCGTTTCAAAAAGCCACCTCCAAATGGAAATCAGGCAATGGGAGAACCAAATGAAGGTCCATCATTGGACCAACATTCCCGGTCACAGACAGGCGAAAATGTTTATAACTCACTCGCCTAAAAGAGCAAAAGAAATGCTCTGTCTGAGCAAAGAGGAATTAAGAATCCTTACTGGCTTTCTAACAGGCCATTGTAGCCTCAACTACCATCTAAACAAGATGGGTATTGCTCAAGACGCAAAGTGCCGTCTCTGTGAAGAGGCCCCAGAGACAGCAAAACACATTCTCTGTGAATGTGGAGCAGCCTCTCACACCCGACTGAAACACTTCTCAAGGTTGATTCTAACACCTAAAGAGGTTAATGAAATCAGTCCTAAAAGAATCCTAAGCTATATTAAAAGCTTAGAACTCTTTTAGAATAACATGGGCATGTCACAAAAGATCTATCTAAGGTCGCAGTGACAAAGAGCTTTCGTAGCCGATAGCCCTACCTTTACCAATACCAATACCAATACCAAAGCTAACAATTCTATTTGATTTAACGTCCTGGATTAGGACTTCTCACTGACTACTTCAGCTAAAATTTACAAAACTATAGTGAATTTGTAAAACAGAACTACTCCTCACGAAGACGGACTACAAGAAAAAATATTGCACCCCACATTACTAAACCACCGAAACATGTAATTAACTCTAGACTATGGAACTCTAGTTTAGACAATGGAAAATTTCTTTTTAGCTAAATAGCTCCAAGTCTAGGATTCCGTAGTGAGATCGGCAATGATGTATGGAGCTGAAACGTGGCCAATCAAGAAGAAACAAGAAGATATAATTAAATGAACCAGATAATGAATCAGGATGGATAGGATCAGAAATAAAAAAATACTTGGGACTGTGAAAGTGACTGAGATTTCAAAGGAACAGGAGAGGACACTTCAATGGTTTGGCCTTGTGGAAAGAAGAAATGAAGATTATGTTGGAAAGAGAGTGAGAGACATAGAAGTTAGAGGAAATAGAATTAGAGGAAGACTTAAAATGAGATTCAGGAGTAAAGTGGAATAGGATTTGAGAGAGAAAAATTTAAAAATCTGAGTCTGGCACAAAAATGAGAGACAAGGAAAAGCCTGTCAAGAAATGTCAATTTCGAAAATAAATAAGACTTTCTTTAGACTGCTGAAATAAAGGAACTTTTTTGTCTTACCTCGCTAATAAGGTAATTTCTATGTAAATAGATCTATTGGTAGCACTTAACATACAAAAATTATATATTACCTTTTTCCCCTGTTTACCTAGACGGCTAAATATTGCAAACCATCCTAATTGCCAGGTGGTTTTAAAAAAGGTCACTATATCATTTGTTGTTGACACTTGACACCCTAGTATAAGAAATTAAATTTCGATAACACGAACATTTTTGCACAAACGTGTACCTGTACATTGTGTAAATAGCATGCTGTCTCACAGTTTTATACATGGTATTGACAGAACAAAAACTTGGGTAAACAACTTATTTGAAAAAATTAATTTCCGAGTATATCTAATAGTAGATGTTGGAAGTATTGTGCAAGAACCTAATATTTGTATTTATTGATCTTAAAAAAGGCCTACGGCTTACAGCGCCGAGAGAGGAAATTTGGACATGTATCGGAGTTAAAAAAACACCTGAGAAGTATGTTGGAATAGTTAAGAATATGTATGACAACAAAACCAAGATTAAATCCAGTGTAGGACTTACTGAACAAATTCCTGTACAAGTTGGATTACCCCTACGATCAGCCCTGAGTCCCTAGTTTGCTGACATTGTCCTTACTGAAAGTATAAGAAAAGAGCCCCTCTTTGCAGATGATTTAGTTTGGTGTTGAAAAAGTGCAAATGAAATGGGAAGAGAACTGGAAGACTAGAGAAGAGCGCTTGATGAAAGAGGACTGAGGATAGATAGGAAAAAACTGTGCAAATGAATCTTGGATCAATAAGGTATGAGAAAATTCACCTAGATGGAGTAAAAAGTTCAAGTACCTAGAATCCATCTTAAATTAGAGGGAGAACTGGATCATGGAATTGCGACACAGGGTAAGTACAGCACGGATGAATTGGAAGAAAATGATCGGAGTATTAAGTGATAAGATAATAAACATCCGATTCAAAGGAAAATTGCACAAGACTGTGATCCGACCAACAATGATGAATGAAGGGGAAACTTGGCCTATAAAGAAAAATCAAGAGAACAGATTATACATAATTATGTTAATGAGATGAGAATGCTGAGATGGAGTTGTGCCGTGACTAGACGCGGCCAGACGAAAAGGAAAAAAAAAATAGTATTTTTGGATGTCCTATGAAAAAAATAATTTTCATTATTAATAATAATAATAATATCGCCTTATTTATACTGCCCGATTAAGACTATTAGGTCCCATTATTCCAGCAGTAAGCCCAAGACATAATTATTATTATTGTGTAAAAATCCCGAATGGGAGGATAACTTGTCAAGTCCCGGCTGGGTTTCGAACCCGCGACCTCTGGTATCTCTGGATTCAGAGAGTGCCGCCTTTACCACTGAGCTACCGGGACAGACAGACTTCTTTAGTGGAAGATACTCACCAGGCGAGGTTAATGCTCAAAGAATTCACTACCACCTAACCGTCATCGTCAGTCTTGTTATAATATATGTGGTCATATACCCCGAAAAATACGTCCCATGGAAGGTAGGTATGTGTCTTCAGGATTAAGTTTTCTGCATGGGACAAGATCATCTTCAGTGAATAACTTTGCAGAATCTTTAGGAGTAAATTTTCTGCATGAGACAAGATCATCTTCAGTGAATAACTTTCCAGTGTCTTCAGGATTAAGTTTTCTGCATGGCACATGATCATCTTCAGTGAAGTTTTCTGCATGGCACATGATCATCTTTAGAGAAGTTTTCTGCATGGGACAAGATCATCTTCAGTGAATAACTTTGCAGTATCTTCAGGATTAAGTTTTCTGCATGGCACATGATCATCTTCAGTGAAGTTTTCTGCAATGGACAAGATCATCTTCAGTGAATAACTTTGCAGTATCTTCAGGATTAAATTTTCTGCATGGCACATGATCATCTTCAGTGAAGTCTTCTGCAATGGACAAGATCATCTTCAGTGAATAACTTTCCAGTGTCTTTAGGATTAAGTTTTCTGCATGGCACAAGATCATCTGCAGTGAATAACTTTCCAGTATCTTCAGCTGGAATCTCGCCTGTCTGTCTATTCTCCATGGGGTCTCCAACTCCAGTCTCCAGGCTCAGTCCATTACTCTGTACTCTCTTCAGAATCTCTGTTCAGTGAGTTAGTCCATAACTATACCAACTCTCAAGAGTATCAAGGAAACCATAGCGTGTTCCAGAGAACCGCGCGATTTCGAGAGTGAAAACAGTGAAATCTTCCGAGTTTCGTGTTTTTTTTTATACAGTTTTTTCCTTATTTTTTATGTATCGAAATGCTTATAAATCAACGAGTTGTCCATTTTCAATAAGTGTCTGATATGACATCGTATACAGAACAGACAAGTGTTGTGCATGAATTTTTTCCTTAGTTTACTTTTATTATTTTCTATTATCTTTTTTTTTCTTCATATAAATAGCTTTTGAATTTGATAATGCTTGAATTTGATAAAATTGCTGGAGGCTCAAACAGGGTCACCAATTTTGAAAAACAAGTCATTCAACAACTTAAAATATCGTGAAAAAAATATATTGTGAGCGCTATTAAGCACATTCATTGCCTGAACAATTTGTTTTAATATTTTAAAAAAACCCCGCCCTTTAGTTAGGACATACGTATATATTTTGTTTATTTTTTTCTGTTTATATTAATTTTGTCAATTTTTTATTTTAATTTTTACCATTATTTGTTTGTTTATAATTTATTATGTTCTTCTATTAAAGAATTACATAACAATAATACTTAAAAGTACATTGAACTATGTAAACTTATAAATAATAAATAGAGGATTATGTATGTTAAATGAAAATATAATAAACATATTTGAAAAAATAATAAATAAATAATACTTAATATTGTTATAATGTTTTTTACAGATTTAAATTTAATGAATAGCGCTTTATGACCACCTACGGCAAAAGATGGTTGAAATGGCGCCAGTGATTTCGTATCCTCTTTCTATGTGAGGTGTTTACACCAAATTTCGAGTTATAACGTTCTTGAGATATCTTGTTCACAAGCGTTCTTGAAATATCTTGTTCACGGTCTAAACTTTGGACTTATTAGGCTCTGGGGACTTTAAAACATGTTTTGGCCCGGAAAACTGACTATCAAAAAATTTGGGTGTTTACATTACTTTCTTTCTACACCTATAAAGCGAAAGTAAAATTAGTACATGAAAAAAAAACCCCTCTATAGATCTATCAACAAAAAAATAAAGCTTACCGACCTCAGTAGCTTGATCGTAAAGGCGACGGACTTGTAACCGGAGGTTGGTGGTGCGAATCCCAAGTTTAGAACAAAAAACTTGATTAAAATTCCAAAAAAGATACCATAAGCCTAAATAATTAAAAATAATTAAACTAACTTCAAAAATACAATCAGCTAATATAAATATAGGTACGTCAAAAATCCAGCTAATAAAAGAAGAAAATAAAATTCTCAATCGTCCAGTGTAAAACTGTACATATTCAATTTTTATCGTTGGAACAAAACGTAAATTACATTCTGAAAAACAACGATTCAAAACGTGAATGTAATATTATAACAATTAGGTACTCTTTTTGTTCAATTTATATCTTACTTTTTTTTGTTCAATTTATATCTTTTACTTTTTTTGTTCAATTACCTAGTGAAGAAATTGAAATATATTCGGATCAAACGCTCTCTCGCTGTTTAGCTGAAAGCTGAAACTCAGGGAATGCATCTTCTTGTATCTGAATTTGTGGATGAGTGATTTCTTGGGAGTCTTTACAAGGATCAATCTCTGAAGAAAACGTAAGTCTATTTAAGTATTTTATACTCGAACTCAAAGGTAAGGTCGAATGATAGATAAGAAAGACTTTCGCGTGTCTCAATAGGTAAATATAAAATTATAGATAAAAAAGGGAATTAGCCCGCTCCAGAAACACTCTCCACTCTCATAAACTTCAAATTTCCCTTTCAACCGTCACACAACGCCTTCTGACTGGTTAATTCAACGCATTAACCAATCAGAGTGCGTTGTGTGACCGTTGAAACGGAGATTCGGTGATTTTGAGAGTGGAGAGTGTTTCTGAAATGTGCTACAGGAAGTTGTTCTCTTATATCGAGGTTTTCCTTATATCTAGTTCTCTTATACAGGGTGTCCTGTCCATAAAGTCCCACCCCAACCCCCGTATCTCAAGAACGACTGAAAATGTAGAAAAACGTAAAAAACCCGTATTCCTTATATTTTAAGGGATTGTTTCAGCAAAAATTGCGTACGCTGCCCCAGTCAGGCTGTGGGCACGGACCAACTTTAAAATCTTAAATGGAATGGTATGTCTTGTGGCATACTTATGTAAAGGTCTCCTTTGAGAAAAGTATGGACAATTTTTTTGCTGAAACTTAATCCCCCAAAAAATTATGGAATATGAGTTTTTAGCCTTTTCCTATATTTTCAGCCGTTATTGAGATACGGGAGGTGGGATTTTATGGACACCCTGTATGTATGATTCAGGTTCGCCTGTATTGGGGCATGTCTCGAGCCAGAACTCGGGTGCAGTCGTGAGTCCCATATGAAGGTTTTACATTGGTGGAACCTGGATATGATAGAACCCTAGGGACAGAGCAAAAATTCTATTATAAACAGGTTTCTAATTCTGAAAGTTGTCATATAAACAGGTGACGCAGGGATCTGAGATTTTCTCTATTATAAGGAGTTTTCTATTATACCCGAGTCCATTATATCCACGTTCGACTAAATCATATTAATATAATGCTTTTTCTTTGTGTTATTATGTCACAATTTTAGTGGGTAGCGCAGAATCATATTAATTATGAATTAATAAAAATAATATCGCCTTATTTATACTGCCCGACTAGGACCATTAAGCCCCATTATTCCAGCAATAAGCTCAAGACTCATTATTATGTGGTAAAAATCCCCATCAGTGGCAGGATAACTTGTCATGTCTCATGTCCCGGCTGGGTTTCGAATCCGCGAACTCTAAAATGCCTGGATTCATACAGTGCCGCCTTTACCACTGAGCTAACCGGACAGACAGAAGTAACACCATGATCAATATGATCATATACAAAACGTGTGGGGTGTGCGTTACAAATCTGACTCAACAGTTTAATGAACTGCCAAATTTGAATAACAATAATATACATCAGTTTTGCACCTAGCTATCACATTTCAAATAACCGAATTCACTAGTGCGATTTTGTGCTCAACGCAACATGGGGTCAAAGTTACAATTTATTATTTATGGCCAACGGGTTTTTGGTTTACCATACAGTGGGGAAACGCTGCCACTACAAACAGGGTGAGGCCTTACCCGGCGGTTAGCCTGTATTATTATTATACAACAATTACAACACTTTATTAGATAATTATAAATGGACATTATGTACAGTACAAATAATTATTTTAACAATGAAAAAAATTGAAACAATATAGTAATATCATCATCATCATCATAGGGTGGCGTCATCGTGAACGATGGTAGCCAGACAGTGGAGGAATGACTCAGCACTTCTAATACCACTGTCTTTACAAGTAATATACAAAAAAAAAAAAAATATACAAAAAAAAAAAGAATATAAAATACAGTATGTTTCAGAAAAGGTGGCCACCCCCGCGTAACTTTTGAAAGCGACGGAATTTTTCAATTCTGTAAAGTTCTAAGTATAGGATGTGCCGTATGGCCCTTGGCATATCCTGTGGTCATACTTATTTTAGGCCCCGGTTGGCCCTTCCGGCTTTTAGGCCATATTTTTTCATTTTTCTCGCGAATTATAAATGGTATGCTATATTTTTTATTCCTGTTAATTAAAGTCCAAATTAGGGTGAGTATAATGAGCTTTTAAAAAATTCAAAAACCTGGTAGGGTGCAAGGTTTAAAACTGTTACACCCTGTATTTCAGCGTTAGTTGGATTTTTTAGTACAATTTTTATTTACATAGGTTCAAAATATTGTTTTACAGCATATTTTCTGTTTATACCGATTATACCGATATGAAATCAAAAAATTGATGTAATTATATGTACATTGGACATATTGACAAAATAAGGGTTAAATTTAAGATAAGTCAGAATGTTCGTCAAGTTGGGCTATAGTCCGCACGGACGGACGGAGTTGACAAACAAGGTACCTAGATAGATTTTGATAGGTGCAGAGTCACTGAGTAGGTATCTGCACCTAATAATCGCTGGTACAAGAGATAACCACAAGATTAATTATCTTGACAGGTAATCAGATGTAGGGTTTGAATGAGAACACCTTGAACCATGATACCAGTGTGGTTAATCAATCTAATGTGCCCGTTGAACAACTGATGAACATCAAAGACATACTTGTAATATCTAAACATGCATGTTGTTGAAGTGGTTAACGCGCTGGTCTGGTACCTAATGCAAGTAGCTCCGGCATCTGTTGGTTCGAATCCCACCCAGTGCATGAATTTTTCCTCATTCATTTGAGTTTGTGACCACAGAATAATAAGACTCTGACGGTTAGATATGGTAGGCTTTAGACATTAACTTTGCCTGGTGGTTACCTTCCATTTAAGAATGTTATTTTATTAAGTTGTTCAACATGTTTGTATTGTCGGCCGATATGCCTTATCAATTTTGTGTGTTCATGTTCATAAGAAAATCATCCTGATAAAGAGAACAAAACCTCATTCATCAATTTAATATGATTCATGCTATGGTATGGCTAGTGGGAGGAGGGGGGCAGTCAGCTGGCAGGGGTATTAACAGGGGCGCTACTCTTCCTTGTGCCGAGGGCGGTGGTAGGGTGTAAAACGGGCCTGGCTAAAGCCGTACTAAGTGCAACATTTTTCGCGAATTTTGAATGCAAAGTGTTTCAAAGACTTTCGAAGCAATGTTTCAGTCGAAATCAATGTCATATGATTTCGTCATATGAAAGAAAAAGCTGAGCATATGAAACATTGCGTTACGCTTAGACAAATTATTGTTGAACCCAGTGGGATAACGTCCTAGGATCACCGAAGTTGAGCAACGTCCCGCGATGTGAAATGTGTAGTCTTCGTGATGCTGGCTTTCCGCCCCAACTCAAGCTGAGTGAGGTTAATGTGGGTATTAGGAGGTTTGTGAGTTTCCTGCCAATGGAGGGTAACATCCTCCGTCGTGATATGACCATGCGATATTTGTGTCTGTTGGTCTGTTAATGTTAAGTACATTCTTTGTAACGCGCAAATCACAGAAACTAAATTTGAAGAGAATCTGTCAAGCAGTTTTGGAGACACAAGTAATTTAGTATAAAATCTCAAAATATCCAAGTGTATACAATGTGAACCTATCACGAGGAAGTATTGTGTCCATAATTGGCAGTATACTTTTTTTATTTTTTATCTGATGACTTACACAGTATGAAAGGTCATTCGTGATTGGATAAGATGTCTAGAAAGCAGATCATCGATCCTTAAGTCCACTGTTTTTTTTATACTGTAAATAGGATTATAACTACTAGTTTCTTTTAATTATTGGTTAACTTCCACTAAAGACTATCTATTATTATTACTAAGAAATCATTATCATCACTTTCATGTTGGAAAATGGTATAGGCTATATACTGTGAATTTCCAGTCGGACTTAATGGTCTCTTAAATTTTCATTTCTTTATTAATTAGCTTCTCGGTACTTGATCGTTAAATATTGAATTTTTGTGGTTTAGTTGATAACAGTTGAATAAATTTTAATCGGCACTTGAAATTAATTCTTTGTCGACCAACATTAAGGGCAGAATTAATAAACGTTTTTGTAATACCTCTGTGGATTTAAGTCAATATTTGCATTTTTTTAATTGGGAAATTAATGCTAAGAAACAATGATTTAGTATTGATGAGGAGCCGCGGGTTTCAGTTAGGGTAGACAGCCATGGATACCGGGTGGTTCATGTCTGAGTCCCACACTTTTCGGCATGAGCTTTCCCCTCCTCAAAAAAAAAGTCCGAACCTGTGTTATCTCAGTTTTATCTATTAATTAGGGTAGTGGCACGCCCCTCAAGTGGAAAAAATATATCGAATATTATTAGTTACGCCTTACTTGTTATTGGAACGGGATAAAAAAATCACTTTCAATACGAGATGTCAGCTTTCTTTTGACATGAAAAGCTCGCCCATTACATTTCCTGGGACAACCACAGAAGGAAAAACTGAAAGAAATTTGGTTATAACTTTTTGATGGTTTAATTAATTTGAATTTCGTGTTTATCCAATTAGAACCAATGTCATTATGTACAGAATTTTCTGTACATAGAATAGAACTCGGGAAGTCGGGATCTCTGGACTACGGGTTAGAGTGACAACCGTAAAAACACTGAGGCTGGCCTATAGTTAAATTCCAATGATAATATTTATTATGACTTTGTTAATAAAGTAGAATACAGTAATTGTGTCATTATGTCATTAACTAAAAAATAACTATCTCAATTACTTATCAACATCTGTTGAACGGTACCCATGACCCTACATCAGTGTTTTTCAAACTTTGGGTCGCAAACCCCGGGATGTCGTGAGGAATTTTCAGGGGAGTAACAATAAAACAAACAAATTAAGACAGAGTAAAACAAATAAATAAAGAAATAGTAAAACAAATAAATTAAGAAAGAGTAAAACAAATAAATAAAGAAAGAGTAAAACAAACAAATAAAGAAAGAGTGAAACAAACAAACAAAGAAAGAGTGAAACAAACAAATAAAGAAAGAGTAAAACAACAAACAAAGAAAGAGTGAAACAAACAAATTAAGAAAGAGTAAAACAACCAATAAAGAAAGAGTAAAACAATCAAATAAAGAAAGAGTAAAACAAACAAAATAAAGAAAGAGTGAAACAAACAAACAAATAAAGAGTAAAACAAACAAAGAAAAAGTAAAACAAACAAATAAAGAAAGAGTAAAACAAACAAAGAAAGAAAGAGTAAAACAAACAAATCGCAAAATTAACTTTTTAATGAACAAAGAGAAAGTTGACAAATCAAACAATAATAATAATAACTCGTAAGGATCTTCTACCCGAGAGTTATGCCCTGGCCCCGTGGTTCTAATGGGAAGTATGAGCTTGTTTCTCAGCTACAAATTTTTCAAAGGGGGAGGGGGTTTAATTTTAGCAACACAAGTTATGAGGTTGTTTTCTAGAGACAACCTGTAGCGCTATAAAAGAAGGGGGGGTCTAGGCACCAGAACCTTTCTGAAAGGGGTCGTGAAGTCAATTTTTTTGAAAACCACTGCCCTACATAAAACACTCTCCACCCCTCCCTCTGACACAGCAACTCCATATGTCACATCTTACTGTCATAATGCCGCTGTTTCGACCTTGAATTCTCATCATTGTCTTATGTAAACAGAGATAATGAAGATCTCTTGTGCTGTCAGCAGAATGTCCATTCATCTATCTGTATGACGACTAATAATTATTGTACAACACGAAGACATAATTATACGGTACTAATATGAAAATAAATTGCCTAATTAGCTTTATAAAGACTAGAAGTAGATGCATCAGCGGAAAACGGGGTACTTTCACGGCTTTCACGCGGTGTTACTTACGCCGCCGGCACAACAATTAAAATCTACGTCATTAATTTAAGCCTTAGATATTAAGTTATTTTTTTTAAGTGTATCATTAATTTATATAATTATGTAACATTTTTTCAACATCTAGCAGTAAGATCTACTATAAAAGGCGAAATCAATATAAGTTTTCTTGTTCCACGATAACGCTCGCCGCCACTCAGCTTGAAAGACTCAAGATCTCCTTAATTCATTCAGATGGGAAGTTTTTGGCCACCCACTATATTCACCTGATCTGGCACCAAGTGACTTTCACTTGTTTCCCCATCGAAAAGTTTATTTGGAAGGGAAAAGCTTCCGAAACAACGACAATCTCAAGACCGCTGTCCGTACTTGGACCTCTAGTTTGGACGGACAGTGTGTCCAGGAGGGTATACATAAATTACTACCCTGATTCCAAAAGTGCATTGATCGAGCTGGGAATTATGTAGAAAAATGATAGGATGTTACTGAACACAATGAATTAGAAATATGTTGAAAAAAAGATTGGGGTATTTTTCATAGCGTAGAAAACCTTACTTTTGAGACACCCCTCCTATAAATTTCTATGCCAATTTTTTTTTTTTTTTTTTTTTTTTTTGCATGTTCAAATTTGTGAACCTTAACAAATGCACCGACCTCAGTAGCTTGATCGATAAGGTGGCGGTACATTAACTCTTTGCGGCACAGCTCGGATTTTTTTTAATAACCTTTCCGGCACGGTGTTCCCCAGAAAGACCACTTGGAAAATGTACCTTACTGCACGGTGGTCCATATGAGAACTGTCTATCGTCTCAGCACGCTTCACTCAGCCAGGGACCACTCAAGCTTCTTCCTATTGGATAAAAGTTTTCGGCTGTAGTCGGACATTGTCGTAGCTTTCACAGGGCACAACAAGTCAGGAGGGCCCGTGCAGTAAGGGTCCCATTTTATGTGGTCCTCCTTGGGACCACCGTGCCGCAAAGAGTTAGGTAATAATATACAGGGTGTTGAAAAAGTCCAGCAAGAATAGATGATTAATTATCTTTTAAGCGATTTGTAGCTGGAAATTTGATATTTTGAATGTAATTACGAAAATCATGAAAAACATCATAATTTTCGACACTTGTTTTTTAACCCTTGTTTTTTACACTAAGAAAATATAATAATAATGACAATCTTTAGTGAAAGGTAACCACCAGGCGAGGTTAATGCTCAAAGCATTTTCTACCACCTAACCCTGAGAGTCTTATTATTTTGTGGCCACAAACTCAAATTGATGAGGAAAAATTCATGCACTTGGTGGGATTTGAACCAACGGATCCCTACGTAAACTGTTAGCGTAATGGGACTTCCTGTCTCGAGCCGACCGCGACAGTCTAAATAAAGCACTACTATAATCGCTAACTGGATTTCCAGACTAGCGTGTTAACCACTACTCTACCAGTGCACTATTCTCTGAATCGTTAGTATTCTCATGTATAATTCTTCTAATTATGAACGGGAATTCTACAATGCCTTTGTGCATTTTTTTTTCTTTCAAAATATCTAATGAGAGTGCGTTGTGTGACCGTTAAAAGGGAGATTTGTAGATTATGAGAGTGGAGAGTGTTTCTGGAATGGGCTACATTAGTTGACCACATAATAATTAATCACTCTCATGTGATCAAGTGGTACAAATTGTATTAACCACGCCTGCACAGCAAGAGATTTATTATTCAAAAAGTTATCATTGTGTATCCCCGGTACTCAAACAAGATTTAACTAAATCTTTGCTGAACTTGGGACTTGAACCACCAACCTCTAAATTACAAGTCCGCCGCCTTATCAATCGAGTTACCAAGGTTCAGGTCTATTCTTAAGATTAAATTCAGGAGATCTTTTGTAAAACTCTTTCCCATAGTAAAGTACAAGGCTTCCGATCTCTAATTGGCAATTGGCAGGTGCAGTAACATCCGTCGTGGTTTATAAGTAAGATGGTAGGATGGATGGATATGACTTAACTTCCCATCTTTTTCTACATAAATTTAATTAGCTTAAGTATAGTAAGAATTTCCTCTAAGGAATTAATAAAATTAATTAGGCATTACGTAGGCAAGTATTTTCCTGGCTGCTCTAAGAGAGTGCACTGTGTGACCGTTGAAACGGAGATTCGAGGATTCTAAGAATGAAAAGAGTTTCTAGAACGGGCTACAGGTCCAAAGACTTTGTTAATTGGTATCCTTGTACTTGACTTGTTGACAAGTATAGCCCTCTGATCGCCAGATCGACACAAATACCAATGCTTGGAAGCGATTTGCAATTTCCTACACTTTCAAAATTCACAATAAAATCAAATCTCAATACTCACATTAGACTTACATTTTTTTTTTTAAAGATGAGTGTTTCATAGCCGTTTTTATTTCGTAGCCATGAAACAGGAGCTACTGATGACACTTATGGTCTCTGTAGTAGACTGTTGTAGCCTACCCATCCCGTAGTATGCCTCCCCTCTGATGGGCGAGAAGTGACACAATACTTCCCATTCAGGTGCTAGGTCAACACGAGCGCACCGGAAGGTAGGGGAGACCGCTGATGTTCGGGACACTGACATGTTAGGGACATGCTTGTTTCCTCTGGTTTGATGAGCACAGTAGGCCTGTGCGTCGAATTACACCATCACAATTCAACACCGCTTTATTTCCGGTTGAGATTCGAAGGATAGGGGTTCGGCTTTTTCAGGTAAGACATTTTTTATGTTTTCGATGGTGCAAAGTTTTTTTTTTGCATCCAAGTTTTTTATTTTTGTATTTTCTACTTTTATTCGCATGTGTTTAGAAACTTATAAAATGAGTTTAATATATTCTTGTGGTGCTT
>CM044962.1:21433645-21559358 GCA_024516035.1 Bactericera cockerelli
AGTGGATTTGAGGAATTTAAACAAATGAACAATTGGAAAATACTCAAATTGGATGATATTTTGAGATACTGCTCCAATGTCTCTTTCTTTATACACAGTGCTCTTCACAACTCGGCCTAAGTGTTTCATAGCTTGTAATAACACGCTGTATTTCACAACATTCTCTTATTCATTACTGGAACTTGTGTGAGTGGAGCCATGGACTCTAAAAAAGAATAGGTATTATGTTTTTTTTTTCAGCCGTTCCAATCTCAACAATAGAGGTATTTTTCGTAAAATCAACGGAAGAGTGGAATAAGAAGCGGCTCGTATATATGGCTACAAGCATCCGGAGAATATTGTTCCCACTAATGTGTACATCCCTGGGGGCTACATAGATCTTTCAGCTCCACCTTACTACTACATGCACATGTTGAATATTGTCTACTTCCTCGTGGCTTTTATTTTTATGGCCAGTATGGTTTACACAAGCTTGGGAATTTTCAGTATTCATATTAAAGGTAAGATAACTACTTACATTCTTTGCATTATACAGGGTGTCCCCCAAACTTGGACACCTCAAATTACTCGGCCCCTGAAAGAGTTTTGAAAAATAAAAAAATCTAGGGTACATGTGCTAATTATGCGGTTTCAGTTATGAAAAAAATTTATACAGGGTGGTTCAAAAGTCAGAAATTGAGGTGTCAACTTTTGATTTTTAAATGGATCGACCTGAATTTTATTTGATAATTTTACTTCTAAATGATTCCTGAGTACTTTTTTAAACAAAAATATTACATACAGGGTGGTTTTTTTTCGACCAATTTTTTTTCTAAATCTTGAATAACTCAAGTTCGGTTAATTTTTTCGATAACAAGAAGAGGATGTGTTTGTGTAATGAATACACGCACTTTCAATTGGCATCAAAAAATTTTATACAGGGTGGTTCACAAGTGAAATAATGACTTGATTTATTTTAAAACCGAGTTTTTTTAATTTTTTATTTAGGATTAATAATTCTCGTCTAATTTTACATATTTTTCGTTAGTCATATCGAAAAACAAAACTAAAGTGTTGTACAGGGTGAGACATAATTTTTTTGTAACACCCTGTATATGGGTAGTCAAAGAGACGCAAAATTAAATATAAAGACTAAATATGCAAGAAAAACTTTGATTTTTAATTAAAATAAAAAGTTATGGTTTTTTAACTAATATTGTCGCATGGACCACCCTGTAGATATTTTCTTAAACTATCATGTAGCTACTCTAAGTTGTATAAAATTCAACGAACACTTCGAATCATGTGGGAAAAACAAGTAAAAAACACGAATTTGAAGCCATTTTCAATTTGGTGTCCACACTGAATGATTTTAAAACTTGAAATAAAAAGTAGGTAGGTGTAGACACAAAATTGAGCATGGCTATTTGAATTCATTTTTTTTCTTTCAGATTTGGACTCCTCGTTGAATTTTAGACAGTTTCGACTACCCATATGATGGTTTAAGAAAATATCTACAGGGTGGTCCATGCAACAATATTAGTTAAAACACCATAACTTTTTATTTTAATTAAAAATCAAAGTTTTTCTTGCATATTTAGTCTTTATATTTAATTTTGCGTCTTTTTGACTGCCCATATACAGGGTGTTACAAAAAAATTATGTCTCACCCTGTACAACACTTTAGTTTTGTTTTTCAATATGACTAACGAAAAATGTGTAAAATTAGACGAGAATTATTAATCCTAAATAAAAAATTTAAAAAACTCGGTTTTTAAAAAAATCAAGTCATTATTTTACTTGTGAACCACCCTGTATAAAATTTTTTGATGCCAATTGAAAGTGCGTGTATTCATTACACAAACACATTCTCTTCTTGTTATCAAAAAAATTAACCGAACTTGAGTTATTCAAGATTTAGAAAAAAAATTGGTCGAAAAAAAACCACCCTGTATGTAATATTTTTGTTTAAAAAAGTACTCAGGAATCATTTAGAAGTAAAATTATCAAATAAAATTCAGGTCGATCCATTTAAAAATCAAAAGTTGACACCTCAATTTCTGACTTTTGAACCACCCTGTATAAATTTTTTTTCATAACTGAAACCGCATAATTAGCACATGTACCCTAGATTTTTTTATTTTTCAAAAACTCTTTCAGGGCCGAGTAATTTAAGGTGTCCAAGTTTGGTGGGACACCCTGTATGTACAACGATGATTAATAAAATTTTATTGACAGTTTTTAACACTAATAATAAAATAATTCCTCCATCTTTGAGGATCTTGGCACAGTGCCCATCACTGCTGTAGAAATACATCATCCCTTCTTTCGCCATCACACAAAACTATTCGCTGCTCAATTTCCTTCACAAACATCTTTGCCTCCTCAGACACCATGCTCAAAGGAATCCAACTTCGTATAAATTTTTGACGTTTTAATTTTTTTACATGAAAACTTTTCATATGCTTTCTAATATTGCCTATATGTATAAAAAATACTAAAAAATAGAAGCAAATTATGTGATTTTTAAGTAAATATAAATATTTATGGTAAAAAAAACACAGGATGAGTGCCCAAACTGAAACCCATCGGACCGACAAGGTCCCTTTGTTGAAGTCTTACAGAGGAATTAATGATTTTGTCACCAAAGAAGAACATAGTAGAAGTAGCTTAGAACTGCCAGAGAAACAGATGCATAGCCGGCACTTTCTCACGAACTTGATGAAGTAAGAGGTCCGTTCAACCATATTGAACGCATCTTCAAAATCCACTTTCAATAATATAAATAATTAAATATTATTATTATTATTAAATTCATAAATAACAATTTCAAAGAAAAGAAAAAACGGAAACAGTAAAAAAGAACGAAAACTCATAGAATGTACTGCGCCTTCACAGCCACTTTTTGTTCTGAAACCCAATTAATGGGGTTGGAGATAAAAATTGATGGATTCACTAAAAGCTCTGCAGGCGATTTTCTACCCAAGATAACAAATAGAACACCCGATGGCAATTGGTCGCCTTTCTTACATTGTGCCACCATCGACGATTTTTGTGAAATCGTCAATCCTACTTATAAAGTCAGTCCATCGAGTTCTTTGACTGATGATGTTAAAAGGTAACTGCACATTTAAACATCACCAGACCGGAAACAGACGTAAACAATATTTCTCAACTTGGTATTTTAAGAAGGATGATTCATAATGAGAACGAGATGTTACCAGAGACTGATATGTAGTATGGATAAAAACTGTAATTTTATGAAACGATATTTTCATTTGTAATTCTGACCTCTAGATAATTTCGACATAGAAATTATGCAGAGTCAAAAAGTTCTGATTAATAATTATGTATTAAAATATTACTTCTGATAAATTTACTTTTTTTTTCAGGACAATATCAAATATTATACCGTTATGTTAAAATGTTAAATCGACAAGAGAAAGATGCTAACGGCCATTTAAAATACTATTTAAACATTGTAAATGGACAATATTTTACAATGGATCCATTGAATTTAGAAAAAATAAATTTGTATACACGACAGAAACAAAATAACCAAGATGACACAAAAACTATGGATATTGATAAGGAAACTCTGGAAACTATATGGCACATCAGTAGCTATAGGAAAATAATTACAACCCAAAACATTAATCCAGATAAAATGAATCTGATTGAAAAGCAAGTTTTGGAATACGCCGTGTCTCAATACAATCCCATTTACGAGGAACATTTTCTTAAGCAAATCATCAAATACCAACAATTTCTTATGAATTTTAAAATAAAGGTAAGTTTTTTTTATGAGCTGAATACATAAAAATATTCTAGTTGATGAAACTGATAAGAGCTTACTTCAAAATTTACAATAAAGTATTTTTTAGGTAACTATCAGATAGTCTGTCCCGGTAGCTCAGTGGTAAAGGCGGCACTCTGTGAATCCAAAGACTCCAGAGGTCGTGGGTTCGAAACCCAGCTGGGACATGACATGTTATCCTCCCAATTGGGATTTTTACCACATAATAATATGTCTTGGGCTTACTGCTGGAATAATGGGACTTTAATAGTCCCAATCGGGCAGTATAAATAAGGCGAAATTATTATTATTTCAACCACAATAGGACTAATGAGTCCTGGAATAAATAGACTCATTATTCCTAATCAGGAATTATAAATAAGGCAATATGATTATTCCAATAATAATTTCTGTTATTGTTCTACAATATTTGTCGCTTTCTCTGTTCTGGCAGGTGGAGAACCACATGCGTCCTGTAGTGATAACCACCCTTATGGCTTTCATTGTTTTGGTGGCACTCTCCATCAAGCTTCTCCTCAGCTCTATTTTCAAGATAACCTTCGGAGGCACCTTCTTCTTGCTCATCGTTCACGTGTCCAAACTTGTCGCCTTCAGCGACAGCATCGAAAAGTACAACCGAAAAATTCTTTCGGAAGTGTGTTTCAATTCAGAATGGTACACAAAGAGCAGAAATGTTCAGTACATGTTGCACAATATCATTCTGAAATGCCAGAGGAGTGAGCACTACTCGTTTCACGGTGGATGCATCAAGTTTGATCGGCACCTTCTGCTTGGTTTGATAAGAAACACGTATACGTTTATGAATTGGTTGATTCATATCCAAAAATAATGTAAAATTCATGGAAAAGGTATCAAATTATATCTCCCGAGGTATATCTCTCCTGAGTACATCTTGCTGGATCCACACAGGTACAACATGCAACGCGTTGCTGCAACATGCGTGTTGTAAATGGAACACTAATGGCAACATAGTGTTGCAGTTCGTGTTCGTTAGTGATCAATTCTTTTTTATTTATTTTGTTGTCAAGATGTCAAAAAGGTTGTTTTGGCGAGCACGATTTTTTTTATCTATCTTTTGCCTCAAAATGATTTTCAACAGTATCACCCCAGCCAGTGCGTCGTCGATGGAGTACACGGTTATTCAGGAAAAGATCAAATCTTGTTTCGGTGCTTAAAGTACAAGCACTAAGTGGACAATACAAGAGCTTCACTAGAATGTCCCCAACCTATTTTGAATCCCTCTGAGCCCTCTCTAAATCTCGCTAACCAATAAAACTATAATTAGTACACCAAAAAAAATCTTTGCCCATACGCCTTATCAATTCCTAAGTTTTAAATACATTCCTAAAAAATTGCGCTCACCCAGGTTAGAACCCACATTATTACGCGCCGTGTCTATGGAAAAACGGGGTTCAAACTGTATTATGTGAGTTTGTCTTTATTAAAGTTCGATAACAGAGTCAAAGCTAACAAAGTACCGTCCTTGGAGGTATTTCTTAATATTTTATATGACAATTATGACCTGATACCAGAAGTACAGTGTTTCACAGAAACCTGGTTATCGGATTCTAATTGTCAATGTACAAAGGTACCTACTCGCCAAAGAAAATGAAAAGGCCACCAGGTGCCACCCAGTGGACCGGATGAAGGAATCTTAAGTGGTATCAAATGAGAGATTTTACCAATAAAACTAATAAATTTGGTATCTGCTCATCAAGATCTCTCATTATTTGATACTACTTAAGATTAGTTTTATCCTTCAATTCGCGATTTGGGCTTCCAAAACCTGAGGCCGCCCAAATGTGCCGCCCGATTGTAAGTTAGAAAAAAAAATTTGGTCTCGGCTCATCGTCATTTTATCTTGATCACTTTAGACACCTCACTTTATTTTATCTTCAACTAGCGGGCTGTCGCCCGCTTTGCGGGCCGAGGCATGGCCGTGAAAGCAAAAAATCCTTTTTCGCCAATGGCAGCTGTTGTAGTGGGAATTTCGAAAAATCCCGTCTTATTGCACATCTAGACTATAAGACAAAGCTACCTACCAAATTTCAGGTTCCTAGGACTTACGGTTTGGGCTGTAGAGCGATGATCAGTCAGTGGTCAGTCAGTCAGTGACTTTGACATTTATATATTAAGATGCCAAGTTAAGGACATGAAATTGGGTCTCAAAGGATCCGTATGAAAAAAAACAGAATTTGAATCTTTTCATGTTCTTCACGATTGTTGGGGGATCTCGAAAATAGGGTACCCGTTGGCCTAGGAAGTAAAAAAAAAAAAATAAAATAAAATTATTTTTCAACGTAGAGTCCATTTCTCCAATAAAAATTGCAATTTTTGAAATTCATGCTGTATTTTCGCTGGCTGAAAGTACATGAAATGCACGGGAACTATGCTTTCCGTAACCTTACACACTGTCGTATGTTTTCCGTAACCTTACACTCTGTCGGGCTGTCTCTTTCTTTTTATAGGCTCTTGACACCTCGGCCGAGGTGTTTGATACTCTCTCAGTTACATTCCTCTTGAAAGAATCTATCAAGTCAAAAATCTAGGAGTCACTTTGGATTCCCAACATAATGATGGCTGTTCAGGTTGAAAATGCGGCGAGTGTGTTGGAAACAATGAAGAGGACAGCAGATATGCGGGAGGTGTTTTATCTATGAGTTAAATGAATTTGTATTTTAAAAAAAATATAAAATACAATTTTAAAAATATTCCGAATGAGCATTATTCCCTAATCACCAAGAAAGCTTTCAAACTTATTGGCTTTATAAAAACAGTCGAGACTTTTCAAATCCAAAACATACACTATAATATACCTATTATTCATTTGTTCGATCTATACTTGAATATGCCTCACCTGTGTGGTCTCCTTACTATAAAAAACATAAATCAAAAATCAAATCAGTACAACACAGATTTTTGAGGAGTCTTGCCTTCAAACAAAATAAACCTATGAGCATAACATACCATAATCATTCGGAAATAACGAAAGCAAATAAAGTGATTAGTCTAGAACACAGGCGTGACACAAATTATATTTTGTTACTTTATAAAAAATATTAAATAATAGAACTGTTTTACAAGAATTATTGGAGAAACTTTCATTTAAGACTAATCCTATGAATACTAGAAACAAAAATCTATTATATGAAAAATCTTGTACAAGAAACTATTCTTTTATCAAGCTTTTTTTAAAAAGCAAGCGAGAAAGATACTTCAGTCGATTTTTTCTTTGATAGTTATGAATGCATAAAAAAAATAAACTATTCCTATGGAATAACATATAAACAAAAATATCAATATTTGAACAATGAATTTTGAACTATTGATTTTTTAATTTAGTTTACTTTAAGTATTTATGTTATGTCTTAGTACAAGTCTTTTGTTTGTAATTAATTTACAAAAAATAAACATGAGTTAACCCAGTTAACATGTTAAAATAAAATGAAATATTACGGGTGATGCTGATTATGAAAAATGAGAATAATAGAGGTCTCAGGCCACTACCCTGCGGAACGCCAGAAGAGAAATTCAACCAATTAGAAGATTAATTAACTTTTTGTTTACGTTCACTTGGGTAGAAACGAAACCAACCAATAGCATTTTCCGAAAAGTTACTAGAGAATCGTCTTGCAGAGTGTGTGTCATTATCTACACAACCAAACGCCTTATTGAAGTCAAGAAGTAGAAGAATAATAAGCATTTTGTCATCAAATGCTTTAAAAATGTCATGTATAACTTTGAAAACCTTAGAGTGGGTACTATGACCAAATCTAATGCTCTGAAACTAGACTGGAGACAAAATTTTGCTTAATAACAGCTAACTTGAGCATGGACCAGAGGTTCAAATATGTATGTGGGAGAGTACCGGTATAATAGAGGTTTGTCTACAGGGTGTCCCGGATACAAATGCAGGTTTTGAGGGTAGGTTCAGCCTACTGTGGACTATCATATAAGCGAAACTTTCAGTGGGGCCTTTTGCTTCGTTAAAGAGTTATGGCCAAATCCCTGTTTTTTCCACAGGTCTCTAGAGGTCACTTGGATCGATGCTCGTTTTGAAAAGAAAAAAAAAAAAAAAAAATGATAGCCAGTAGGTAAGTTTTGGCTTCATGCATGGAGGGTCATGCATATTTCCCTTCAAATGCAGTTGGTTGTATCAAAAAATATTGAAAGATCAGAGAGATATTTAATCATTAATTCAATTTCTTCGAAAATTTGACTTTTCCCTTTCATGAATTAAGAGTATTCTACAATTGAAATTCTGCATATCATTAGTTAAAAAAATACTCTTTTCTATGTTTTTTCAATAAATTCTAAGTTCTTTCAGACTCGTGAAGGAACGAATGAGATAGATACGCCTTATTAAACGGCACCCGAAAGAGAGGAACACATTGTTCAAATTTTGAATCTGGGCGCTATTGAATTTTTATTTAGAATATTCACACGCAGTATGTGATACTGCATTACCGTGAACATTTTGTTATTACCTATATTGTTTCAATTTAGATTTAGTAAGTTTGTAGTGTTGATAAGATTTTTTGCTTTTGCTTTTGCTGGAAAAAGTTGGTCCATACTTTTTACTTTTATGGGCGAAATAAATAGACAAATTCTACATCACAAGCCATGCCTATGCGTCGGTTTTCCCTATCTTACACAGTACGCAATCCGTGACTTAGCGCCACAGAGGTATTACAAAAACGTCTATTAATTCCGCCCTTAGACTATCTAAAACAATTATATTTAGAAGAAGTTTTAAGTGTTATTCTATTTACTTACCTAACAAAAGACTTGATCTTGCATGCAGAACCCGTATGATAACAATGTAAATAACCCTTTTTTGCACCAAACTCTTCAATTGCTTTGTTCTTATTGGAGGAATTTATTCACGAAGTAAACTAGACATTAGCCATAATTATGATTGTTTATGATTTCCAATAAGTTATTGATTGAATTCTGTGCCAAAATTTAAAATGAGAGCTCTTGGTTCTATGAATTTTAGATTATTTTTGCATATGAATCAACCAATTCATAAACGTATACGTGTTTCTAATCAAACCAAGCAAAAGGTGCCGATCAAACTTGATGCATCCTCCGAAAAACGTATAATGTTCACTTCTCTGACATTTCAGAATGATATAGTGCAACATGTACTGAACATTTCTGCTCTTTGTGTACCAATCTGAATTGAAGCACACTTCCGAAAGTATTTTTCGATTGTACTCTTCGATGCTGTCGCTGAAGGCGACTAGTTTAAACACGTGAAGAATGAGCAAGATGACGGCAGTGCCGAAAGATATTCTGAACTGAGAGCTGAGGAGAATTTTCGTTGACACTGAGACGAGGATGATGAAACCCACACAGGTGACGATCACTACAGGACGCATCTGGTTTTCTACCTAACACAATAGAGAAAGCGGCAAACATTGTAGATCAATAAAAGAAATGTCTATTGAAATAATAAAATTGCTTTATTAATATTACCCGATTTGGACTAATGAGTACCATTATTCCAGCAGAAAGCCCAAGGAGAAACTAGAAACCAACAACAATGATCTCATAAGAAGGGAAAAACTATTGTAAACTTTATTATAATAATTGCATTGAAATCATATTTTCTACATGGCACGCCCAAGTATATGATTTCGTATTTCTCAAAACCTAATTAATAGCCTTAAAGGGAATAAGTACGTCAATTTTTCATCGAGATATTATGTCACTTTTATAAAAGGTCATTAAAAAAAAAAAAAAAAATGTTAAAAATGTTCAAGAAATGTCAAAAAATTCGAAAGTCAACCTTATTTCATCTGTTACATCAAAATACTGATGAAATGTTTTAGTCTCAATGGTTTCGGGTTAAAATCATCAACTTTTAAATAATTATGAACTTGAGACTTGTGGTTTTAAACATCACGTTAAAGTAGTTTCAGTTTTCAAATGCATATCTTATTCGAGTCAGTTTCTCATAAAAAAACTTACCTTTATTTTGAAATTCATAAGAAATTGTTGATATTTGATGATTTGCTTTAGAAAATGTTCCTCATAAATGGGATTATATTGAGACACTGGGTATTTCAAACGTTGCTTTTCCACTATAATCTTTTTATCGGGAGTAAAATTATATCTTTTTTGGTTTGCTATGATTTTCCTATAGTTATTGATTTGCCTTATAGTTTCCAGAGTTTTCTTATCTATATCAATAAGTTCAGTGACCTTTTCATCTACGCCATCTTGGTTATTTTGTTTCTGTGGTGTATACAACGTTATTTTGTCTAAATTCAAAAGATCCATGGTAAAATATTGACCATTTACAATATTTAAATAGTATTTTAAATTACCGTTAATATCTTTCTCTTGTTGATTTATCATTTTAACATAACGGTATAGTATTTGATATTGACCTGAAAAAAGTAAAATTACCAGAAGTAATAGGTATTTCATCACCTAACTAATCCTTTTGACCCTCTATAATCTCTATTAGATTCTTTCAATTTATCCACCAAAGTTTAAGAAATCAAAGAGAGAAAGAGTCATGTCTAAATTTTGCTTGCATTGACAAGGAAACTGAGCATGCGCGAGAATTACTAAGATACAGCTTTAGTAAGCTAGAAGTGCTAGAACACTTATCTTTTCATTATCAGAGGTGATCGGGAGAGACCCTTTCATGATGTGATGCCCGAAAAAAGATTGATATTAAAATTGAGCAAAATATTGGTGCGAATTTTGAAATTTTCATGCAAGATTTGTCTTACTCTTTATCAATCGAATTGGTTTTAGAAACCATTCCAATATTTCCAATAGTCAATCGACAGCAGAAGTCAGAGGTTATCAATTTCTCTATGTTTTCATCCGTTTTTAAAGATACGCCCCTTCACTTCAAAGACTCATAAAAATGTTAAGAAAATTGGTAACTGCTGATTTCTGACAATATTTTGACTATTGTCAATCAACAATTACAATACTCTCTGAAACCTAACATCACTAGAGTTGACAGTTCATAAAACAAGTCTTGCATTAAAATTTCAAATTTCTGAAGAATATTTTTCCGCAGTTTCCTTTTAACTTTATCAGTCCATGAACTTTATGGACTCACTATGTAAGTAGGTATCTTACCTTTAATATGAATACTGAATATTCCCAAGGTTGTGTAAACCATACTGGCCATAATTGTAAGCATAACTAGGAAGTAGACAATACTACACATGTGCATGTAGTAGAAAGGTGGAGCTGAAAGATCTATGTAGCCCCCAGGGATGTACACATTAGTGGGAACAATATGCTCCGGATGCTTGTAGCCATATATACAAGCCCGCTTCTTATTCCATTCTTTCGTTGATTTTACGAAAAATACCTCTGCTATTGAGGTTGGAAATCCTGAAAAATACATAAGAATCTTATACATAATCTATTGCTCCACTCACACGAGTAAGAGTAATGGATAGGTGATGTGCGTACAAGTTGTTATTTGCTTTTAGTTATTACAAATGATATTAATAAACCTTAAGATAGCGTATGATAGAGTGCTGGTATTTGGAAACGTATGATGAGATCGGAAATTATTTCTGAAAAGTTAAATTGGTGTAAAGGTATGTTTATCAATCACATTGAAACAGGCTGATAAAACATTTTCACATAGGAAAATGCCCCATTGCAACTTGAACTTATGTGATACTCCCGGACCAGCCCTTAAAATATTTGAATTTGTTCTAAGGACACCCTGAATGGGAATATAAAATGGAAATTACCAATTGATAACAGGACAAGAAACGTGAAGTACCAAGCTTTTTCTTCCCTCTTGCAAGCCTCCGTAATCCTGTGTTCTGTGGTGCAGAATGAAGTCTTCATCAGGTTGATGAGGTCAAACAATTGATCTTTGTTCCACCGAGTCACACAAAACTCAAATATTGTCATACTGATGACAGAAGACTCAACTATCTTAATCATAAATTCTGTCTTGTCTTGAATTGCCAATAGAAACGTGCTCAAGATTTGAAGAAAAAGGGCGAAAATTGCACCATAAATTTGGAGATCTGATAGAGTTTGTTTAATTTGGTGGTACTTTGATATCTCTTCTTCGGTGGTGTGGTACATGAAAAGAAGCATATTTCGTGGCAGTTTGAAGATGTAGTAGAAACAAGGATAAACCATTTTTCAAGATCTCTTGCAAAAGAAAAAATAAATTGCTCGGTGTCACTTTTTCATATAGTTTTGAAATTCTACTTGCATTCAGGTTTTTTTTTCTTTCGAGTTTTCAAATCTTGTATTATAAGTTAAGACGACACAAAACTGTTGTTTGAACACCTAGTTCTATGTAATGATTTTTAAAATAATGAAACTTTTACTTATGGTAAAAGTGTACTTGACCGGATTCTCTTTAACTTTAAAGATTCAACTCTTATCAGGCGGTATTATGACCCAGAACATTCTAAAAACAAATAGAAGTTATGGAGAGTTCTTAATGAAACAATTGACAAAAAGAAAAAACACAGAACTATTAGAAACATTAAATATGAGAACATTTTACATGACTGTCTGAGTTCGCAAATATAATGAACTATCATTTTCAAACATGTTGGATTAAAAGATTTTTTCATCTAAAAGTGAAAGACTCCAATACTGAACAAAATGAATTTTCCTACGCCAACTTGCCTCAACTTGACTACGAACTCAAGACTCTGAAAATAAATACCTTCTCACTGACTTCTTCTTTTACTCTGTTTTATCCTGCTTAAGTAGAGTCGATGATGTTCAACCTCAAGGTTGAAGTTGGTTGGTTTTGACACATTCTTACGACTGGATGCCCTTCCTAAAGCTAACAATTCTATTTGATTTAACGTCCTGGATTAGGACTTCTCACTGACTACTTCAGCTAAAATTTACAAAACTATAGTGAATTTGTAAAACAGAACTACTCCTCACGAAGACGGACTACAAGAAAAAATATTGCACCCCACATTACTAAACCACCGAAACATGTAATTAACTCTAGACTATGGAACTCTAGTTTAGACAATGGAAAATTTCTTTTTAGCTAAATAGCTCCAAGTCTAGGATTCCGTAGTGAGATCGGCAATGATGTATGGAGCTGAAACGTGGCCAATCAAGAAGAAACAAGAAGATATAATTAAATGAACCAGATAATGAATCAGGATGGATAGGATCAGAAATAAAAAAATACTTGGGACTGTGAAAGTGACTGAGATTTCAAAGGAACAGGAGAGGACACTTCAATGGTTTGGCCTTGTGGAAAGAAGAAATGAAGATTATGTTGGAAAGAGAGTGAGAGACATAGAAGTTAGAGGAAATAGAATTAGAGGAAGACTTAAAATGAGATTCAGGAGTAAAGTGGAATAGGATTTGAGAGAGAAAAATTTAAAAATCTGAGTCTGGCACAAAAATGAGAGACAAGGAAAAGCCTGTCAAGAAATGTCAATTTCGAAAATAAATAAGACTTTCTTTAGACTGCTGAAATAAAGGAACTTTTTTGTCTTACCTCGCTAATAAGGTAATTTCTATGTAAATAGATCTATTGGTAGCACTTAACATACAAAAATTATATATTACCTTTTTCCCCTGTTTACCTAGACGGCTAAATATTGCAAACCATCCTAATTGCCAGGTGGTTTTAAAAAAGGTCACTATATCATTTTTGTTGTTGACACTTGACACCCTAGTATAAGAAATTAAATTTCGATAACACGAACATTTTTGCAAAAACGTGTACCTGTACATTGTGTAAATAGCATGCATGCTGTCTCACAGTTTTATACATGGTATTGACAGAACAAAAACTTGGGTAAACAACTTATTTGAAAAAATTAATTTCCGAGAATATCTAATAGTAGATGTTGGAAGTATTGTGCAAGAACCTAATATTTGTATTTATTGATCTAGAAAAGGCCCACGGCTTACAGCGCCGAGAGAGGAAATTTGGACATGTATCGGAGTTAAGAAAACACCTGAGAAGTATGTTGGAATAGTTAAGAATATGTATGACAACAGAACCAAGATCAGAACCAGTGTAGGACTTACTGAACAAATTCCTGTACAAGTTGGATTACCCCTACGATCAGCCCTGAGTCCCTAGTTTGTTGACATTGTGTCCTTACTGAAAGTATAAGAAAAGAGGCCCCTCTTTGCAGATGATTTAGTTTGAAGTGGAAAAAGTGCAAATGAAATGAGAAGAGAACTGGAAGACTAGAGAAGAGCGCTTAATGAAAGAGGACTGAGGATAAAAATAGGAAAAAAACTGTGCAAATGAATCTTGGATCAATAAGGTATGAGAAAATTCACCTAGATGGAGTGAAGCTCTAAATTTTAGAAAAGTTCAAGTACCTAGGATCCATCTTAATTAGAGGGAGAACTGGATCGTGGAATTGCGCACAGGGTAAGTACAGCACGGATGAACTGGAAGAAAATGATCGGAGTATTAAGTGATAAGAGAATAAACATCGGATTCAAAGGAAAATTGCACAAGACTGTGATCCGACCGACAATGATTAATGAAGGGGCAACTTGGCCTATAAAGAAAAAACAAGAGAACAGATTATACATATGTTAATAAGATGAGAATGCTGAGATGGAAGTTGTGCCGTGACTAGACGCGGCCAGACGAAAAAGAAAAAGACATAATTATTATTATGTGGTAAAAATCCCGAATAGGAGTATAACTTGTCATGTCCCGGCTGGGTTTCGAACCCGCGACCTCTGGTATCTCTGGATTCAGAGAGTGCCGCCTTTACCACTGCCGCCTCACCAGGCGAGGTTAATGCTTAAAGAATTCACTACCTAACCGTCAGTCTTATTATATGTGGTCATATACCTCGAAAAACACGTTCCATGGAAGGTAGGTAAGTGTCTTCAGGATTAAGTTTTCTGCATGGGCAAGATCATCTTCAGTGAATAACCTTTGCAGTATCTTCAGGATTAAGTTTTCTGCATGGCACATGATCATCTTCAGTGAACTTTTCTGCATGGGACAAGATCATCTTCAGTGAATAACTTTGCAGCATCTTCAGGATTAAGTTTTCTGCATGGCACAAGTTCATCTTCAGTGAATAATTTTGCAGTATCTTCAGGATTAAGTTATCTGCATGAGACTAGATCATCTTTAGTGAATAACTTTCCAGTGTCTTCTGGATTAAGTTTTCTACATGGCACATGATCATCTTCAGTGAAGTTTTCTGCATGGGACAAGATCATCTTCAGTGAATAGGTAATTGCAGTATCTTCAGGAATCAGGATTAAGTTTTCTGCATGGCGCAAGATCATCTTCAGTGAATAACTTCGAAAAGTCTTCAGGATTAAGTTATCTGCATGAGACAAGATCATCTTTAGTGAATAACTTTCCAGTGTTTTCTGGATTAATTTTTCTGCATGAGACAAGATCATCTTTAGTGAATAACTTTCCAGTGTCTTCTGGGTTAAGTTTTCTGCATTGTTTCATTGACAGGCCAGACGAAAAGGAAAAAAAAACAGTATTTTTGGATGTCCTATGATAAAAATACTCTTTAGTGGAAGATACTCACCAGGCGAGGGACAAGATCATCTTCAGTGAATAACTTTCCAGTGTCTTCAGGATTAAGTTTTCTGCATGGCACAAGATCATCTCCAGTGAATAATTTTGCATTATCTTCAGCTGGAATCTCGCCTGTCTGTCTATTCTCCATGGGGTCTCCAACTCCAGTCTCCAGGCTCAGTCCATTACTCTGTACTCTCTTCAGAATCTCTGTTCAGTGAGTTAGTCTATAACTATACCAACTCTCAAGAGTATCAAGGAAACCATAGCGTGTTCCAGAGAACCGCGCGATTTCGAGAGTGAAAACAGTGAAATCTTCCGAGTTTCGTGTTTTTTTTTTTATATACAGTTTTTTCCTTATTTTTTATGTATCGAAATGCTTATAAATCAACGAGTTGTCCATTTTCAATAAGTGTCTGATATGACATCGTATACAAAACAGACAAGTGTTGTGCATGAATTTTGTCCTTAGTTTTCTTTTATTATTTTCTATTATCTTTTTTTTTTCTTCATAAATAGCTTTTGAATTTGATAATGTTATTAAATTGCTGGAGGCTCAAACAGGTTCACCAATTTTGAAAAACAAATCATTCAACAACTTGAAATATTGTGAAAAAAAATATATTGTGAGCGCTATTAAGGACATTCATTGCCTGAATAATTTGTTTTAATATTTTGAAAAACCCCGCCCTTTAGTAAGGACATACGTATATATTTTGTTTATTTTTTTTCTGTTTATATTAATTTTGTCAATTTTGTATTTTAATTTTTACCATTATTTGTTTGTTTATAATTATGTTCTTCTATTAAAGAATTACATAATAATAATAATACTTAAAAGTACATTGAACTATGTAAACTTATAAATATTAAATAGAGGATTATGTAGGTATGTTAAATGAAAATATAATAAAAATATTTGAAAAAAATAATAAATAAATAAATAAATAATACATATTATTGTTATAATGTTCTTTACAGATTTAAATTTAATGAATAGCGTTTTAAGACCACCTACGGCAAAAGATGGTTGAAATGGCGCCAGTGATTTCACATCCTCTTTCTATATGAGGTTTTCACACCAAATTTCGAGTTATAACGTTCTTGATATATCTTGTTCACAAGCGTTCTTGAAATATCTTGTTCACGGTCTAAACTTTGGACTTATTAGGCTCTGGGGACTTTAAAACATGTTTTGGCCCGGAAAACTGACTATCAAAAAATTTGGGTGTTTGTTTACATTACTTTCTTTCTACACCTATAAAGCGAAAGTAAAATTAGTACATGAAAAAAACCCCTCTATAGAGCTATCAACAAAAGAATAAAGCTTACCGACCTCAGTAGCTTGATCGAAAAGGCGACGGACTTGTAACCGGAGGTCGGTGGTGCGAATCCCAAGTTTAGAACAAAAAACTTGATTAAAATTCCAAAAAAGGTACCATATGCCTAAATAATTAAAAATAATTAAACCAACTTCAAAAATACATCCAGCTAATATAAAAATAGGTACATCAAAAATCCAGCAATAAAAGAAGTAAATAAAATTCTCAATCATCCAGTGTACAACTGTACATATTCAATTTTAACGTTGGAACAAAACGTAAATTACATTCTGAAAAACAACGATTCAATTTATTTACATATTTTTGTTCAATTTATATCTTTTACTTTTTTTGTTCAATTAATTAGTGAAGAAATTGAAATATATTTGGATCAAACGCTCTCTCGCTGTTTAGCTGAAAGCTGAAACTCAGGGAATGCATCTTCTTGTATCTGAATTTGTGGATGAGTGATTTCTTGGGAGTCTTTACAAGGATCAATATCTGAATAAAACGTAAGTCTGTTTAAGTATGACCAACCGATTTTACTCGAACTCAAAGGTCGAAAGATAGATAAGAAAGACTTTCGCGTGCCTCAATAGGTAAATATAAAATCTTAATATATAAATGTCAAAGTCACTCACTGACCACTGACCACTGACTGATCATCGCTCTACAGCCCAAACCGTAAGTCCTAGGAAGCTGAAATTTGGTAGGTAGCTTTGTCTTATAGTCTAGATGTGCAATAAGACGGGATTTTTCGAAACTCCCACTACAACACCTGCCATTGGCGAAAAAGGATTTTTTGCTTTCACGGCCATGCCTCGGCCCGCAAAGCGGGCGACAGCCCGCTAGTTATAGATAAAAAAGGGACCTAGCCCGCTCCAGAAATACTCTCTACTCTCATAATCTTCAAATTTCCCTTTCAACCGTCACACAACGCCTTCTAAAAAAACCGTCTCAATAGGAAAATATAAAATTAAGGAATACGAGTTTTTAGCGTTTTCCTATATTTTCAGCCGTTATTGAGATACCAAGGGACAGAGCAAAAATTCTACTATTGTAAACAGGTTTCTAATTCTGAAAGTTGTCATATAAACAGGTGACGCAGGGATCTGAGATTTTCTCTATTATAAGGAGTTTTCTATTATACCCGAGTCCATTATATCCACGTTCGACTGTATCATATTAATTATGAAGTAATAATAATAATATCGCCTTATTTATACTGCCCGATTAGGACTATTAAGCCCCATTATGCCAGCAGTAAGCTCAAGACTCATTATTATGTGGTAAAAATCCCCATCAGTGGCAGGATAACTTGTCATGTCTCATGTCCCGGCTGGGTTTCGAACCCGCGAAATCTAAAATGCCTGGATTCATAGAGTGCCGCCTTTACCACTGAGCTATCCGGACAGACAGAAGTAACACCATGATCATATACAAAACGTGTGGGGTGTGCGTTACAAATCCGTCCCCACAGTTTAATGAACTGCCAAATTTGAATAACAATATACATCAGTTTTGCACCTAGCTATCACATTTCAAATAACCGAATTCGCTAGTGCGATTTTGTGCTCAACGCAACATGGGGTCAAAGATACAATTTATTATTTATGGCCAACGGGTTTTTGGTTTACCTTACAGTGGGGAAACGCTGCCACTACAAACAGGGTGAGCCCTTACCCGGCGGCTAGCCCGTTGTGGCCGCCTACTAAGGGCCGAATTATCTTACAGGATTAACCCTTCCTTATCTTGGTAGAGAAATTCAATTTTTAATTATTTGTTATATTATGTACATTGATGTTATAATTATGTACATTGGACAAGGACATATTGACAAAATAAGGGTTAAATTTAAGATAAGCCAGAATGTTCGTTAAAAGTTGGGCTATAGTCCGCACGGACGGATGGACAGACGGAGTGGACAAACAAGGTACATAGATAGATTTTGATAGGTGCAGAGTCACTGAGTAGGTATCTGCACCTAATTATCGCTGGTACAAGAGATAACCACAAGATTAATTATCTTGACAGGTAATCAGATGTAGGGTTTGAATGAGAACACCTTGAACCATGATACCAGTGTGGTTAATCAATCTAATGTGCCCGTTGAACAACTGATGAACAAAGACATACTTGGAATATCTAAACATGCATGTTGTTCTAGTGGTTAACGCGCTGGTCTGGTTGGTACCTAATGCAAGTAGCTCCGGCATCCGTTGGTTTGAATCCCACCCAGTGCATGAATTTTTCCTCATTCATTTGAGTTTGTGACCACAGAATAATAAGACTCTGAGGGTTAAATGGTAGAAAATGCTTTGAGCATTAACTTCGCCTGGTGGTTACCTTCCACTAAATAATGTTATTCCATTATGTTGTCCAACATGTTTGTATTGTCGGCCGATGTGCCTTATCAATTTTATGTGTTCATGTTCATAAGGAAATCATCCTGATAAAGAGAACAAAACCTCATTCATCAATTAAACGTGATTCATGGTATGGTATGGCTAATGGGGGGAGGGAGGGGGGCAGTCAGCTGGCAGGGGTATTAACAGGGGCGCTACTCTTCGTTGTGCCTAGGGCGGTGGTAGGGTGTAAAACGGGCCTGGCTAAAGCCGTACTAAGTGCAACATTTTTCTCGAATTTTGAATGCAAAGTGTTTCAAAGACTTACGAAGCAATGTTTCTGTGGAAATCAATGTCATATGATTCCAAAGAAAAAGCTGAGCATGAAACATTGCGTTACGCTTAGGCTAATTATTGTTGGACCCAGTGGGATCTCGTCCTAGGATCACCAAAGTTGAGCAACGTCCAGCGATGTGTAGACTTCGTGATGCTGGCTTTCCGGCCCAACTCAGGCTGAGTGAGGTTAATGTGGGTAGCAGGTTTGTGAGTTTCCTGTCTATGGAGGGCAACACCCCCCGTCGTGATATGGCCATGCGATATTTGTGTTTGTCGGTCTGTTAATGTTAAGTACATTCCTTTTGTAACGCGCTAATCACAGAAACTATAGATTTGAAGAGAATCGGTTAAGCTGTTTTGGAGATACAAGTGATTTAGTATAAAATCTCAAAATTTCCAAGTGTATACAATGTGAATCAATCACCAGGAAGTATTCTGTCCATAATTGGCAGTGTATTATTTTTTTATCAGATGACTTCATGACTTACACAGTATAAAAGGTCATTCGTGATTGGGCAAGATGTCTAGAAAGCAGATCATCGATCACTTAAGTGCTGAAGTCTACTGTTTTTTTTTAAAACTGTAAATAGGATTATAACTGTGCTTATTTTTTTAAAGATATTGGTTAACTTCCACTAAAGAGCATTATTATTACTAGGAAAATAAATCATTATCATCACTTTCATGTTGGACGATGGTATACGTATATACTCTGAATTTCCAGTTGGACTTAATGGTCTCTTAAATATTAATTTCTTTATTAATTAGCTTCTCGGTACTTCATCGTTAAATATTGAATTTTTGTTGCTTAGTTGATAACAGTTGAATAAATTTTAATCGGCACTTGAAATTTATTCTTTGTCGACCAACATTAAGGGCAGAATTAATAAACGTTTTTGTAATACCTCTGTGGATTTAAGTCAATATTTGCATTTTTTTTTAATTGGAAAATTAATGCTAAGAAACAATTGTTTAGTATTGATGAGGAGCCGCGGGTTTCAGTTAGGGTGGACAGACATGGATACCGAATGATCCATATCTGAGTCCCACACTTTTCGGCATGAGCTTTTTCCTCCTCAAAAAAAAAAGTCCGAACCTATGTGATCTCAATTTTATCTATTAATTTCGCACTGAAGTCAAGTAAAAATTAAACACAATGTTTTATAATCGCGTCTAGAACCAATGTCATTATGTACCGAAGGTACAGAATTTTCTGTTAGAAAATTCTGCCCAACCAGGAATCGAACTCAGGATCTCTGGACTACGGGCAAGAGTCACGACCGTTACGACACCGAGCTGGCCTATATATATTATATAGTTAAATTCCAATAATTCCAATGATAATGTTATGACTTTGTTAATAAAGTAGAATATAGTAATTATGTCATTAACTAAAAAATTAACTATCTCAATTACTTATCAACATCTGTTGAACGGTACCCATGACCCTACATCAGTGTTTTTCAAACTGCGGGTCGCAAACGCGGGGGGTCGTGAGGAATTTTCAGGGGAGTAACAGTAAAACAAACAAATTAAGAAAGAGTAAAACAAATAAATAAAGAAAGAGTAAAACAAATAAATACAGAAAGAGTAAAACAAACAAATAAAGAAAGAGTAAAAAAAAACAAAAATAAGAAAGAGAAAGACAAACAAATTAAAAAATGGTAAAACAAATAAAGAAAGAGTGTAACAAACAAATAAAGAAACAGTAAAAGAAACAAATAAAGAAAGAGTAAAACAAACAAATAAAGAAAGAGTAAAACAAACAAATCGCAAAATTAACTTTTTAGTCAAGGTAACTAAAAACAGAAAGTTGAAAAATCAAACAATAATAATAATAACTCGTAAGGATCCTCTACCCGAGAGTAATGCCCTGGCCCCGTGGTTCTAATGGGAAGTATGAGCTTGTTTCTCAGCTACAAATTTTTCAAAGGGGGAGGGGGTTTAATTTTAGCAACACAAGTTATGAGTCTGTTTTCTAGAGACAACCTGTAGCGCTATAAAAGAAGGGGGGGTTTAGGCACCAGAACCTTTCTGAAAGGGGTCGTGAAGTCAATTTTTTTGAATACCACTGCCCTACATAAAACACTCTCCACCCCTCCCCTCTGACACAGCAACTCCATATGTCACATCTTACTGTCATAATGCCGCTGTCTCGACCTTCAATTCTCATCATTGTCTTATGTAAACAGAGATAATGAAGATCTCTTGTGCTGTCAGCAGAATGTCCATTCATGTATCTGTATGACGACTAATAATTGTTGTACAACACGAAGACATAATTATGCGGTACTAATATGAAAAGAAATTGCCTAATTAGCTTTATGTAGACCAGGAGTAGATGCATCAGCGGAAAACGGGGTACCTACTTTCACGCGGTGTTACTTAGGTACGCCGCCGGCGCCGCGCCGGTACAAAAATTAAAATCTACATTTGAGCGTTAGATATGAAGTTTATTTTAGAAGTGTATCATTAATTTATACAGGGTGGTACAGAAACATGGTGACAACGGCCTACTGATGATTCATTGGACCATTTCCAACAAAAAATATACTCATGCATACTAAAAGGTCGATCTCCCTTGGTTTCGAAGATAACCGCCATTTTGTAGTTTTTCGAAGAAAACAGACTTGCCCTCAGTTCTAGTGCAATAACTTTTATTTCACTACATCTTGGAAAGAAATTGATTTTATTTTTATAATATGCACAATATTTTCCATCTAAAAGCATCATCGCAACATGCTAGAAATAAACTTTTACCTGTTTCTAAGAGAGAGAGAGAGAGATTTCTCAACCAGTGGGTAGCACAGTATTACTCTGAAATTTTTCAAAATCATTAATGTAGTCAAATGATCCCTAAGTAAACTGTTAGCGTAATGGGACTTCCAGTCTCGAGCCGACACGACAGTCTAAGTAAAGCACTACTATAATATACGCTACCTGAATTTCCAGACTAGCGCGTTAACCACTTCTCTACCAGTGCACTATTCTCTGAAGCGTTAGTATTCTTATGTATAATTCTTCTAATTATGAACGGGAATTCTACAATGCCATTTTTTTTTTTTTTTTTTTCAAAACACCTAATCAGAGTGCGTTGTGGAACCGTTGAAAGGGAGATGTGTAGATTATGAGAGTGGAGCGTGTTTCTGGAATGGGCTACATTAGTTTACCACACCGTAATAATTAATCACTCTCATGTGATCAAGTGATAGAAATTGTATTGACCACGCCTGCATGAATTGCCTTCAACAAGAGATCTATTATTCAAAAAGTTATCATTGTGTATCACCGGTACTCAAACTAGATTTAACTAAATCTTTGCTGAACTTGGGACTTGAACCACCGACCTAAAATATACAAGTCCGCCGCCTTATCGATCGAGTTCCTCAGGTCTATTCTTAAGATTAAATTCAGGAGATCTATTGTAAAACTCTTTCCCATTGTAAAATACAAGGCTTCCGATCGAAGGATCTCTAATTGGCAATTGGCAGGTGCAGTAACATCCGGCGTAAGATCGTAGGATGGATGGATCTGATTAGTGACCTAACTTTCCATCTTTTTCTACATAAATATAATTAGCTTACTTAAGTACCAATAGTAAGAATTTCCTCTAAGGAATTAATAAAATTAATTAGGCATTAAGGTAGGCAACTATTTTCCTGATGGCTGCTCTAAGAGAGTGCACTGTGTGACCGTTGAAACGGAGATTCGAGGATTCTAAGAATGAAAAGAGTTTCTGGAACGGGCTTCAGGTCCTGAAACTTGGTTGGTTGGTTTCCATGTACTTAACTTGTTAACAAGTATAGCCCTCTGATCGCCAGATCGTCGCAAATACCAATGCTTGGAAGCGATTTGCAATTTCCTACACTTTCAAATTTTAATATATAAATGTCAAAGTCACTGACTGACTGACTGATCATCGCTCTACAGCACAAACTGTAATACCTAGCGAGTCTTATAGTCTAGATGTACAATAAGACGGGATTTTTCGAAATTCCCACAACAACACCTGCCATTGGCGAAAGATTTTTTGCTTTCACGGCCACGCCTCGGCCCGCAAAGCGGGCGACAGCCCGCTAGTCCACAATAAAATCAAATCTCAATACATTTTTTTTTTTTAATATGAGCGTTTCATAGCCGTTTTATTTCGTAGCCATGAAACAGGAGCTACTGATGACGCTTATGGTCTGTGTTGTAGACTGTTGTAGCCTACCCATCCCGTAGTATGCCTCCCCTCTGATGGGCGAGATGTGACACAATACTTCCCATTCAGGTGCTGGGTCAACACGAGCGCACCGGAAGGGGTATGCCTTACAAACAATTTTAACCAAATTAAGAATACATTTTAAGAAATCATTCTCTCTCTTTAATATCCTCAAATCCCCCTTTCTACTGCTCTCTGTTTTGGAGAACACAAAACATTCTGATTGGGTTATTTGAACGCAAGTTGACGGTTGAAAGGACATTAATTTGGGAATTTTGAGAGAGAGAGTGCTCTCTGTATTGATCCTAAGGGCACGCAAAGAACCCAGGACACCACTTCTGGTTGTCTATCAAGGGTTCGCACCCGAGTTATGGCCCTATGTTTATTTTTCCTAAATACTTCTCTACACAATGAGGCATTGGCGTACATCGTTTTGGTCTAGAACTCGGCGCCACAGAATAAATAGAAACCATAATCCCTTCCGCCGACATAGATATTGGACAGGAATTATCACTGTCTTTGTATACAAAACATGTTACAGGAACTTCTAGAAGTTCCTGATTTCGGGAAGTTCCTGTGACATATACAATGATAATTCCTGTAAAGTAAATTTGAAAAAGTCGTTACAAACATTGCTGTTCGAGCTGGTTGCTAAAAATACGTTCAATAAAAAAATATACCTATTTAATGAATTAATTATTAGATACCTAACTAATAAAATTAAATAAAATATGCAGATCATTTTCCGCGAGTGACGTCAATGTGGGATGATTTCAATATTTTTTTATTTATATATTCAGGCAAATTAGGCAGATAGGTACTATGTCACGTGAAAAAATTCACTTAATTAACAAATTCAAAAATAACATTTCCTTGTCCAGAGTTTTCTATTATAGATATTTAAATTTAATAATTATTAGAGAAGATTAATCCTAGAACCGGCCCGCTCAAAATCATTAAATTATTACCAAAACAAAATCATTCAAGTATGTTAAAAGAGGAATACACCTGTCAATGTCTTTATGTAAACCAAACTGTTTCAAAGTTTTTATAATCCCAAAAACATATAATTGCCTATCTATTAACATCTCTTTTGGAACTTGCGGAAGTAGGAAACATTATTTTAATACATGCTAATAAAACGCCAGTAGCTATCCATCGGATTATTAATCATCTATCAACCAAATCAACTATGGTAAAAATGTTTATCAAGAGACACTTTACGAACGTCACACAGATCTAGTTGACGTCAATAGAACTCAAGGAAAGCTGCATTTGGAATTGCAAGTTGGAAAATGTGAAGTAAATCAACCGTTCTCAAACTGTTGGGGGATATGGGGGAATTGGGGGACGTATAATGAGGGACTTTTATATTACTCGTATACGTACAGTTGTGGCTTTTGATTCCTCAAGAAAAGTTGATCCTCGTTGATATAAGTTGACAAAAAGAAAAGGAAAAAAAGTTAAGATGACAAAAAAAAGTAGAAGTACGTAGGAAGTAGAGAATGTCAACGTATAGCCAAATTAATTACATTTTACTTAAGAGAAGTTTCTAATATTATAGAAATCGGAAGTATTTATTGTGTTCGTTTTTACAAAAAAATCCTCCAATTTCAATTTTTTCATATTTCTGGACGTTTCATAACCTTCTGAGTAACTTTGGTTTTGTGTCTGTCTGTCTGAATTTTCCAACAAAAAATGGAAGTGTAAAATAACTCAAAATCAGGAGTTAAAATCAAACAATTATGTAGACTCAAATGGTCACAGTAGATCTCATTAGGTTGCAGTGTAAACTGCATGGAGTTTCCACTGAAACCCTACAACCAGTGGCGTAACTAGACCTACATTTCGGGGGGGGGGGGGGTTGAGGGGGCTGTATTGAGGGGGGTTATTTTGCACTTTTTTAATATTATTTCTTGAGTTTCGGCCAACATCCGCGGCCCACCGGTTGAGAACCGCTGATGTAGACCATTATCGTGGGCAGCTGGATGCTACCCAGCACACACCTTGTTTCCAGCTGGCATGGAACTTTGACATAAGTGGTCAATTATGTGTCCTTCTATTGTGGAATCATTTTTGTAATAATATGTCAATTTGTCAAAAAAACTTACATGCAAATAAAGCATTAACAGACAATTAATTAAAATAGATCATTTAATTGATACTTTTCCAGTCCTGTATTGAGTGGAAACTGGAAACAAAACGAATTGATTACCTTCTTATTGATATTTACCTATTTTATTATTTTTCTTTCTTTTGAAAGACGTCAGAGATATTTTCACTTTGAATTCCTGTCACACCCTTGTGTTGTATTATGTGAGAAAAAAAAAAAAAAAAAAATGGAAAACGCGTCAGATGTCGATTTCTGTCGCGATAAACTCAGTTGTCAAGGCAACGCGACGGTCTCGGTAATCCAGAGGCCGTGAGTTCGAAACCCAGCCGGGACATGAAAAAGTCTTTCGTTTGGGATTGGACTACATTAGCGTAAGTCCTGGGCTTACTCAGCTTACTGGTGGAATATTGGGACTCATTACTCTTAGCAGGCGGCCACAACGGTCCATATACCCTGGACCCTCGACCCTGATTCCTAGACCCCAGACCCTGGTACTTACACCCTATACCCTAGACCCCAGAACCTGGACCCTACTAGACCCTGGTATCTACACTCTACAGCTTGATATAGACGATTTTCAAGACTTTGTTGAAGCCGCTTACATTATTTTAATAACATGGTTAGATTATCTTACGTGGTGCCAGGGCCTAGGGTAAAAATAATGCCATATTATTATTTCATGTCTATCTGATACATAGTATCAGATACACCTCACACACCGATATCTAGAGGCATACCCCTTCTTTTCCAGAACTGATACTCAATCTTTTATTGTCCTCCGCTAATGGAGGGAATGAGTTGCAGATTTTGTTCATTAAAATCATTAATCTCCGATCTTTGTTTGAATTTCAGAATGGATCTCGAAGAAGTGGTGGTAGTGAATAACAACAACAGAATGTCGAAAGACAATGGTGACGTCATCAGCAACAATGAAATCAACAGCAACCACAACACCAAAAACATTGCACATGGTGACGCTATCAACAACAACGAACCCTGTACAACGCTGTCAACAGCAGAACCAAAAACAACAACAGAAAGGACAGCATGCTGTATGAGAATGACGTCATCAACAACAATGTTGTCCAGCACAACAACAACACGGATAGGAGGGACAAGTTTGGTGTCATCAACGAGGGGTTCATCCTGGGTGAGAAGTCGACTGCCAAACCTCCGACAGGTAAGCAGTGCAAAGGGTTGGGTGGAAGAGATTGCCGCAGGCAATAAGCCCGCTCTTTATTAGGTCATTTATATTCTTTTCTTCTAATATTTATTTATTTATCATTATTTTAAACTTTTTCATCTGTAAAATATACTGTAACTTTGTCTTCTAATAAAGCTTCATAATAATAATAATAATACATGGACTACTGTAGAGTCGAACCTGTACTCTGGAATACGCGCAGTCAAAATCACTACCCACGGAGGCTGGCTAAGAGCTATCAATGAAAAGTTGTAAATATACTGTGTGCAGAATTATGAAACAGCATTAGTTGATTTTAGTGGACACTAACCCTTAACTTTCACCTTGACAACAACTGTAGAGGTCATATAACTAAGACGCTTTGTAGCTGCAGTTGATTAGCTCTATAGGTGTAACGGAGCTATAGCCAGATTAGCCAGCCTTCGTGATGGAAAATCTTATTTTTGAATACCTATCGGTCAGCTCGTAAAATCTAAGGGTCGCTTAGATTTACTCACCCCAGTGGCGTAGTTAGACCTACATTTGGGGGGGGGGGCGTGAATTGAGGGGTTGGGGGGGGGCTAACGAATAATCCATCTTTGCTGGGGTTTCTTGAAATTTCGGGGGGGGGGGGGGGGGGGGTTGGGGCCAAACCACCCCCCCCTAGCTACGCCACTAGATTCGATCCTGTTTCATATTACGGCCCTAGGTTTACCAATAATTACAAACACATCAAAGAGTTACAAACACATCAAATCTTATTACTTCTCATAGGTAGGTGCATATTACATAGGTATGTGTGGAAAAGCCATTAAACCTCATTATGCATTGTTACTTGTAACAGAGTAATGGTCATTGCTAAAGGTTGGGTGGAAGAGATTGCCATAGGCAATAACCCCACCCTTTAGTTAGGACATTATGTTTCATATATTTTTCTATTCTTTTTCATTTTTATTGTAAAATAAAAATTGATGAAAGTTAGCGGGGAGTGGGCGAAAACAATAATACAAAATACATATAAACTCTGTTTGTGTTATATAGGCCGGTGGCTGGCGCTACTTGACGAGCGCTCGCCTCCCGGCGAGCTTGATTATTGTTTCCATTTCTTTCATTGTTGAAATAATTATTTTACTGTACATATATGTCCATTTATATCTAATAAAGTGTTGAATAATAATAAAAAAATTCCTTCAGGTTCTTAGATTTTCTCTATTCATACGCGGGATTTCCCACCGAGAACAATTCTACGAAGTTTGATTGTAATGAACCAGCCGCTTTCCCTAGTACTTTGTAACGGTACTAATTTATTTATTTAACCGCCCTCAGTAACTTGATGGATAAGGCGGCGGACTTGTAATCTGGAGGTCGGGATGTTCAAGTCTGGTTTCAGCATAGATTTAGTAAAGCAAGTTTGAGTAGTTGTGATATAACGAAGTGTTAACACAAATAAGATAAAAAATTTAACTTAATTTATTCATTTAAAGTTATCTGAAAAATGCATCAGTACTTTTGGTACATATGAAAATATTGATAGATGCAAAGAATACAAAAATTTTCTTATTATATATCAGCATCGCTGATATATATAATTGATATCGCTGTGATATCAAAAAAGTCAAAAATAAGGACTTGCCGATACAGAATTTTTTGTGGAATTTAGAATGTAGGAAAAATAGTGTTTTACCATGTAAAACAAATTTGAAGATAAAAGTGATTCGGTATACAATCTCAAAATTAGCACGTGTATACATTGTGAAACAATCACGAGGAAGTATTGTGTCCATAATTAGCAGTGTTTTTTTTTTATTGTTTTTAAGAATCTTACCTAATCGATTTAGACATACCGTCTCGATCATAGAATATCAGGGACGGACCATATATTAAGTCAATTTTTCCTTCAACTTCCCCTCATGGAAATCCCAAGATTTAAACCATTGGGACCTCCTCCTTGGCTCTGATTGGTTTTACAAATTATAGTCTAAAGGCCGGAACAAACTTCTACCGATTTCTCCTTCGGAAAAATCTTCTTAAAGGACTTGAGTTTAAATCTCAAGTCAGTCGTAAAGTCACTAACAAGTAGTGAAGTCACCAACCAGTCGTAAAGTCACTAACAAGTTGTGAAGTCACTCGCAGTTGTGTAGGTATTATCACCTTTTTAACTCACTTGTAGTTGTGCTTTACACTCCAACTCACTCGCAGTTGTAAAACTAACTTCAACTCACCAGCAGTTGCACCCCGGTTGTTCATTAACTGTCAACTCGGCAATCACTCTTTTGTGCAAAGTGTTATTTTGTTCACCAGTTCTATTTCCCTCAAGTTATTAAATCTGTGTTTTAATTACTATAAGTTCTCTCGAGAACAGAACCCCAATTGATACTTGAGTTTCTGACTGCATAAAGTGTTATACAGTTTAAATTTCCAAGAGATTCTTCTTCGGTGACAATTGTTGCTTGGCATAGCTCACGCCCTTTCATTATCTAAAACATACAGTCCACTTTAATAATTCATAACTTACAACTTCTATAATTTCATAATTACTAAGTTGCACGTGAAAAGTACTTGTGCTTTTATCAATAAACTCTACTCTCTTTAGTTGTTACTAATTTATCTTTCAGTGTTTTTAATCATCCGCCCTTTTTTTATGCTCTTATTGCTACCGAAGCAAAGCGTCGCGACCGAGTTTTTCGCGTTACGTGATTCCAACAACCACCATGCGGCGATAGCCCTGCTCTATCTTGCCTCCCATATATGTATACAGGTCTTTTGATCAGTATGCTGTGTCAAGCAACCAGTTAAAGGCTGGCAGTTATAATAATAATAATACTCCTTAGTAGAAGGTAACCACCAGGCGAGGTTAATGCTCAAAGATTTTCTACCATCTAATACTCAGAGTCTCATTATTATGTCGTAACAAACTCAAATTAATGAGGAAAAATTCATGCACTGGGTGGGATTTGAACCAATAGATTCTTCGCTACCTGGGTTACCAGACTACGAGTGACATGTAGGCAACTGCCTACATGTGTTCATTTTCTTTGTTTTTTTTGTTGACATTTCTCGGAAGTAATATTCAGCAACATCCTAGAAGTTCCTGCAACATTACATACATTTTACAATTGTTAAAATCACCGACTGCTGTAATGATGATTGCGCAAGCGTAAGATTAATTAATATTTGATGCATATTCAGTTTTCGAGATGTGTTAGGAAATTGATGGTAATTACTACTTAGGTAGGTACATTGTTATTTTCTGCATCAACAACTCATATAAAATATCCTATACTTATTCATAACACTAAAAATATTTTTTCCATTTATCATACAAGTTACCATTTTCAAGTTATCATACAACTATAAAATTTGTTGTTATCACAATGTTGTGATATCATAATACTCAAACTCCGTTTTACTAAATCTTTGCTGAACTTGGTACTCGAACCACCGACCTCCAGGTGACGAGTCTGCCGCTTCATTGATCTAGTGCTGAGGTCGGTATAAAGAGAGAGAAATGCTGTAGCTGCCCTCCTGACCTCTGGCAAGTTGATCCTCTTATCTACCCCTTACCCACGCCACCACGCCAGTGTCATGGCAAGATATTATATCTACTACTAGGGGGCTGTCGCCCGCTTTGCGGGCCGAGGCATGGTCGTGAAAGCAAAAAATCCTTTTTCGCGAATGGCAGGTGTTGTAGTGGGAATTTTGAAAAATCCCGTCTTATTGCACATCTAGACTATAAGACAAAGCTACCTACCAAATTTCAGCTCGCTAGGTATTACGGTTTGGGCTGTAGAGCGATGATCAGTCAGTCAGTGACTTTGACATTTATATATTAAGATGAGTAGCGGAACTAGCGGATATTGAGTACCTGCTTTAATGTGAGCAGCGACCAGTGGCGGAATTATGGGCAAATGAGTCACAATAATTAAATTAATCGATAGATAGAAAAGGTCCTATGATACACATTAAAAAGATAATGTTTACCATAGCACATATCTGAACCGGTAGCTCAGTGGTCAAGCCGTCTGACTGGTAATCCACAGGTCGTGAGATCCGAACCCAGCCGGGACATAACAAGTAATCCTCTCATTTCGGATTTTGACCACATAATAATACGTCTTGGGCTTACTGCTGGAAGGGAAAGGGACTCAATAGTCCTAATCGAGCAGAAAAAATAAGGCGATATTATTATTATTTTATCTATTACTAGCTGAATCCCGGCACTTTGTCGCTGTTGAGGTTATTGCCCGTGGCTGGAGTCCTATTTGAATCATTATTAGACCAGAAAATCCCGATGTCTTGGAAATGATAATAGACATGTGAATTTTGATAACTTTCCAGATAGTTTGACGATGGTTTAGGGGGGGGGGTCAACTCTCATGAAAATTACAATAACTATTACCCTTTGGGCTGTGGTATTGTACACCAATTAGAGGGCATATTCAGCCAGACAAACACAGATTTGAGTTTTATACATAGAGATCATGTCAAATATAACTTATGTTAGAGTAAGGTAAAGAAAGGAAGGAATGATTCTCACGTCTGTGAGACTCTCGTGGAAAATAGCCCTATATACATGGTGTTTCAGAAAAGTGTGCCTTTATTTTCACCACGTGTTATATGGACCATTTTAAGGGGGGTCAAGTCTATAACAAAAAGGGCGCAAGTGCTTCATGAGGAAGATACACGTCTCTAAAGGTTCTTTAAAGAAATCTAAGATTTTTGAATTACGCCTACCCTTGTTAGAGTTATTGAAACTGGGAAAATTGACTCCCAATAATGCCGATAGTAAATTCAGATAATAGGGTAATATTAATTTATGTTAGGTTTTCTAATCATACCGAGATTTGCTTTGAAGCACTTTCGCCCTTTTTGTTATGGACTTGACCCGCCCTAAATGGTGTATAATATACGTATAACAAGGCACACTTCTCTGAAACACCCTGTATACTAATTGAACACCAAACATGCGGTTATAATTTTCCGGAGGTTGCATACTCATTACTCAAATCGAGGTGTTATTACATATTTCTTGTCAACCACTAAATTTAATGACCACAGTGTTGAGCTATTATATTTTCATGGTTTCACTTGACATCTCATCAGTTAGGTTTTTTTAATTTTTTCAGCAGAGTTTTGATGAGAATATATATATATATATATTTTTTTTTTAAATAAATTACATAAAGAACTCCTCATTCATATTGGTTTTTGATGGCAAAAAGCCCAATATGCTCGCTGCAATTTCTCTCTGTATATGGCGAGAGAAATATTTACTTTCTATTTCTTGCTTAAAAAAGCCAGGCGTCCTCCTATCTCCAGTTTAAACCATTAGATTTTAAGTTAAAAACTTATCATACTTGTGTTAATCACTTTCGTGACTACTCAAACTCGCTTTATTAAATCTACGCTGAAATCGGAACTTGAACCACCGACCTCCAGGTTACAAGTCCGCCGCATTACTGATCAAGCTACTGAGTTCATTTTACATCTCATCAATTTTAGAAGTCTCCCGTTGGGTGGAAGAGCTCACACGAGTGAGAATTCTGCCTTATTAAAGAAAAACCTGAAAAAGAAGACTCTAGGTTCGACGGATAATACAAAAATCTTGGGTTCGGAACAGCCGGGACATGGCGAGTTATCGTCCCATTTGGAATTTTTCAACACATAATTATGTACCTCATAATGCGTCCTGGGCTTACTGCTGAAAGAATGGGTCTTAATTGTCCTAGTCGGGCAATATAAATAAGGCGATATTATTATTATCATCTAATTTGGGTTTTTGACCACATATTAAATATATTAATAAGTCTTGGGCTTACTGCTGGAATAATGGGACTCATTAATCCTGATACGGTAGTATAAATAAGGTGATATTATTTTTAATCTCGTCTTGACATCTTTGTCCGGTTCTAGACTGAAGACTCTGCCATTAGCCATTAGTTTATTGGCAGCTCGGAAGTTCCTGATAGTCACTTCCACCAGGTATCCTTAGTCTACATTATATTCAACAAGTGACATTAAATAAATAAATAAAATGAACTATAATCATAAATAAGTCTATACAGGATGTCTCATTTTAAACAAACCAGCGCGATTACTAGTAAAATATTGATTCTACAGAAAAATTATTTGGACCAAATCTTCCTTAAAAATAGGGGGGAAAATCATGGTAACTTTGAAAACTACCTACTTACCTACCTATTCCCAAGGTCGCTTTTCTAGGTCAGATTGAGGTCTACTTCAGAAATGGACCATATATTTTTGAGAACGGTAATGAACTTCCAAACAGAGGACGCCTAATCTTCCCCTGAGTGACCAGTTGATTCTATATTTGCTTTTAACGCCCTGTCAGGTCGGGGGTTTTACTCTCCAGTCGCTAAAAACATTAATCTCACCGCTCACCTACCCTGAGTAGGGCCAGAAATGCCAGACTCACGTATTCGAAGAGAACAGAATATTCTGTTCAAAAAGTCTGCCCACCCGGAATCGAACTCAGGATCTCTGGAGGACAATAGTCACAAACCGTTACGCCACAGAGGTTGGCTTGGGGCTATTATTCGGTGGTCAAATTTCGTCGCTGCTGGACCACCATGCACTCAAACAACATCTTACTGCTTCGACAACCACAGCGAGTACATGAAAGAAAAAAAATATGATGAGGTACAAATAAGAAATGATATATAAAGTTTGAAAAGGAGATATGATATGTATGTATGTACGAATTTCTTTGTGGTGAAGCACAAGGCCTCTTCACAATTTTTGTGGGTAGCGCAGCATTACTAAGAGCCTCCTTTACATTTCGAATTATTCTATTACATTAATTTCTTTTTACTCTGGTAATGCCGCCACTGGTCGTTACTCATACAAGTAACTACTCATTTTTCCTCACGAGGTATGAGTGGACCCCGAACATCCAAGTACAGAGCAAAAAAATCCTCCCCCGCTGGAAATCGAACCCAGGTCACCATGTGTGCAATGCCTAGCGCGCTAACTCGCTCTGCCACAGTGACTACAGGAGATATGATATGTATATTACCATCATCGATGATAAAAAAAAACTTCTAATAGGCCAGTAAATTTTTTCTCAGAACGATTGAATCTGTCTTCCGGGGGTTATTATTAGATTTCGAACTGCAAGATCAAAAGTTTAAAAATAATCAACAAGTGTCAAGGTGAGTCAAGTCGGTTGAAAAATACCGGTCCTATATTTGAACCTCGAGTTCTAATAGAACCGTGTTTCCGCTCCGTCGAAAATTATCATTAAAAAAGAATTGAACAAATTTTATTTACAATAAATAGGGTTTATTGTAATAAAAAACAAAAATAGAATAATAATAATTTCGCTTTATTTATACTGCCCGATTAAAACTATGAAGTCCATTTATTCCTGCAGTAAGCCCAAGACTTATTATTATTATGTGGTAAAAATCCCAAATAAGAGGATAACTTATCATGTCCCGGCTAGGTTTCGCACCCGCGACCTCTGGAATATCTAAATTCACAGAGTGCCGCCTTTACCACTGAGCTACCGGGACTCCGATTTCTAATATTAGAATTTGTTTTGAGCCAGGCACGCGCCGGTATGGCTGTAAGTCTTGTGCTCGAATTTCTAAATTTTCAACATCAAAATTTCAAGTATATGAAAAAATGTAAAAAGGAAAATAATACAGTCCAAACTATCCAAGATATGAAGTAGGTATATTGTGAATGACAAGGGCGTGACACGAAGAAAGAAAACACTGAATAGAAGAATAATAAAATTATTATAGGATTATTTCCCTATTATTGACTAAGGAAAGTAATAAAAAAGTTTGCGAAACAATAGTATAGGTACCTAGTCACATTAGAAATTTTTCGGAAGTAAAACATGAATGCCAAATAACATCAGACCCTTGAATTTACGGTGCAATACACAGGGGAGTTGATCAGTCGATTATCTCTGCTACCGGTTACTCTTTAGCTAACGGACCTGTCTCCTTGAACAAGAAGTTATGAATTATGCATCAGCTCAGTGTTTATGCATTAGGTTATCAACTCATGCAGCTTCCGACCTCAGTAGCTTGATCGATAAGGCGCGGCGGTGGACTTGTGTCCAGGAGGTTGGTGGTTCAATTCCCAAGTTCAGTGAAGATTTTGTAAAGCGATTTTGAGTAGTTGTGATATCACGAAAGTGATTAACACAAATTTATGATGGTTTGAACCTATTGTTTCAGGACGAACGACGTGTTAAAGATCTTAAAGTGCTTTATGAGAAAAAGCTCATGCGGTCCCATTCAGGCTGGATGAGGTTTTATTTTTATTTTATTTATTTATTTAGAGGCTTATTTGAGTAGCTCTTTTGTGAGTTTCCAGCGTTATATGACCATGAAATTGAATGCGACGTTAAAAATATGTATAAAAAATCACACGATCTCAAAATATTTCGAGTTCAAAATTTTGCTGAAATGTAATTTTAGTAAAATCATATTCTTCCTTGGTTTTTGATTACATTAAACAATAATTTTGCGACACCAAGTAAACCATTATGCACCTCCCGCTAACCTTTCCAATGATACCTATGCATATTTATTTTATTTTATTATTTTATTTAGAAACTCTTTATTAGTAGAACAACTAGAACATATATACTGACAAATAATGGTAAAAATTAAATATAAAAATTGACAATATTAATTGTCTTGTTTTTTAAATTAAATTAAAAGAAGACAACTCAACTTGTTGTTGTTGTAGCGGCGCTATGCCGAGACTCTGTGTTTGACACATTTGACGATATGACATGTTGCACTGACAGTGACGAAATAATAAAAACATTTTCTGTCTGTCTGTCCGGTAGCTCAGTAGTAAAGGCGGCACCCTGTGAATCCAGAGGTTCCAGAGGTCGTGGGTTCGAAACCCAGCCGGAACATGACAAGTTATCCTCCCATTTGGGATTTTTACCACATAATAATTTGTCTTGAGCTTACTGCTGGAATAAATGGGGCTTCATAGTCCTAATCGGGCAGTATAAATAAGGCGATATTATTATTATTATTTTCGCTTTCCTAGGTGACTGCCAGAGCGGGGGCTCGAACCTGCGGCTCAAGGCTGAGGCGCGCCTGCGCACCATCGACTGTATCAAACGCGAGCAACTCGGCCGGCTGGCCAAACTGGAGGTGGCCCACCATCTCAACCCCTACCGGAGTCGAACCAGCAGCCTCTCGAGTCTGAAGCGGCCAGTGAGCCGGGCGGTTAGCTCGCTCAGTCTGCACAGCAGGCTCGGCCGGCCGTCTGCGACCACATTGCCGCGGGGCCGCGAGAGGAGCGGCCTGTTGAGGGCCAACACATCGCCACACCTGAGCGGCCGAAGAGTTGGGACGTGCGCTACCAGGAAGAGTAACACTTTAGGTAATTTACTTCTGCTTTACTTTGAAGGGTTGGGTGGAAGACATTTCCATCTGTCCCGGTAGCTCATTGGTAAAGGCGGCACTGTGTGAATCCAGAGGTCGCGGGTTCGAAACCCAGCCGGGGCAAGACAATTTATCCTCCCATTTGGGATTTTTACCACATAACAATACGTCTTGGGCTTACTGCTGGAATAATGGGACTTAATAGTCCTATTCGGGCAGTATAAAAAAAAAAAATCAAACGTGGCAATACCCGCAACATCCATGGCAGATACAAACATGGCAGCAGGTTCAGACACGGGGACAAGAGCAACAACATCAGCCTATACATAACGGAAATAGCAATATAATGTCATCTCATAGGGTTAACTCCAATCATGGTCAAACTGTGAATGACTATCAGAACACTCTAGCTTCTAGACAATTGTCAAATTTTCAAAATGTTGGTCAATACCCAAGAATAGTTTAGTAAAGAAAGGAAAAAAAACAGTCCTCTACCTCAGTAAAGAAACTATCAAAAAAAATTAGTCTTTCTCCAACCTTAAACAGAGATATATTTTTTAATTGTAGGGCTGGTGGGTCAGATGAAAAAAGCTCTGTAAAACCAATACTTTCTGTTATATATGAGAATGTCAGAGGGTTGAGGACTAAAACCAAAGAGTTCTACCAAGCTTCTGTTGATCAGGAGTATTGTATTCTAGCTCTCACTGAAACTTGGCTAACCCCAGGTGTAAATGACACAGAACTCTTTGACAGTTCTCAGTACTCTGTCTTTCGGCAAGATAGAGACACACTACTGACGGGCAAGTCTCGCGGAGGAGGTGTTTTGCTGGCAGTGAGCAGTGAATACACAGCTTACATGCTAGATGACTGGAATATTAACACACCGGAAGTAGAGTGTATTTGGGTAAAAATGAAACTGCCCTATTTAACTATATTTTTGTGTGTTTTGTATTTGCCACCCCCGGTGACGAGACACACCCTAGAAACTCTAAATGAGTTTTTTGAAAAAATAAACACAGAGGTAAAGAACCAATGTATTTTAATACTCGGAGATTTTAATGTACAAAGTTTTTATAAATCATCGCATGGTAACCTCACAGAAGAAAAAGACATACTTACGTATTGTTCGCTCTTTGGAACAGAGTATAAAATATTCAGGTCTCTCATCCTTGAACAATGTTGTAAATAATATGAATAATACCCTAGACTTAGTTTTGTTCAGGTGTGGGCGAAGTACAGGACTAAAAAGATCAATAGCTGTGGAAATAAAAAGGGGTACACCCTTAATCGCAGAAGATGACTACCATCCTACACTGGAAATCCAAGTGGGATATAAAAAATATAGGCACCAAAAACAATCGCCAGCTTCATCAAAAAATTTTAGACAGACGAAAATTACAAATAGCAACCCAAAAACTCAGAATATATTTGATCATAATAAGTACAACTTTGATGTAAACACAAATCTAGATGAAATCGAACTAAATATTCGCAACGCAAATTGGTCGCCAGTTTTTGAGGCAACTGACGCTAATAAAGCACTGCTCCTTTTCTATGAAATATTATACCAAGAAATAAATAAGACAATACCAAAATCTAAAATAAAAAACTCCAAAAGAAAATCCTTTCCATACTGGTGGAATAAAAATCTAATATCATTATACAAAAATAAGGAAAAAGCCAGAAAAAGAAATAAAACTAACCATGAAGAACTCTCAAAACTCAAAAAAGAGTGTAAAAAAGCCATAAAAAATACTTTTAATGATTACATACAAACAGTAGAAAACGGCATACAAAACAACTCCAAAAATTTCTTCAGTTTTATTAAAAAGAGGAACAGCACCTCAAACTCGAACTGTTTTATAGTAGATGGTGAATCTGTGACAGACCCGAGGGTGATTTGCAATATCTTTGCGGAAACCTTCGAGTCTGTATATGATAAAACACCGTCTTCATATAAATGCGATTTCTCTTCCTCAGATACCTGCGAAGAGTTTAATATAACCCAGCTCTCGTCAGATGATGTCATGAAAAGTATAAAAAAACTACCAGACAAAGCTCCAGGCCTAGACTCTTTACCCCCTAAATTATTTAAGCATTGTGCTAACACTCTGGTCCCTATAATTGCTACAATTTTCAATTTGTCTCTCACTACATCCATTTTTCCTGAACTACTAAAAATTACTAAAGTAACACCTGTACCAAAAAAAGGTAAAAACTCAAACAATGTAAATAATTTTAGACCGATTTCAAACTTAACGGTAATATCTAAAATATTTGAGTGTTGCATCTTTTCACAACTTTCAAAATTCTTGTACAATAAGATCTCATCCTCACAACATGGTTTTGTACAAAAAACGATCAACCGTATCAAATCTGGTTGAATTTTACAACTATGTGGCCGGGGCACTAGGCGGGGGTGAGGCACAAGTGGATATAATATACACAGATATCCATCGAGCTTTCGATCAGGTAAACCATGATATACTGTTAAACAAGTTAAGTCAAGTAGGATGCTCGAGAGATGTGGTAAATCTTTTTGCATCGTATCTTCGGACGAGAGAGCAGAGGGTGTATTTCAATGGCGCCCTATCTGAACCATACTTTCCAACATCCTCAGTCGTCCAAGGTTCAAAACTATCTGGGATCCTGTTCGCAGTAATTATGGATGGCATTGGGGAAAATATACATCACTCACAATACCTCCTGTACGCCGACGACTTTAAACTATTTCGTATTATATCCAACGAAAATGATAGTCGTCTACTACAGGAGGACCTGAGATCTGTGAATGACTGGCTGAAACAAATGAAGCTTAAGTTCAGTATAGACAAATGTGATGTTATGACTATCACTCCCAAGAGAACTAAAAATATATATGAATATAAGATAAACGACTCTGCTATAAGTCGAGTGACATATAAAAAAGATCTAGGTGTTACTTTTCAAAGCAACCTAAAATTTGATCGACATATAGCAGACGTTTCAAAAAAAGGTTATAAAACATTGGGAGTGATAGTCAGGCATAGTTACTTTTTTAAAAGCATTGACACAATTAAACTCCTATACACATCACTTGTACGGAGCAAATTGGAGTACGCCTCTGTTATCTGGGCGCCAAAAATAAAATCCCTTGTGTCAATGCTTGAAAGAATTCAAGCAAAATTTGTTAGGTCTCTCTTCAGAAAAGAAAATGGTTTCTACCCTACATACCCCAATGCCATTTCATATACAATGCTGAGGGAGAACCTTGATATGGAGACTCTGAAGAGCAGACGAGATTACAATTACCTAATTCTATTGTACAATATAATAAACAATTATATTGAGATCCCGTCTGCCCTTCAACACATCTCCTTTGAAGTACCTAAAAATGGTTTACGTCCTAGGGCAAACCCTCCTCTCTTCTCGGCCGCAAATGCGGGACGAAATATTACATACTCCACCTCAGTACTGCCTACTGCCACGGCCATTTTCAATATGCATGCCACAGCCCTGGATATCGCTGACACACCTGAACACTATAAAGAGGCATTAAAAGTACTGCTATATAATTCTTAGTTTTAGTTTCTGTTTCTTGTCACTCTTAGTCATTATTTTATGCTTTTTGTAACTTACCTAGCATTAATTTAAACCTTCTATGTATATTGTATACCCATTGATTTTGTAATTGTCCAACAAGACGTTTAATCAATTATTAAAAAAAAAAAAAAATAAATAAATAAATAAGGCAATATTATTATTATTATTCTATAGGCAATATTGATTTTTATACTGTTCATAATGTTTATCATTAGGTAATTGTTGGCACATATATAATATTAATAAAATATTCATTAATAATAATAATACCGGGCTTATAGAAACTTTGTAAAGTGGAAGCTTTACAGAGGTTTTATTTATAGGGGGCGGAGGGTTAACGTTGCTCTCAATTGCATGGTCTTATCACGACGAGGGTTTTACCCTCTATTCGTGTGATCATGTGAATTTCACAATTTCAATTTCTGAATGTAGAAATTGAGCGTAAGATCGAAATAGGTAGGTAATGGATTGATTGAAAAATGATATTCCTATCGCGGCGCCATTGACTTCTCATCAAAGTTCACAGCCTCAGGACATACTCGCGAACTACACCAACTTGTTAGATCTTGTGATAGCACATGGTAATAAATAATTCGTTCAACTTTGGGTGGTACCGGTGTAAAAACCCAGGCCTCACGTAAATTATAATTGATTATGAATGAATTTCATTAGTGTTACTGTATAGTTATTATTGAAATTAGTTTATCTGCAGCTAGCCGTGAAGCGTAGAGGTGTTGGGAGAGAGAGCTCTCGAGCTCGCGATAAAGTTGGAAATACCCAACCAGTCGTGATACTTTCTGTATAAATTATAATAATGTATGTTGCCCGGCTGCTGCAGATATACCAATAATAATAATAATTACTCCAGTAGAAGATAACCACCAGGCGAGGTTAATGCTTAAAGCATTTTCTACCACCTAACCCTCATAGTCTTGTTATTATGTGGTCATATTTTCAAATATAAATGAGTAAAAATTCATGCATTGGGTGGGATTCGAACCAACGGATCTCTGTGCTACCTGCGGGTTAACAGACTAGCGCCTTAACCACTTGACCGTGCACTATTAGTCAAGTGGTTAACTCGCTCTTCTGGTAATCCAGGTAGCGTAGGGCGTAGGGATCCGTTGGTTTGAATCCCACCCAGTGCATGAATTTTTCCTCATTAATTTGAGTTTGTGACCACATAATAATAAGACTCTGAGGGTTAGCTGGTAGAAAATGATTTGAGCATTAACCTCGCCTGGTGGTTACCTTCTACTAAACAGTGTTATGATTATTATTATTGAGTACCAACGCAGTTATCTTCGCATCGCCTGACTAACATACAAAAAATAATATATGTACCTGAAAATACGACATGTTGTTGTAGCCAGCTTGGCCACAGCTGGAGGGAGGAATGATGGTCTCTAGCCAACTTTATTTGGCTAGAGACCATCAAACCTCCTGTTGGCTCGTCCTGAACCACATATTATTTCTATGTGCGAACAACTATCATGAGGACTTCGACTTTTTAAGGGAATTAAACCCTTAGGGAACTGCAAGCTAGCCTGACTTATTGTTAGGGTTGGCTAGTCAGTTATCTGTGTATACCTAGTCCTCTAGCGAGACACTGGTCCTCTCTCTGTTTAACGTCCCCTAGCCAGTCCGATCTTCATCATGAAGTTGATTAACATGTAATAGGATACAAAGTTAGATTATGTATAGGTACATACGAGTACATAGGTAGATAGGTAGGTTAAAAAATTACATCTTCTATTATTATAGGTATAGTCGTAAGTATACATCTACAAGTTCCATTCAGGACGCCCCATAGAATAATAAGACTGGATATCGAATGGGAAAACCCAGACTTTTTTTTATGAAAGTCCAGACTTGTACATTTATAATTATGCAATTACCTGTATCTATAATAATGACTTCAAGAAGATGTAAACCTCTTTATTGGTCTGGATTGGGGACTATGTTAATTCTGCCCTTAGTATGGGATGTAATAAAATAAACACTCTTTAGTAAAAGGTAACCACCAGGCGAGGTTAATGCTGAAAGCATTTTCTACCACCTAACCCTCGGAGTCTTATTATTATGTGGTCACAAACTCAAATTAATGAGGAAAAATTCGTGCACTGGATGGGATTCAAACCAACGGATCCCTACGCTACCTGGATTACCAGACTAGCGCGTTAACCACTCGACCTTACCTGTAGGATGTATACCACCAAAAGAATGAGATCAAAGGTTTGATGGCAGAGATTGCCTCAGGCAATAATCACGCCCTTTGTCAATATTATTCTTGTCAATAAAGAGTTATTATTATTATTATAAAGACGAAGAAGAAAATAACCCATGTACCTACTTAATTCGATCTAAATTAAATCTCTAAATTCTGAAATTTCAATGGATGATTCAATGGTTATGGGAAAAACCGACCTCAGTAGCTTGATCGATAAGGCGGCGGAATTGTAACCTGGAGGTCGGTGGTTCGAGTCTCGGTTTCAGTGTAGATTTAGTAGAGCGAGTTTGAGTAGTTGTGATATGACGAAAGTGATTAACACAAATATGATAACTAATTACAATGGGCATAGAAACTGTTAGCATAATGGGACTACCTGTCTTGCGCTGACGGTATAAATAAAACACTACTTATACTTTTACAATAAGAGAGTGAATTGCTGCCGATAAATTTCTTGAATTTCTAATTATAGAAAACGGAAGCATTGTGTTCGTTTTTGAATAATTTAAGGTTGAGATCTGAAAATTAAGAAATTGTAAAATTTCGGACTGAAATGTATAAAAATAAGGTTTACGACTTGCCGATACAGACTTTTTTTTTCCTCTAAAAGCTAGAATGTAGAAATAACGGTATTCTACCATATAAAACAAATTTGAAAAAAATCGGTTCAAAAGTTTTGGTAATACAAGTGATATCGACACTCAGGCGATAAGTAAGTTTGAGTAATTGTGATATCCCGAATGATTAACACAAATATGATAACTTTTTTTAACTTGGTTATGGGAAAAAAAATCTGAACTCATGACCTTCTGTTTCAGAGGACCTCTCCCACTCCATGGCCCATCCCTACTCACGCCACCACTCCCTCCCCTTGGGCCGCGACACAGCCAGGGGCCCCAGGAGCCGCCTGGGCTCCGCAAGGGGGCCCAACCTCCCAGCGGGGCCGAAGACCGGATCGCGAGCGGTACCAGCGAAACAGGTAGGTAATTTATTTTTGTAATTTGTAATAATTTTGCCCGTAATTCCGCCACTTTTGGTTGAATATACTAAATCGGGAAATGTCAAATTCCTCCCCGTTGACCTTTTTTTTTTTTAGCAAGGACCGAATATGCTATTGTTTTTCAGGTAAAAAAAAACAGTCGGGACGGAGTATGCTATCGTCCACTAAATCAGCTACCTCATATTTCCTCACGGGGTGTGAGTGACTTCCCATTCTAAAAACAGTGTCGAAAATTTTTGACTCCGCTGGGATTCGAACTTAGGTCACCACGTGCGTGCAATCAGAGCGCGCTACCCATTCGGCCACATCAGTGTCTACAATTCCCTGCAAATTTCACCACGTCTTGACCTCCTCTACCAACGCTTCTCATAGTTGAACTCTTTGAACTTGTTGTGCTATAATAATAGTCAAGTTTATCAACTTTCCTCATCTGCAAAATTTCTGCATATTCACACGTTTTAATAATCGCAGTCCGGACCATGATTTATACTCATTATCGCCTGAGTGTCGTTACCTGGCTATGCTCGCGAGTCAGTGGTCCACTGGTCCCACTTTGTGGCCTTGGTGGGTCTAGTGCCACAGGTACAGGATGGGCACAAGGTTTGGGAACCGCTCGATATCTTTCGGAGCCACAAGGTCTGGGGATAACAGGAATACCTGGCAGGGGAATTAAATTATAAAATTAAAGTGATTTTTTTTTTTTTTCTTTCTTTCTTTTTTAAAACATATTCACTACTTAGGTTGTAGTTTTATTTATATATTTTTTACAAAGAAATCATAAATATGGATACAAATTTACAAACATGGAAGTTTTAAGAAAAGACAGGTACGGTATGTAAGTAAAATCAGATTTCCGTCGTGATATGACCATGGCAGTTGAAAGCGACGTTAAACCCCACTTATTTTTTTTTTTTCTTCAGATTTACCACGAATAAAACCTCAAAGGACTCTACAATTACCTCTCTGAATGTTTTAATTTTTTATGTTCTGGTTCTGGTAATGCCGAAACTGGTCGTTACTCACACCATTAACCACTCGTTTTTCCTCACGAGGTATGAGAGGATACCGAAAATAAAAGTAGTCCTGCTCTATGGGGAATCAAATCCAGGTCATTAAAAAGAGCAGCCCTTATTGTGGCCGCTTTTTTCGGTCCTGCATGCGGCCGAAGAGTGCAGCATATTTTAACCAAAAGTATTGTGGTTCGCATGATGTATAAAATCAAATTCTATACCACATTTTAAGTCTCTACTGTCTGTAGCTTTTATCGTTCTCGAGATATCGCGTTGACGAACACACGGACGCACGGACCAATGGCCGAAAACAACTTTTTTGGCATCCTGAGGCTATGATTTGTCCAGAAATGTAAAAAACTGGGTAGGTCTAAATTTTCGACAAATACAAAATACTTTCCTTACCACAGGATAAGAGAAATAAAAATTGGTGCTTTTATTTCCATGAGATAAGGAAAGTAAAAAGTTGAGTTCACAGTGAACATTCATATGGTTGGATGTTCCTAAATTTTCCTTCCATGCTATAAATGTACAATGAGTATACAACTAAACACGTTATATAGATTTAGAAAATATATATGCATACTCGCGCATAATTTTTAGCATACCTATACGAGTGTACAACTGTACATACTTTTGTGTGTAAGATGTAAGTACTTATTTTATGAAGTCCTGGCAAATTCACACCTCTCCCATTCCAAGTAATGAACAATTTGCGAGAACACAATTATAGTATCGAATATGTACTATGATAATGAGTAGGTACTCAGGTTCAGAATAAGGGGGGGGGGGGGGGGGGTATTATTAACATTTTATCTCAATATATAAAACTCAAATCTGTGCGTGGCTGACCGGCTGACTATGTCCTCTTAAGGGGTTGTCTGTTTACATTACCACAGCCTGAACAGATATTGAAATTTTTATGAGAGTTGAATGGGAAGTATTGTGTCACTTCTCGCCCATCAGAGGGGAGGCTTACTACGGGATGGGCAGGCTACAACACAGATTACAAGCGTCTACAGTAGCTCCTGTTTCATGGCTACGCAATAAAAAAAGGCTGTGAAACACTCATCTTAAAAAATAAAAAAAAATTTAAAAGGAAAAACATCCAAAATCTAAGAAAAACCACTGTAATCCATATTTTTTCCATGTTTGGTTGTATTTGGGATTATTGACTAAACGTTCGAAGATACCGACTTATTATAAAAATAATAATAAGCAATTGAGCAAGGTCCATTCGTACGATCCTTGCATAGGTACTCAAGTCCCTGGCGTAGAATGACTATGGCAGGTAAGTATTTATGACGTCGACTGCCTAAATTTAATGGACAGAGTTTAATTATCCGTACATTTTGATTTTAATATTATTACTAGCTAGAACCCGGCACTTCGTCACAGTTAAAAGTTTTTTTTCCGTGGCTGGTGTCCTACTTGAAAATGGTAAATGATATTCTAATATTGATAATTTTCTAGATACTTAATTTGACGGTGGTTCAGGGGGGGGGGGTTTCTAGTTAGTTTGACGGGGAGTTTGGACTGTGGTATTATAAACAGACGACCCCTAAGAAGACATAGTCAGCCAGACACTCACAGATTTGATTTTTATATATGGAGATTATAGTTGTTGTTGTTAGAGATACTGTGTGTGGTGCGTATATCGTAACACTTAAATACACAACTTTTGATAAAATTAATACAGCCCAAATAATAATAATAATATCGCCTTTTTTATACTGCTCGATAAGGACTATTAAAGTCCCACTATTCCAGCAGTAAGCCCAGGACATATTCTTATGATGTAAAAATCCCAAACGGGAGGATGACTTGTCATGTCCCGGCTGGGTTTCGAACCCACGACCTCTGGAACTTCTGGATTCACAGAGTGCCGCCTTTACCACTGAGCTATTGGGACAGACCTATAGAACATATTATTATACTTCATTTCAAGAACCTGAACCGGGACAGAATAATGTGCCTTTATTCTTGTTGGTTGTGCCTCCCCAGAAGTCCTACTCCCTGAGTCCTCCCCGCTACTCCACCTCCAGCAGCCCACCAGTGGCGACGCTACCGTCCTACTCCTCCTCGGGCAGTGAGGCCAGTGAAGAGCCGAGGTCCGCCACTGTCAACAACAAGAGTCGCGTCTCCTCGTCTGGTGAGTCGAAATGAGCGGGAAATTTAAAAAAAAAAAAAAAAAAAAAAACGCGGAAAGGTCTCATTCTAAAAAGTCCAGTTTATAATAATAATAATACTCTTTAGTGGAAGATAACCACCAGGCGAGGTTAATGCTCAAAGCATTTTCTACCACCTAACCCTCAGAGTCTTATTATTATGTGGTCACAAACTCAAATTAATGAGGAAAAATTCATAGTGGGGTTCGAACCAACGGATCCCTATGTTACCTGGATCACCAGACTAGCGGATTAACCACTTGACTACCAGTGCACTTTTATCAAATTTTCTCATCTGCAATATTTCTGCATATTCACACGTTGTAAAATCGCAGTCCGGACCATAATAGTATACTCATAATCGCCTGAGTGTCGATATCACTTGTATTTCCAAAACTTTTGAACCGATTTTTTCAACTTTGATTTATATGGTAGAATACCGTTATTTCTACATTCTAGCTTTTAGAAAAAAAAGTCTGTAGCGGCAAGTCGTAAACCTTATTTTTATACATTTCAGTCCAAATTTTTACAATTTCTTAATTTTCAGATCTCACCCTTAAATTATTCAACGCCGAACACAATACTTCCGTTTTCTATAATTAGAAATTCAAGAAATTTATCGGCAGCAATACACTCTTTTATTGTATAAGTATAAGTAGAGTGCTTTATTTATACCGTCAGCGCAAGACGGGTAGTCCCATTATGCTAACAGTTTCTATGCCCATTGTAACCATGAAACCACATGCTTTGCATAATGGGTCACTTAAACTTGCCATATTTTAATTTTTAGTTGATTAAAGTTATTTCTTTAGATATATATCTCTTGATGAAGATGAAAAGTATTTGTTTAATAAAAAAAAAATCTTTCGAAAAAAAAAAAAAAAAAAAAAAAAAAAAAAAAAGGATGTCTCACTGTACTCGTGTGGACACTTGTGGTCTGTGTTGTAATAGTCTGTTCCCCCCCCCCTCCCCCCCCCCCCCCCCCCCCCAGGCTCCACTTGTCTCTGCCCTCCTTGGCAACCACCAACCCCTGTGATCAGTGCCAGCACTCCACCCAGCCTGGCTGGGGGCAGTGCCAGCACTCCACCCAGCCTGGCTGGTCCCCCTACACTCTGCCCAGCCACCACGACCAGGAGAAGGTGATTTTCTTTTTTCTTACTCAAGGGATTTTAACATCTCGGCCGAGGTGTGAAGAAAGGCCTATAGGAAAAGAGACATTTAAAATTAACTTTTTATTATTATTATTATTATTCCACTTTCTCTCCTTGGAGGGTAATTATTACCCTTCAATGGGTAGTACACCAGGAGCGGATCATATGATGAAGTCTCCTGGTGTTTTAACTTCAGGAGCGGATTCGAAGATCAAGTCTCCTGAAGTTGTTTTATTATGTATTATTATTATTATTTAAGGTAAGTGTACCCCGGAACCCCTTTCGCATTACTTCACTACACTTTACCATTACATCCATGCCATTCCGGAAACGAAAAAACTCGGTTAGAATTTTCCGTTCCGGCCGGGATTCGAACCCGCAACCTCCGGGTCAGCAACCAATGCTCTTAACCACTGAGCCACGGAGGTCTGCTATTATTAAACTTATTTATTATTAAACAGATTTAATCAAGTTTTATTTACAAAATATAGTAAATAAAATTTACAAGAAACAAAGTTGAAATTATAAAACTAAACTTGATCAAGACGGTGCTAATGCATACGACATTCTCTTCCATTCTCAAAAAATAACTTACTATAGAATAATAATACCGCCTTATTTAAACTGCCCGATTAGGATTATTAAAGTCCCCTCATTCCAGCAGTAAGCCCAAGTCATATTATTATGCGGTGAAAATCCCAAATGGGAGGATAACATGTCGTGTTCCGGCTGGGTTTCGAACCCACGACTCCTGTAATATTTGGATTCGCAGAGTGCCGCCTTTACCACTGAGCTATTGGGACAGACCTATAGAACATAATTATCATACTTCATTTAAAGAACCTGTGTGAGGGAATAAAGTAATTTCACATTAACCTCACCCACTCAGACTGGGTGAGGTTAATGTGAAAAACTTGTTTGTGAGTTTCCAGCGAATGGTGGCTGGTATGAACATGCAGTCGAAAATTGGAACACAATGGAAATTATAACAATAACCAATTAAATTTTAATGAGTGCCAAATGGAACAAGTCTTTCAGTATAGTTAAAAACTTTGTTTGGGTCAACACGCAGTTCTCAATCATTAGATCCATTGACTTTAGAATTAGAGGATCAAGGAAAAAAAAATCGACCATTTACTGAATATGTTTAAAATATGTAATAAAAGAAAAGAAAAAAAAATATATACTTTGCGTTCCTGTTGAAAAAAAAAAATGTGCTTTACGTCATGCTTTTGAAGCTAATAACTATAGCCATATTGTGTAGTTACTTATGTGACAGGTTTGCAGTATTAAGAGTTCTCTATGGTTTATTCCTTCATGGTTAAACCAAATTTAAACTGTAAAAGAAATATAAACAAATAATACTGTAACACCTGGATATAAGAGAACTCAAGGAACTGTAATTTTTTTCTCTTCTATAAAGGTTTCTCTTATAAAGAGGTTATTTTCCGTTATATTGAGGTAAATTTGACCTGGAAATCATTCTCTATTATCCCGGTTCCTCCCTCATATATCCTGTTCTCTTAAAATTTCAGTCGAATCTAGATATCGACTGTAATTTATGCTGGTATGCAAAGACGTTTTGTAATTCCTCTAGGGTTCACTGTAGGGTGGTCCCGAGCTTGCTATAGGGAATACTTGGACCTTGACAATTATTTATTAAAGAAACAAACATCTCTGCATAACAAAATCAGCTGAAGGGACAAATGACCCAGGCATCTCTACAGTGAGGACTCTGCATACCACCCTTAGGACCCAATTATAAAACAGGATTAGTGTTAAGATAAGCCAGACTATCTCTCAACTTGGGCTATAGTGCGCTGTGATTGGTTGAAAAGCTGAAGGGACAGGCATCCCTACAGTTAGGACTCTACATACCACCCTTTAACACCCGTTTCATTCCAGCCATACCACGGTCACCACCGGAGGGAGAACGTCCACTTCTCGGATCAGCCAGAGGATCCGGAGGGTCTGGTATGGAGGCGACTCCATATGAGTCGCGCCAAGCTAAAAGCCACCGCCACCACGTCAGAGCTGCTATCAGGGTTCGCCATGGTAAGTGGAAAGCCATGGTAAGTGCAAAGCCATGGTAAGTAGAAAGCGATGATTCTTAGGGCGGAATTAACAAACGGTTTTGTAATACCTCTGTGACGCTAAGACACGGATTGCGTACTGTGTAAGATAGGGAAAAGCGACACTTACCAACGACTTAAGTTATTGATGTTGTCTATTAATTCCACCCTTAGTGTGAGATGTTGACCACTAGAAGACTGAGATCAACAAAGAAGAAAAAAGGAAAAAGAGACAAAAACCCCTGTACCTACTACAATAAATCTCACAATGATAATATTTTAGAAAATATAAACATAATTATGAAATAATACATGGTACATGTATTATGAAATAATCCAGGTATGTTCTGATTTCTGATATATGTACATTTGTACATATACATCTAATACAAAACTTCTCACTTTTCTGTTCAAACTGATACTGATTATACTGATAAATAAATAAATAGTCTAAATGACGCTAAATGCAGGTCCAAAACGGTGTACGGCAATGATGCAGAGTAGTGTTGAGAAAAATAAAAAGAAGGCCATGCCTCGGGCCCTAATTCAATACAGCTATGGAAAGTCTTAACTACCTACAATTGCATAGTTGAAAATGGACAGATTTAGTCAGGGAATTGATTTGACAAACAATAATTGTATACAAAATCAAATGGCCCATTGGTACCTTGAAATAGAATTAAACAATTTAAGATTTTCTTAGATATGAAGAGACTACCTATAGCAAGTTTTCTAAATTTACCTTGATAACCTAGATTTGTTTAAAGTAGGTACATAAAGTTTAAAGTTAAAATTTATTTACTAAAATTACAAAGGGAAGTATTATTGCCCCAGGCAATCTCTATTATCTAACCCATGGTGTTGCACCACTAACAAAATAACAAACAAAATAACCTCTTGCTTTACTCTGAGTAGTAATTCCAGGGATGTGTGCATATGTGAAATTCCCATAGACAGTGATTTTTCCATTTGCTCTTGCTATTTCTCTTTCTTCTTCATGACTCTTCTCAAAGCAAATGTCTCCCAAAGGATCTACAACCTCTGCTTGGTTCCACAGGTCGCCATGGTGGAACTGCAAATCAACGAGCCGACCAACGTACCGGAGTGGCTCTTCATTCTGTTCGCCGTCTGCACCACGGTCCTCGTGGCGGTTCACATCTTCGCGCTAATGATCAGCACTTATCTGCTGCCGAACATAGACGCAGTGAGCAAACTACACTCCACCCGCCTGGTCGCCGAGTCTCCTCACGAGCGCATGCGCGGTTTCGTGCAGCTCGCCTGGGCGTTCAGTACTGTGCTGGGACTGTTCCTGTTCCTGGTGGAGCTGACGATTCTCTGCTGGGTCAAGTTCTGGGACTATTCGCTTCGGGCGGCCGTGGCAGCCACCGTCATCGTAGTCCCGGCCATGGTGATCTTCATCGTGTTTGTCATGTACTTCTACCACAATGTGGTGAAGCACAAGTGTGAGAGCTCCAAGGGTGACATGAGGGAGCTGGAGGATCTGAAGAAGAAACTGGATGCAGAGTGTAGGGTGTAGAAGGTGAAGCACAAGTGTGAGAGCTCCAAGGGTGACATGAGGGAGCTGGAGGATCTGAAGAAGAAACTGGATGCAGAGTGCAGGGTGTAGAAGCACAAGAAGTATGAGAGCTCCAAGGGTGACATGAGGGAGCTGGAGGATCTGAAGAAGAAACTGGATGCAGAGTGTAGGGTGTAGAAGCACAAGTGTGAGAGCTCCAAGGGTGACATGAGGGAGATGGAGGATCTGAAGAAGAAACTGGATGCAGAGTGTAGGGTGTAGAAGGTGAAGCACAAGTGTGAGAGCTCCAAGGGTGACATGAGGGAGCTGGAGGATCTGAAGAAGAAACTGGATGCAGAGTGTAGGGTGTAGAAGCACAAGTGTGAGAGCTCCAAGGGTGACATGAGGGAGCTGGAGGATCTGAAGAAGAAACTGGATGCAGAGTGTAGGGTGTAGAAGGTGAAGCACAAGTGTGAGAGCTCCAAGGGTGACATGAGGGAGCTGGAGGATCTGAAGAAGAAACTGGATGCAGAGTGTAGGGTGTAGAAGCACAAGTGTGAGAGCTCCAAGGGTGACATGAGGGAGCTGGAGGATCTGAAGAAGAAACTGGATGCAGAGTGTAGGGTTGTAGAAGGTGAAGCACAAGTGTGAGAGCTCCAAGGGGGACATGAGGGAGCTGGAGGATCTGAAGAAGAAACTGGATGCAGAGTGCAGGGTGTAGAAGCACAAGTGTGAGAGCTCCAAGGGGGACATGAGGGAGCTGGAGGATCTGAAGAAGAAACTGGATGCAGAGTGTAGGGTGTAGAAGCACAAGTGTGAGAGCTCCAAGGGGGACATGAGGGAGCTGGAGGATCTGAAGAAGAAACTGGATGCAGAGTGCAGGGTGTAGAAGCACAAGTGTGAGAGCTCCAAGGGGGACATGAGGGAGCTGGAGGATCTGAAGAAGAAACTGGATGCAGAGTGTAGGGTGTAGAAGCACAAGTGTGAGAGCTCCAAGGGTAACATGAGGGAGCTGGAGGATTTGCTTCCCAATTCTTGAATAAATCTATTGGTTACCTCTGCAAATGACCCCATGGTCTCAATTAATGCCAATCCTTTGAAGATGTATCCTTTAAAAACCCATTTTTTTTTTTTTTTTTTTTTTTTAATCTGATAAACTAAAGTTCTATTCAGTTCTTAAATTTATGAAGTTTCTTAACACTTAGACGACCGGCATGGTTTTTCGTGAATTCTCTTGTGGGACCGGCGATAATACGGCTCTCCGACATTGTGTACCACCGGTGGTACACCCGGTCCATTCCGTACGAACGTGCGTGTACCACCGGTGGTACACCCGGTCGTCTAAGTGTTAACCAAGGTTGGTGGTGCATCTCATCTCACTTGAGTGTCCTCTAGAACTCAATTGCTCGGTAAACCTCAGGTGAAATGCCTATAACTTATGCAACCTTCAACTAAGAGTCTGCTTATATGTGATGTAATATGTATACTTGTATAATGTAGGTAAAGGTAATATAGGTAATATCGTAATCAATTATGCCATAAAGATGATTATAAATAGCTAATTGGTGTGTATGACCTTAGAAGCTGACTTGCCACACGATAATCTAATAAAAGATAGATAAGTACGTACCTATGTATAATTCAACTGGTGAATCGATCCAAGATACATGAGTAGATATAAGTAGACTTAAAATAGTGATTTAATTGTCAATTATCCTCCTAGATTTGGCAGCCATCCCAGTCAGCCAGATTGTTTATCGAAATAAATGTTCTCATGGAGTAATACTAATTAATATAATAATGGACTGAATGGAGTGGATGTCTTCGTGAGTACTCGTGAGTGTCCGTGAGGTTATTGGAAGTGCGAATTTCTGTACAAATTACCTGATTTGGATTAAATGGATTGACCTAGTATACAGGCAGAATTCAGTCAATATTACTTGCAAGTCATACCTACGTGAAAGGGAATATTTTTTTGGACGTGTGACATTGATTTATAAAATTATATATAAACCTTATACCCATTGAATGGATCTTTAACTCTGATATATCATTAATATATCACAGGTAACGTAACAAAGTAATGACCCTAAAACATTAAGGGCGAAATTAATAGATATTTTTGTAATACCTCTGTGGCGCTAAGTCTCGGATTGCGTATTGTGTTAGATGGGGAGAACCGATGCTAAGCAATTACTTAAGTTATCAATTTTGTCTATTAGTTTCACCCTAAGCTATAGGTATAATTTATTGTTGATTGTTTTAGGTCTTAAATTTATTAGCCTGTGCTGATATTGACGTATGAGTGACACAATACTTCCTCTTTTGGGGGGTTCTTGGTCACCACGCGCTCACCGGAAGATATCTAATTATCTATCCATCACAAACAACTGTAATCACTTTTCTAATATAATCATAGTACTTTTATTACTACTGTGATATTATTCAGGTAGATATTTTTAGTCCTAAACTCAAACGAACTATTCACTTAAAAACCTTACTTTTTAGTTATTATTTTCACGTACGCATGGGAACCAACTTATTCAACACTATCATAACCTCTATAGTCACTTCTCTATTTTACTTAAGTAGGTAATTAATTTTCTTTCCGGACCTTTCACTTATTTTAATAATTAATTTAGAATATTGTGTCTATGTAATGTAAATACTCTTTTCTATGTTATTTAAAACATGTTACTTATGTACTTACCAAATACTTCTCGTATACTTTAGTAATAAATTGAATAAACCAAAAGTTGGCGTAATATTTGTTTATCATGTTCGCGTTTTCATTATCATCAAATAATTAATTTTTCATGCCTTATTAATACTATTGGCTTTATCAGGGGAGGTGTCATATTTTTCTGTGTAAAAACAATCTTTTTGTATAATCTTTGCTAAATAAATGAACTGAGTGTTGTTGTTTAATCTAAATTCAAGTTACCCTTGAAAAAAGGGCCAGAGACTAGGACTGCACGTGGGATTTAGAATTTTTCACATAAATTTGAAGTAAATCCGGCCTTGTTTTTAATTTAAATTGAAAAACATGAATCATTGCATTTAATATTATAAAGTTGAACCCCCTGGGGCTGCCCCTGGTAAAGACAAAATATTAAAACCTCGTCGAAAAAGTTTCCCCCTGGATATTATGGTACACGTGTTATAGCATTTTTAAAATTATAATCCGTTCTCTTGATATTAATTTCGAGTGGTTCTTTTTTTTTGGCGGACCCTATGTAGGTCTTGATCTTTTTTTAACATATCAGAAATTTTTTAGGGCAGAAATAAGACCGAATCCTGTACAATTTTGGCCCGAAGAAGAAAATAAAAATAGCCCAAATAAGACATTATCAACTCACCTTTTCTCACTATACTTCTTAATTAATTTTTTATTGTTCATTATGTACCGGTACTCTAGTACGTAGATCTCTCTTACCGAAAATTTCTAACCTCTTAGTAAAACAAGAAGAAAAAACCATTGCTCTGGACACACTCAGGCTGGGTAATGTTAATTTGAGGAACAAAGTAAGTCAACATCACTTGAGTGTACCTACAACTTTATAAATAGTGTGTACGATCACACGATGGTAGCCAGAGAGTGGAGGAATGACTCAGCACTTCTACCACTATCTTTACAAAGAGGCTAATTGTTGACAAGGGCCCCCAGAACCAAGCCAATGCTGATCTACTCCCTATTTACAGTTCCCCAGCCAGACTGCTGGTCTACTCCCCCAGCCAGGTAAAACTTTACCTATAGAATTTTTTTAACTTTTCACCCTGGTAGAGATAAAATAAAAATAAACCCCAAATTAACTGTCTTTCAGATGAAAAAACGTGTTCAATAGTTGTATTTTGATGGAACAGTAAATAGTAAAGGAGATCGCATTTTTAAAATACCAGGGTCTCGTTCCAATCTCAAAATCCTGAAATGTATGTGGTTTTCTTTGTGTTATTATGTCACAACTGTATAGTGGGTACTCAAATCACAACATTTTCTCATCCATACATACTCCTCCTCGTAATGCTATTCAAACAAATAGCTACTCATTTTTCCTCACGAGATATGAGTTTACACCGGACATGCAAGTAGAGAGGAAAAAATGTCTGCGCTACCGGGAATCGAACCCAGGTCACCGTGCGTGCAAGCCTTAACTTCTTATCCAACACTCAATTCCGGTACTGTGTCGCCGTTGAAGTTATTGCCCGTGGCTCCTATTTGAATCATTGATGAACTAGAGAATCCAGAATCTGGTGGTTGGGTGGAAGAGCTCCCATGGGAGAATCCTAGGACGTTAAACAAAGCCATCAAAAAATTCAGATATCTCAAAAATGGTAATAAATATTTTATTTTGACAATTTTCTAGGTAGTTTGATGGTGGTTTAGGGAGGGTCAAATCTCATGAAAATTTCGATATCTGTTACCGTTTGGGCTGTGGTATTGTAAACAGACAACCCCAAAGAAAATAACCTGTTGAAAATAAAATAAATACAAATACAAAAGAGGACATAGTCAGCCAGTCAAACACACAAAGATTTGAGTTTTATACATACAATATAGAAATTATAATCTTCGTCTTGGATTTCTTGCTGTGTTCGACTTGTAAATCCGATATGCTAAACAAGGACTTAAGTTATCGATCACAAGTGAAACACAAGAGGTTTGAAGAGAATGCCGAAGGCATTATCACCACCCTTGATCAGGCTTTGTTTATATTTATTCCACAATTTGTGACCATGTCTATTGTATATAAAAAAAAAATGTAAATAAAGCTTGGTCCAATTGTTTATAAATAAAAAAAAATAAGAGGTTGCTGCTTCAGTTGGAAATGATGGGCCGCACCCAGGCCAGGTACTTGGCCACATCAGTGAACACCACGTAGTGCTTGGTGTCGCAAATCCGCAGCCCGTCCCGCGCCACTGTGATGGACACGATGCCTCTCAGGTACCAGGTGGCGTCCATCTTGAAGACCATGCCTCCGCCACTGTCCCCGTTGCAGACGCTGGTCCCTGTGAGCGTGCGAAACAGACGAGGGCTATGTAATTTTTTATTTTTTTATTGAATACATGACAAGTATATGGTTCAAATCAAGCAAAACGCTAGTTTTGCAACGCCCAGGAAAACAAACCGAGCGTGCTATATATACATATATAACAATGACAGTTTACATAATTCATAATGTTTTTAACTGAAATTATGCTAGTTTCTTTTGGCTGTCGTCATCCATCACTAAGGGCCACACCTATGAAGTATGGTCCTCTTGTGTCGTGTGGGATGCATAGTTAATAATTGGCATAGTTGAAATATACCATGTAGACTGTAAGACTGTAATCTTAATATATAAATGTCAAAGTCACTGACCACTGACTGATCATCGCTCTACAGCCCAAACCGTAAGTCCTAGGAAGCTGAAATTTGGTAGGTAGCTTTGTCTTATAGTCTAGATGTGCAATAAGACGGGATTTTTTGAAATTCCCACTACAACATTGGCGAAAAAGATTTTTTTGCTTTCACGGCCATGCCTCGGCCCGCAAAGCGGGCGACAGCCCGGTTGTATCTTAATATATAAATGTCAAAGTCACTGACTGACTGACCACTGACTGATCATCGCTCTACAGCCCAAACCGTAAGTCCTAGGAAGCTGAAATTTGGTAGGTAGCTTTGTCTTATAGTCTAGACGGGATTTTTCGAAATTCCCACTACAACACCTGCCATTGGCGAAAAAGGATTTTTTGCTTTCACGGCCATGCCTCGGCCCGCAAAGCGGGCGACAGCCCGCTTGTTCATAATAATATCGCCATATTTATACTGCTCGATTAGGAATTTTAAAGTCCCGTTATTCCAGCAGTGATCCCAAGACATATTATTACTCGTATGTGGTAAAAATCCCAAAAAAGGAGAAGACCTTGTCATGTCCCGGCTGAATTTCGAACCCACGACCTATGGAATCTTTGGGTTCACAGTGTCGCCTTTACCACTGAGCTACCGGGACACACCTTGGTAAAACAAAATTCGAATAAATAAAAGAAAATAAATGGCGTAAGGGTGGGCGATCCCATCGCCCAGATAGAAACATCTCCAATCAGCCCCCATAGGTCAAAGGTTTCATGGAGAAAATTCCTCTAAGCACAGTTCACAATGTGCAAAAGAGGCCGTTTGGGACTCTTCCAAGTCCCCAAAAGTGCTCCCCACAGATTAATGACGGGACCATCAAGGGGAATGGCCACCCACAAATTTAATATACTCCCCCACATTGTGAACAGAGCAACACCAGGAGACTTGATCATAGATGCGCTCCTGGTGTAACACCCTTTCAAGGGTGCTCTCCACAACTCCACACCCTCGATAGAAGATACTGTTGAGAATAATAATAAAAGAACATAAAATAAATAAATGGTTTCTGAAATGCAAACAAAGTCATCATTCATTCTATGAACACAAGGACTAGTATACTAGAGTTCCCCATCAACTTCCTGATGAAATTAAGGGCGAAATTAATAGACAAATTCTATAACTCAAGTCATTGCTAAGCATCGGTTTTCCCTATCTTACACAGTACGCAATCCGTGACTTAGCGCTACAGAGGTATTACCTACAAAAATAATTTCGCCCTAAATGTATCAACAATCGTCATCAGCGAGTAAATGAGAAAAAATTCATGCATTGTGTTGGACTTGAAGCAATGGATCATTACGCTTCCTCTAACACCAGACTAGCATCTGAACCACTACACTAGACCAACTTTTTAGCTGAATGGACTAACTTTGAGAAAAAACTAGATTCTAATAACCTTAAGGCGAATTTCATGGACCTTTTTGTAATACCTCTGTGACGCTAAGTCTCGGATTGCGTACTGTCTAAGATAGGGAAAACCGATGCTAAGCTATGACTTAAGTTTTCGATTTTGTGTATTACGTAGGTAGATCAATTAGTACCCGTGTTTAGGGACATGTTACATCATTGGTGAAACTTGTTGATACTTGTTGATGGAACGACATCTCAAATGACCACATTTACTCTCTTAGTTTTCATTTATCGGTCACTTGAAGTTGTTGTGTTGCGTATAGTTGAGTGATATGGAAAAAGAACAGTACCGAGCAGTTATTCGATTCCTTTTTTTGGACGGGAAAAAATGTGATGAGATAAAATTAAAGTTAGATGCTGTATACGGGAGCTCTTCACCTTCTATGACCACTGTTCGCTTTTGGTTTAATGAATTTAAACGAGGGCGCACAAGCATTTTTGACGAGGACCGCCCAGGACGCCCAGAAGACGTGTGTACCGAGGAAGTCGTGAAAAAGTGCATGATATGATTCTCAAAGATCGCCGAACAAAAGTGCGTGAAGTAGCTGAGAGTGTGGGCATTTCATATGGAACTGTTTTTAAAATCCTTCATGATAAGCTGAGCATGAGAAAACTATCGGCGCGATGGGTGCCGCGATTGCTCACAATTGACAACAAACGAATTCGGCTGAATTGTTCAAAGGCTAGTTTAGAACTCTTCAATCGCAATCCAGATGATTTTTTGCGTCGAGTTGTGACCGTTGATGAAAACTGGATACATCACTATACCCCAGAAACCAAACAGCAGTCAAAAGAATGGACTTTGGTTGGAGAATCTGCCCCAAAGAAGGCGAAATCGGTCCAATCGGCCGGAAAAGTCATGGCTACCGTTTTTTGGGATGCAAAGGGAATTATTCTTATTGACTTCTTGGAAAAAGGAAAAACAATAACTGCTGCATATTATAGTGAGTTATTGACACGATTTGATGCAAAATTGAAGGAGACACGCCCCCATTTGGCGAGAAAGAAAGTCTTGTTTCACCATGACAATGCACCAGCTCACTCATCTGGAATTGTTGCTGCTAAAATCCATCAACTTGGATACGAATTATTGCCACACCCACCTTACTCACCTGACCTAGCCCCCTGCGATTATTTTTTGTTTCCTAACTTGAAAGTTTGGCTCGGTGGAAAGAGGTTCAGCTCAAATGATGACGTCATAAGCCAGACAAAGGGCTATTTTGAGGAGTTCGAAGGGAGCTACTTTTTGGAAGGGCTAAAAAAGTGGCAGGATCGCTGGAAGAAGTGTTAAGCCTTGAAAGGAGACTACGTCGAAAAATAGAACCCAAAAATGTAAGTATCTCGCACTCTTTTTTCAAACACGGGTACTTCTTGATCCGCCCTCGTAATTTCACCCTTAGTATTAAAGAAATGAAAATATTTAATATACATAACTTATTACCAAATACCTACCTTGCTGATATTTTTTTTAAATAAACTTGAAACTACAAATATGTGCAGTGTGCAAGGATAAGTTTCATGCATTCTTAAGAGGTGCACAATGTACATGCACTAATAATTGAATTAAATTTAATAATAGCTATAACGGGATTAGTGATTAGCAAAGAATTTTTGCAAAAGTACTTAAGTAGGTATTAGAAAATGAGAACATGCAATTGTTGGATTGTAATAGATATATAAAAATACATACATGCATCACATTCGAGACAATACTTATGAGGTACGCATGCATGTGCATGTGAGAGTCCATTCCCATTAGCAGCGCGTCGCAGGCGCTTTTTTTTCGCTTGCTCTAGTGGCAATACTCTCATTTAAAATTTATTGTTACATGGAGCAAGCGGAAAAAAACCGTCTGCTACGCGCTGCTAATGGAAATGGGCTCTGAGGTTATAATCAGCTATACACATAAAAAATATAATTAAATCAAATAACACAATATCCTAATCACCCGTTTCCAAATTGCACCACCAACACAACCACCAACACAACCACCACCAATCGCTGGAACCCGTTTGAACTTTGAACCATTCTTTGAACTGACCAAAAATAAGCTACCAAGTCCAATTTGCAATAGTTAAAATTAAATTATAGAACATGCATGAAAAGCTCCTAATAGCCGTTCTAGAAACACTTTCTACTCTCCAAATCTCTGAATCTCCCTTTCAACGCAATCTCTGGAGGCTTGATCACAGATGCGCTCCTGGTGTGACACCTCGAGGAACTCTAGTATGCTAGTCCTTGTGTTGATAGAATGATGACTTTGTTTGCATTCCAAGAACAATTTATTTTATGTTCTTTTATTATGTATTATTCTCTACAGTATCTTCTCCCGAGGGTGTCACACCAGGAGCGCATCTATGATGAAGTCTCCTAGTGTTTGTCTTCCTATGATCAAGTCAGCATCTGGTTGGCGTTGGATGACTTTTATTATGTATGAAAAGTTATATTGCATGACATAGGAATAGCCAGCTATCTTTTCCGAAAAGATTGTGGTAAAGCTCACTGTTGAAAAGTATTAAAAGCATGCTCGATGTCAGGTAATGTGCATTCCGAGGAAAAGACTGAAGTATCAAAAGGACACACTTGTGTAAAATTCGGACGAAAATTTAGCAGCAGCTTTGATATTTAAAAGTTGTCATATTTGAGTTAATCACTTTCGTGATGTCATAACTACTCAAACTTTTCTGAATTTTGATAAAACCCGGGACTTGAACCACCGACCTCCAGGTTACAAGTCTATGGCGTAATCGATCAAGCTACTGAGGTCGGTTGCTTTGATATTCCTCTTGCATTTTCTTTTGAAAATCACGACGATGATTTTACACTCCCTTTTCAAACAAACTATTCAAATCATCTCAGCCAGCCTAAGTGGGGCCGGAGGCAGCCAACATCACGAGGATTTGAATTTGAATGGTCACCCATTCAAGTCCTAGCCTCGCTGGACGTTGCTTCACTTTATTGGCCGAACGAGAACTGGAGTATTCAACGTGCCATTGACGCTGGCTTATACTATCCTTAAAATCAATTCCGAGTGTCGTTCGCGCATACAAAGCTGCCATTGCTAGAATTTCCGTCCGACCTTCAGACAAAAATCAATGTGTCTCCTATGTGTCTGGGGAAGTCCCTACCGTTCCGAAATCCTGCACAGTAGGTGACGTCATTCGTGAACTGGGAGAAGAAGGAAGGGTAGCTCCGCAGACATTGCTCGTTGGAGACCACAGGCATTTGTGCCATCTTAAGCTCTTCAGTCACTCGGTTGTTCTCATCGTAGCCCCAGCCTATCACCTGCACAAAGCGTTTCCGTTTAGAGACCACTGATGCCCCGTGAAGAGAAAAAGTCGTCCTGGTCAACCTCCGAAAGAATTTAGAGGAAATTTGGACATTATGGACTTGGCGTAGAGTAATTAAATTCAAAAAAGACATTGTGGACTTTTGTATGGAAAGTATTTTCTTTTCAGCAACTATACTTCTACACATTTCTAAGAAACTATTTAAGAAAGCCCCTTTCCCAAAACTTAAAGTACCATTTTAAAATCCAAATTTTCTCTAAACTAATTCATCTAAGAGACCAGTGAAGAGACGACACACAAAAGATACTATGTACTAGTCTACCACTAGAAGAGGTGATATTTGTGGTGGCAGTGGTGATTGGTGGTGCGAGTACACAAGTATTTCTGGAAAACACATAACTTGAACTATGTTTAAAACTAACAGTCGACATTAAAAGCCCCTACATACATAATATATGTATGGATAAAATTGAGAGACAGAAGAAGAAAAAAACAGTGATATCCCAAACATAGTAGGTTGGGTTGAAAAAAAAAACGCCAAGAGTTGGGATAAAAATTTATAGTAAAATGTACTGAACACTAATGCCAGTTCAAGTTGTGTATCTTATGCTGTTAAAAAATTTGCCGATCTTGAGATAATTTAACACAGGGACAAATGTAGGTAGTGCGCATTTACAAGTGTATAAAAAAGCCACAAGCAGATTCTTCATCAAAACAAATTTATTCAAACGTATAACTTTGGAACCATCTGAGCGAAGTTTCTGGGCTCCATGAGTTGGTTGAAGCACGCAGATTAGCTTTTCATAGATTACATTAGTAAAATTACACAAAAAAAATGCTCCTGAAAAAAATTACTGTGGCTCAAATCCATATGAATTTGGAACTTGAACTTAAACATAGATGATTCCAAAGTTTTAGTCGTAACATCTTAGAAGAAAAAGAGAGAAAAGCGACTGAGGTCAAAATGATGGCAATCAAATATCAATAAAGTATTATTAATGTTTCTTAAGTTGGTTCTTTTGATCTTTACTGATACAAAACAGTTCTGAGGATATTTTCATGCACTTATTATTATACTCTTGAGTGGATGGTAACCAAGAGAAATTAATGCTCAAAGCATTTTCTACCACCTAACCCTCAGAGTCTTATTATCATAAGGCCACAAACTCAAATTAATGAGGAAATAGATGTATTGAGTGGGATTTGAACCAACGGATCCCTACATCACCTGGATTACCAGACAAGCGCTTTAAGCACTTGACTACCAATGAAAGGTTCATATATTTTTTTCCATTAAATCTAAAACCCACAGTATCAAAGAGATCTCGCGCTTTCCTCTGTCTTTTTCTTCTGAAAAAAAAACCAATAATGAAGGACCACAAAAAAAGGGGAAAATCAAAAAAGACACCAGTGCAGCCGTACTCCATTTCAGCCAAAGTTCGATTGAGGTTCGACTTGTCTGACGACTCACCATTCCTAAAGCCGGCGCAGTACGTTTCGTCGCTGGTGAACTGGGAAAAGAACTGAGGGTTGGACCACAGGCATTGCTGGTGAGACACGATGGGCATTATGGCCATCTTTAGCTCTTCAGATACCCTATCGTTTTCGTCATAGCCCCAACCTATGACCTGAATGATAACATGAGCAGTTGAGCATGGGATACATTAACATGGGATACATGCCTCTACTTTTTCAGAATTTTCAGAAGAGTAAATGAAATTAAGATGTGATTTGGAAAAGGTTCAACAAAATTTTGAACAGAAAATATTCCTACAATAATCAAAAAATGCAATGAGACGTGTTTTCTTTTAAATTTTCGGCAAACGCTAAAATCTATGAACATTTTGTCTTTGGTATTCTACAACTTCTATCAGACCTAGACTTACATAGTTCTTGTTTTAACAATCTCAAAATCTTCCTTTCAACCGTTAAACAACACACTGACTCGGTTATTAGAACGAAACTTGACGGTTGAAAGATGGATTTGGGGATTTTGAGTGAGAATGATTGAATTTTGAGTGAGTTTTTTAGAATGAGGCCAACCTCACTCAAGGGCTCATTTATTCCAACTAGATTGCAGACTATCAGCCAGACGCGGCCAGTGGAAAAATGTTTTCACAATCTGGACTAAAATGAGATTTATGGAGTGGCTCTTTTAGTACCTAACAACTTAGAGTTTGTTTACCATGTATTGACATGGCATTATAATTAATTATATATGAATAATTCTAGAAATGTGTGATGAATTTCATTGTGTACGAGCTAGGTCTTGAAGGAAAATACTCTATTTTTCCTTTTTGCCTGGGGGTGCTACAGTTCCGCAGATTCTTAGCATCGGCCGCGCCTACTCTCAGCTAAGCACCTCGAGGGGACTTACAGTTCCGTCCAAGCCTTCGACGGCGGACAGGGTGAGGGGGGCGGTGCTCTCGTCCCACAGACAGACAGGCCGCACATACACGGAGTAGTCAACTTCGGAGCTCAGGCGGAGGAGGGCGACGTCTCCCAGGTAGTTGCTGCTGTTGTAGGAAGGGTAGACGTGGATCCTTTGAACCTGCGGGAGCAATGAGCGTATGATCAGCTCACCGGTATGGCGCTCGCTAGCCAGGCGGAAGGAAGGAATTGGAAGAGAATGCCGTAGGCATTAGCACCGCCCTTGATCAAGTTTTGTTTAATTATTTCAACTTTATTTCTTGTAAACTGTATATATTATATTTTGTAAATAAAACTTTATTAAATCTGTTTAATAATAAACGGAGCCGACAAAAAAATGTACAGTCAAACCTGGATATGAGAGAACTTAAGGGACCATTTTTTTTTCTCTTGAATATATCCAGGTTTCTCTTGTAAGATGTTATTCTTCCTTTATTAAAATATCTGTGCCCCAGAACCGTTTTTGCATTATTCTAGTGCACTTTACCTTTACATCCTTTCCGGAACGGAAAAACTTTCTGAAATATTTCTCAACATCTTACTCGTTTCTCAAACTCATTTTGGGAAACTTATTCAAAGACGATGGAAGAAAGGTACAGTCAAGATCAGCTCCAAAATCGTGTTTGTCATACCACCTGGTTCGAAGGCGACAGGAAGCCGTCCTAAACACTTTTTCTAAAAAAGAATTACCCATATAGAAATAAGTAAATGGAGTCATATTGTAAATCTCATGGGTTAAAAATAAGTCCCATAACAGTCTGTACAATATGGCTACCGTTATTGTCTTCAAAAACATGTAAGAAGAAAAGTTAATTTGAGATTTCTAAAAGTTAATTTGAGAAAAGGTAGTTGAGATTTCCTCTGTGTTGAGACTAAACAAGATGGCTGATTTTACGGGACAGGTTCGAGTCATTACGAGTTCTCCACTTACTCATTCCTCTATGGAATCATTGCCCACCTGTTTGTTCTGGACTCCACCCTCGTCGCTGAACTGATGCTGATGGTACTTTCCCAGGTAGATCACCAGAGTGTCAGAGTCCACAGGCTTATCGTACGGTTTCTTGGTGACACAATGTGCAGCTGTAAAAGAATAGTTGGTAAAGCATTGACGTTTTGTTGTTCCTCTGTAGTCTTAAGTCTAGATTTTGCATATTTCAATTGGGGAAACTAATGCTCAAGTACAAACATGTTATCCCCATTTTGCCTATTCATTTTGCCCTTTTAGAATTTTTGCTATATCTCTGTGGACGAAAATCCCACCCATTGCATGAATTTCCTCATTAATTTGAGTCTGTGATTACATAATAATAAGACTCTGAGTGTTGAGTGGTGGAAAATGCTTTGAGCATTAATCTCGCCTGGTGGTTACCTTCCGCTAAAGGTGTTATTATTATTAATTTAAAGTCTAGATTTTGCGTATTGTTTGAAATGAGGAAATAAATGCTCAAGTACAAACTTGTCATCCCGATTTTGCCTATATGCCTTTATAGACCTCTGTGGATCTTAGTCTAGATTTTGTGTACTGTTTTAAATAGGGAACGTCTTCTGACTTTAACTTTTACAGCCGTATTTATGAACAGAAAACGCCGTTTGAGCATGGTCTGAAGCATGATTTCCTTTAATATTATTGGCCAATACCTTGCTTGAGACTTTGTTCAGACAAAATTCGCTGTTCATAAATACGGGTGTTAATCTCGAGGTGTCTCTTCATTTCGCCCTGAATCTATCATACGCCGCCATTTACCAGTGATGACGTAGTTGGATGTGATGAGGGATCCCCCGCAGATGTAGCTGAGGTTAATGCCCTCCGTCTTGTACAGCGCCGCATGCCAAGGCCATTGACCCCGCGCAGTCTTCTGCCCATTGGTCACCAGGGGCTGGGCTTTGTTGTACACCACCGAGCCACACGTCACCTCCCTGGGAAATAATCAGGAGTAAAAAGACATTGGTGAGGAATTGAGTATTTCACTTGCCGGTGAAAGATTCCGGGTTTGAGCCGGGAAATTTGGATACAATTTCTTGTAAGGGATACCTTCCGGTACGCTCGTGTTGACCCAGCACCCGTAGAAATGAGAAGTTTGTGTCACTTCTCACCTATCAGAGAGGAGGCGTACTACGGGATGAACAAGCTAACACACAGATCACAAGCGTATATACTTTATACAGTAACTCCTGTTTCATGGCTATGAAAAATAAGATGAAAAAAACAACTGAAAATGCCTGAGAAATTGAAAATTCAAATGAGGAAATTCTAGGTCATATAAGGGATTTCTGGTTTCAGGAACTTCTGTGATTTCCTAGGAACTTCTAGATGTTCCTGAATGCCAAGAATCTAGGTATTTTGGAGGATAATCGAGGTTCCTCGAGGGTGATGGTCTCCAGCCAACTTTACTCGGCTCGCCCTGAACCACATATTTTTATGTGTGATCAACCATCGGGAGAATGTTCTGTGATGGTCTCCGTCCAACTTTCGTGAGGACTTGAGCTTTTCTTACAAGCTGGCCTAGCTTACTATAGTTGGCGGCTAGTCTGTTCTCTGTTTATAGGTTTATAGTCGAAACATTTTGTAGTCGAGACACACTTACTTGTTGCTGTTGCTGGATTGACCATTGTTGTTGTTGGGTTTTTTGTTGTTATTCTCTGCCGGCCTCTTCTGACTGTGCTGGGTGTTCAACGGCTGACCCTTGTTACCGGTATTCTTGTCATTGTTGTTGTTGTTGTTACTGTTGTTGGGTTTGGATGTGCTCTTCTGTTTCGGTGATGAGGTGGTGGCCTTGTACGTCTGCGGAAGATGGGAAAACAGAATAGAGGTAAGAGAAAAAAAAGTGAAATATTGGACTTGAGAGTTCGAATGAGATATACATCACAGTAAGCAGTCAGTGACAAAACCTCACAATCAAACATTTCATTCCGTTTAATTTTGGAAGTACAAAGGAAAATGTTTCACTTAAGGTCGAATTATGAAACAGTATTAAATATATATAATTTCTTAATTTAAGTAATTATCATTTAAAAGTTGATATATAAATGCGCTGTGATTGGTTGAAATCAACTGCAGAGGGCGTTAAGGACAGTGTAGAATTAGTTTATCTAATCTTGTTTCATAATTCGGGTCTAAATGTCAGAATTCTGTCAGATTTTAACTAAATACTCAGATTTTTTTCGAATCTTGTGACACCTGCAATGAGAAACTTAATGAACATTTGAACAATCATCATCATCATCATAGGGTGGCGTCATCGTGAACGATGGTAGCCAGACAGTGGAGGAATGACTCAGCACTTCTACCACTGTCTTTACAAGGAGGCTAATAATTGACCAGGGCCCCCAGAACCAAGCCGGGCCCCCAGAATGAACAATCATGCGATCATATATACAGGGTCTTCATAAAGTCTCACCCAGGCCTAGGTTTCTCGAAAACGACTCAGAATATCAAAAAACGCAAAAACCCGTATTCCATTATATTTAGGGGGATTGATTTTCAGCCAAAAAATTTTTGCCTACACGGCCCCAGTCAGGCTGGGCATGGACCAACTTTAAAATCTTAAATAGAATGGTATGTCTTGTGGCATATTGTTTTAAAGGTCTTATTGAGAGAAGTTCATTACAATAAATTTCAGTGTGCTACAACTTACCGTTCTCGAGATACAGGGTCGGACGTCCTGCGTAATATCCCTATATTTTGACCTATAACTCGTTAACCGTAAATTATGGAGAAATTTTTTTTTGATAATAATAACTCCTTATAGCAAGAACTTTCGAACAAGTTAAAATTTGATTTGTTTTTTCGTTAAAATTTTTTCGACTGTTCGTCCGGCTGGCTGACGAAACCGACCAGAAACTAACATCAACAGAGTATGTCGACTTATAACTTGTTCGAAAAGTCTCATCATAAGGAGTTATTATTAACAAGAAAATTTTTCTCCATAATTTACGGTTATCGAGTTATAGGTCAAAATATATGGATATTACGCAGGACGTCCGACCCTGTATCTCAAGAACGGTAAGTTGTAGCACACTGAAATTTATTGTAATGAACTTCTCTCAATAAGATCTTTAAAACAATATGCCACAAGACATACCATTCTATTTAAGATTTTAAAGTTGGTCCATGCCCAGCCTGACTGGGGCCGTGTAGGCAAAAATTTTTTGGCTGAAAATCAATCCTCTTAAATATAAAGGAATACGGGTTTTTGCGTTTTTTGATATTCTGAGTCGTTTTCGAGAAACCTAGGCCTGGGTGAGACTTTATGAAGACCCTGTATATGAAATTCTATTGAAGGTTTGAAATATTTACCAATATTAAAGATATATTTATTATTTAATTAAATGTTATACACATCGTCAAAGGCTGGCGTAGAAGGAAATGAGCTCAGCTTACTGGCAGCGTTTTCTCTTTGAACTTCCAGAGAGATCTTTTGAACGAGGAAGGCTGCTCCTGGGAATCTCCGGTCTTTGCTACCAGGTAGCTTGAAATATTTTGTGGCTAGATTTACGAGTTCACTTACACTGGACTGTGGTTTGGAGGTCGCGGTTTTGACTCCCGGTCGAGGCGTACTTTCCCGACTCTTACCTCCTCCCCCTTTTCCAGCGGATTTTGAATTTCCTACCTTTCTTCTTTGACCCTATTAAACCAGAATGGAATAATATCGTGTTAATTTTGGTTGAATTGGAATTCCATGTCGACATTGTGCTCTGTATTTTTAATGACGAAAATCTCAATTCTAATTTGGTAACAAAATTTAAATTAAAAAATATAAACTTAAAAATGACAAATTATGGTAATCGGAAATTGAGTTGAGTTCTCTGGCTGTCGCATTGGACAAAATACAAGTTATTGTCATAACACCTCGAGTATAGAAATATGTGGTTCAGGACGAGCCAACTTTTCAACTCAAGGTAGCTGGAGACCATCAGTCTCCTGAGCTGTAGCTATTTTAGTTACAACAACAACGTAACATGTATTTACTCCGACTTACCTCCGTAGTGGTTTCCTGAGGGTTGTGTTTGATGACGGTGATGATGACGGTCTTGTTCGCGTCGCCATCTTCAATCAGGTGCTCGGCAATGTCGCTGATGTCTCCTGGATTCTGGGACTGCGGTTTCTGCCCTGGTTTTGGAACAAAAGAAAAATTATTTATGTGACCTGGTTGTAGCGTGTCAGATGAAATTCTATACAATTAACATTTCGTACAGTGTGTGTCAAAATTTAATTGACTTTGATTGGTTATATTCAACATAATTAGATGGCGGCGTCTTTACTTCTGATATGGATTAATGATTTTACTACTAATATTATATAATACATAAATATTTTCTTTACAGTAATTTATATAAGAGTAATTCTCCAAGCATTTGAGCTATATTAATTTAAAAGATTCATCACTTATACCTCATGATTTTCAGATTTTCTACAGAATTCCTAAAAAATGGACACCTTACTTTCAATTTCCTAGTTTCTCAAAGAATAAAATAGGTGCCAGACGGTCTCGCCTCCCTCAGGTACTTACCATTACTGCCAGACGGTCTGGAGTTGGAGCTAATGGTGCTGTAGCCATTGTGAACAGTTGCTTGCTGCTGGATATTGCTGTTGCCATTGTAGCCAGAGTCTGTGTTAGAGTTGTAGCTGCTACCACTGTTTGTTTGAGGCACATAGCCCCCCTCCGAATTCTCCTGAGGTCTGTAGCTATCAACAAAAGTTGTCTGAGGTTTCGAATTGTAGCTAGTGTCTGGAACTACTTGAGGCCGACTCACACTGTTGTAAGTACCGCCCGTGTTGCTCCCACTGTTGTAACCATTGCCAGGACTTCCAGAGTTGTAACTACTGCCGGAACCTCCTCCGCTGTTGTAACCATTGCTGGGATTGGTCTGAGGTCTGCTGATTGTATCGTAGCTATTCTCATAAGTTGACTGCGGCCGCGTATTGTAGACCGTCTCTACGTTGGTTTGGGGTCTTGCATTATATGTGTTTTGGGAATTGGTTTGGGGCCGTGTATTGTAACTTGTTTCAGAATTCGATTGAGGTCTGGGATTGTAGTTACTTTCCGAATTGCTTTGAGGGCGCACGTTGTAGCCTGTATCGGTATTCGTTTGTGGTCGGCTGTTGTATCCTGTGTTGGTCTGTGGTCTGGGATTGTAATACTCATCCGTGTTGGTTTGCGGTCTCGCGTAGGGGTCCGGGTACGTCTGAGGTTTCGGTTGATTGTACTCAGGCTCCTCCTGAGGCTTCTTTTTGTTTCCTTGAGTGTTCTCGCTGGCGTAGTCTGTGTTGGAGTGTCCGCTGTATCCCGCGTCTGCGGTGTTTGAGGGCCTCGTTTTGTGCGCGGTTGTTGTCTTGTGCGGCTTGGCGTAGCCGCTCTCTGGAACAGAAGACTCGGTGTTGGCATAAACTTTGTCGGGGTTCTTCTTCATGGAGTTCTGCTGGTTTATGCTAAAGAACTCGCTATAGTAGTCGTCGTAGGTGGTGATGCTCGGGTTATACACTGTGTCCGTTATGAAGATCGGGTCCGGCCGCTTCAGCACGCTCGACGTGGGTTTGGAGTTATTTTTGTTTAAAGCGTTTGCTTGAACTGAAAATACCAGAAAGAGGTGAGTGTGATGACGTATAAAAATTGAGAAGCAATATTTAAATAAATAAATAAAAAATAAATGTGTTTGTTTGTGTTAATATGTCACAATTTTAGTGAGTACCGCAGAATTCTTAACCCTTTGTTATACTAATATCATATTTTTGCCTATAATTTCACCACTGGTCGCTTCTCACATTAAAGCAATACGTATAAGTAAGCTTTACATTTAATGATTTAAAATACCTACATACTTGGGCTATTTCGTGTGATTAGGTTCGTTTTTACTTCAAAGCCTCCTCGACTAATAAGTCCTTGAATTTGAATTATTTAATTTGAATTATTTAGTGGAAAGAAAAAAATAATTGTATAAGGAGCATTCTATAAACAATTTTGTCAATACATTGTCTATCATCAGAGCTACGCTTGTTTTCAAATGCCTGGAGCATGATAAATGCTCATATCAGTCACTTCGGCCGATGTGTGTGGAACGTCCAATACAATTTTGTCAATATATATATATATAATATATCTTTATTTGTATCATGATGTTACAATTTTTTTTTTTTTTTTTTTTTTTTTGTGATAACAATTAAAAAACAACATGATTACTATAAATTTTGAAAAAAAAGAACATGAAAGATAAACATATAAAAATTTACAAAATTAGAAATAAATAAATGATACTCAATTACAATTAAAAAACAACTAATACATTTAAATACTAACTACTAAACAGGGTTCTCTAGAATAAAGTTTCTTTCACTTGCTACAGTCATGTAGTATGAAACAATATTATCCATCACAACATTTGAGGTGATAGATTTGAGATCAATCAAAAAATTATGAAGGCTGACAATTTCTGCACCCAGGTATCTTTTACGAACATTTTTGAAAACTGGACAGGAGCAAAAGAAATGCCATACAGTATCCATCAATTTTGAATTGCATATTGTACAAAAAAAATTTCCTTCAAATTTAGACTTCAAATTACCATAGGAAATAACAGCAAATTCGTCCCCTGATAGTCGCAGTTGACAGAAAAATCTTCTCTTATGCAGAGTTACCTCAGGGGATGTAAGACAAACTGATGCCCCCAAACCTATGGGATGAGTGACCAGACATTTGAAAGTCGAACTGTAGAGCGACTCCTCCACTCTTTTGATGTCATTTGCCCGCAATCTAGATACTAGTTCGTCTAGGATCTCTGGTATAATATTTTTGATAGTTTCTATATCCTGGTTTACCCACATATTGTCAAAACCAAGATCACTGATCACCCATTTTAACTGTTTGCACCAATTTTGTCAATATATTAACTGTCTTTTATCAGAGCTACGCTTGCTTGCAAATGTCTGGAGCATGATAAATGCTCATATCAGTCACTTCGGCCGAGGTGTGTAGAACGTCCAATACAAAAGGAGAGACATTTATGTTGCTTATCAGTGTGTCAGAGTCATGGTAACTGGGATATGAATGTCCCTACCACATATAAATGTATAGTGTATACTAGTCAATGATAACCACGAAATATATCACTTCTCTAGGAATAACACTGATAAAATATTCTATTCCTAGAACTGTTTCAACTACATACATATACATAAATATGTAAGTAGTTTCAAGCAAAGCCTGGAAAGGTTACTGATAATATTTTTGTAGAGTAAAACCTTTGGTGGTTATTTTTCTTTAAGTGTAAACAAATGAACTTGGTCTAACTGCGTATTTGATCAATGGGGTTTTCACAATCAATGTCGACCTTTGATTTGTTCAGAGTTAGAGTAGTAGACGAAAAGCCTCAATGTTATTGCCTTGAGACCTTGAGGTCATGGTCTGTGATTAAGACAACCATGCTATACATGGAAAAACACTTTTTTTGTAATTTGGATTTAACATCGCTTTCAACTGCATGGTCATATCACGACGGTTGTGCTATCCTCCATTCGCTGGAAACTCAAAAACTTGCTACCCACCTTAACCTCACCCAACCTGGGTTGGGCCGGAAAGCCAGCATCACGAAGTCTTCACGTCACTGGACGTTGCTTAACTTCGGTGGTCCTAATGATAGATATAGAATCTCATTTAAATTTATACTGCCCAAAATTATAAGATCGGGAAACCCAAGATCGGGATATTATTTGCCCCAACAAATAAGCCTTGCAGTTCAACGAGGCAATGCTGCATAGCGTTTTCGGTTGTCATCCTAAAGATGATCTTCTTAATATTTTTTTTTTTTTTACATTTTTTATAAATAAAAAATTTCTTTCATCCGACCAGCATCTGGTAATGAACCAAGGATGCTGGCCGCATTACCCCTCTGTATGTCTTTTTTTATGTTTCATAAAATATACATTATGATTTATAGGTAGTAAAAAAAGTAATTCTATAATAACTTTTTGAGAATAATAATTCTATAATGGTTTTCGGTGGAAGAGAAAGCCACAGGCTTTAACCTCGCCCCTTGGTTCACTACGTGTTCTTTTATTTTTCATGTCCTATTTGATGAATGTATGTAGTTAACCAATAAAGTGTTATATAATAATAATAATCATAACTTACTGGGTGGTTCTCCCGGGCAGATTTGCTTTCCATTGAGGTAGACGTTCTTCATCTTGGGGCTGCCTCCGGAGGCCTCAAACCTGACCATGATGCGAGTGGTAAGGGGCCGGTGGGGGTCCAGTCGCTGCTCCAGATTCAGGATGGTGAACTCTTTGTTGTCGGTGGTGGTGACGTCGCCCAGCCATGACTGGAACCAAGGGGGGGGGGGCATTAGTGTGGGAATTTATTTATTTATTTTTATTTAGAAACTCTTTATTAGCAGAACATATATACAGACAAACAATGGTAAGAATTCAATATAAAATTGACAGTATTAATAATATAAACAAGAAAAAATAAATAAAATATATACATAATATGTCCTAACTAAAGGGCGGGGTTATTGCCTATGGCAATCTCTTCCACCCAACCCTTTCAGACGCGGCCGCGGTGGGAAAATGTTTCGGGGCTGCTGCCACATTAACCGGACTAAAATGGGATTTATAGAGTCGCTCTTTCAGTAACAAAAGGGTTTGAGTTTGTTTGCCAATCATATCAATTATTCCAGAAATGTGTGATGATTTTCAATTGGGTATTATGGGCAGCGATATGATGAGTGATGAGGTAAGAGAGCTGATAGCTTAAAGAACTCCCACTAGATTTTGTGTCAAGAAAAGGTACACATATAGTGTTCAATTAGACTAATCCTCATTATTTTAGTATTATGACCACATCCTAATAAGACTCTTAGGGTTAGGTGGTAGAAATTTCTATAAGTATTAATCTCGCCTGGTGGTTACTTTCCACTAAATATTATTATATCTATACCGACTCGAGTACACTGGTAGTTAAGTAGTTAACGCGCTAGTCTGGTAAACCAGGTAGCGCAGGGATGTGTTAGTTCGAATCCCACCCAGTGAATGCTTTTTTCCACATTAATTTGAGTTTGTGGCCACATAATAATAAGACTCTGAGGGTTAGGTGGTGGAAAATGCTTTGAGTATTAACTTCGCCTGGTGGTTTTCTTCCACTAAAGAATATTATTTAACTTCGCCAGTTCGCCTGCTGGTTTTCTTCCACTAAAGAATATTATTTAACTTCGCCTGGTGGTTTTCTTCCACTAAAGAATATTATTTACCTTCGCCTGGTGGTTTTCTTCCACTAAAGAATATTATTTAACTTCGCCTGGTGGTTTTCTTCCACTAAAGAATATTATTTAACTTCGCCTGGTGGTTTTCTTCCACTAAAGAATATCATTTAACTTCGCCTGGTAGTTTTCTTCCACTAAAGAATATTTTTATTATAACAATTTCCGTGACCACTAAAGAATATTATTTAACTTCGCCTGGTGGTTTTCTTCAACTAAAGAATATCATTTAACTTCGCCTGGTAGTTTTCTTCCACTAAAAAATATTATTACTATAACAATTTCCGTGAAATTTTCTTATCTTCCACTAAAGAGTGTTATTATTATTATCGAGTCTCCCCACCACTTACCACCATCAAATGGACGCGTCTGTCCAGCTGAAGGTTCAGGCGTACCCCCACAAGATACTCCCTTGTGTTCACCACTATCTCGCCGTACCAGCGGTCGCTCTCAGGCTCCGCCCCCTCGTACGAGAACACGCTGGGACAGGGGGAGGGGGGATGAGGGAGGGCGGCGCATGGGAGGAGGAGACAACTCGTCGCCAGCACTCCGAGCTGAAACAGGAAGGCGTTGGCGAATATAAAGTTTAGGGGTCTGATTGTGAGGCAGGATTAGATTAATGTTAGTGGATACTATCCCACGGAGGCCAAAGTGGCGTTGTGATTGGTTGAAGTTCCAACTAGAGGGTGTGTTAAGGGATAGTGTCCACTGAGATAAATTAATCCTGTGTCAATTGTGTCATAATGAAACCCTAATTGAATTTTGCCATGCACACGTGTGTGTCCGTTTTTTTAAAACTCGAGAACCACAAGTCGGATTGAGTTGAAATTTTGCATGGTTACCAATGATAAAATTATATAGTTTTAATTTTAGTCCGACAGTAAACTACATATTCTCAGGCTGATTCTTGAGATAGATACTAAAATTATGCTTGAAGTAATTTATTTTTTAATAATAATAACACTATATTTGTACTCTCCGATTAGTACTAATGAGTCCCATAATTCCAGCAGTAAGTTGAATGGGAGGATAATTTGTCATGTCCTGGCTGCTTTTCGAACGCGCGACCTCTAGATTACTAGACCGACGCCGGTGCCGTGACGTCTTGACCACTGAGCTACCGGAAGAAGAAACGTCGTCACTAGCAGATAAAGAATATTGGATTTGTATTTTTTTTTTATTTATCTAAGATGAGTATTTCACAGCCTTTTTTATTTCGTAGCCATGAAATAGGAGCTATAGTAGACACTTGTGGTGTCTGGTGTATGTTGCAATTGTTGCACCCTGCCCAATCTGTCCATCCCGTAGTATGCCTCAATTTTGATGAGCTAATCGCTATTATGATGAACTCATAAGTAAGATCCATCGTGATCCTAATTGACTGGGATCTTTTCTTCTTATCTCAATGGGACCAGGGAATCCCACCATCTGTTGCATGTATTTTCCAGCTAATTTGTCTTCATTGATGTTCCTTCTCTATGGAAAAACAAAACGGGGATTCCAGCACATTTTTATTTTTCCATGTACGAAAAAACTCAAATTTAATGAGATTTTAATGTCGTCTGCAGTTCTTTTGGCTCCTCAGCATGTAAATTTGGTACTAACTGCACATTTTAAATATTTAGGGCCGGATTATGAAACAGGATTTGTTAATACGCCCTCTAGTGGGAAATTCAACTTGTCTCAACCTGTCTCCACTCAAATTAACTAATCCTGTTTCATGAGACAGTTCGTTTCGTCTCACTGGCAATAGGGCCGCCATAGCCCGCCAAGCCTTTCCTCTTTCAGAGGAAATTATTTGGCGATCCAACGAGGTAATGCTACCTGCATGTTAGGTACATTGACTCATGCAAGTGAGATGGATCAAGTCTATCTCCTGTGATTTTAAAATTGATCAATTTAAGTATTAATTTAGTTAATTTGAGAATTATAAATTAGGAGCCGAATTATAAATTAAGATAAACCAGTCAGTTCCTCGAGTCGGAGTTTCAACCAGTCTCAAAACGAAGAGAATTAAGGGAAAGTCTTGCCTACCTCTTAAGAGCATTGGTTGCTGACCCGGAGTTCGCGGATTCGAACCCCGGCCGGAGCGGAAAATACTAATCGAGTTTTCGGTTTCCGGAATGGCTTGAATGTAAAGGTAAAGTAAACTATATTTTTCTTTTCTTTTTTTAAAGGGAACGTCTGGCCTATCTTAAATGTAATCCTGTTTTATTATCCAGCCCTTAAGGACGAGAACAATCAGTGTTAAGGGTTGATTAAGGAGAGTCATAATTAAAAAAAAAAGATAAAGAGCTATAGTTATTTGTGTTATTATGACACAATTTTAAGTGGGTAGCATCGACATTTCGAGAACTAATGCTAATGCATCATATCTCCCAACCGTCGTTTTCCAATATCTCTCTCGTAATGCCGCCACTGGTCGTTGCTCACTCTACAACCACCCCAATCGTCCTCACGAGGCTAGGGTAGGACCCGACATCCAAAATACAGAGCCGAAAAAATTACGACCTCGCCCGGATTCGAACCCGGGTCAACTGTACTGCAAGCCGAGCATGCTTCCGCTAGGCCAAGTGACTACATAATTAGAAACTAAAAAATTTGATTCACTAAATTAGAGGATGTTCCGTCAGCGCCAGAAGAAGATACACCAACAGCTCGATAATAAAGTCATCTGTCAGACACTCTTAGGGCAGAATTATGAAACAGGCATAGATTTAATAGAAGTGGACACTAGCCCTTACCACGCCCTTTAGTGGTAATTACAACCAATCACAGCGCACTAATAATAATTCTCTTTAGAAGGTAACCACCAGGCGAGGTTAATGTTCAAACCATTTTCTACTACCTAACCCTCAGAGTCTTATTATCATGTGGCCACAAACTCAAATTATTGAGGAAAAATTTATGCACTGGGTGGGATTCGAACCAACGGATCCCTACACTGCTTGGATTACCAGACTAGCGCTTTAACCACTTGACTGCCAGTGGCCAGTTATAATCATCATCATCATCAAGGTAGCATCATCATCATCATCATGAGCTATGATTGCTGAACTTGATATTTTAAATTCATGAAGGAGTTGATTGAAATCAAGGAGAAGGAGGCGAATGATTAAAAAGGGCCCCCATTACCAAGTTAATAAAATTAATGAAAGTCTGATGTTTCCACTTCAATACTGAATTTGCTCAGATGGCTAAGCAAAGCCAGCGCGAAAGTGAAAAGTGCAGAAGTATACAGGGTGGTCCAAAAAGTTTGCACCAAAATGATAGGGGTAGTAAAAGAGACCATTTCCAACAAAAATATTCCCGGACATTTTCCTTTATTTTTTGTCGTTTTCAAAATGGCGGCCAAAACGTGTGTTTTTCAAATATGTGCGTTCAGAACGTTGACAGCCTAAATGAGCATGATCATTAAAACATTGAACGGGTTAATTTAACTTATTTTAATTAAAATTTGATTTTCAATTCAAAAATGCAATCCGTTTTTTTCTAGGTGGTACAGAAAAAAATGAAAAAATCAAAAGCCAACCAAAGTCGGAATATTTGAAAAACACACGTTTTGGCCGCCATTTTGAAAACGACAAAAAATAAAGGAAAATGTCCGGGAATATTTTTGTTGGAAATGGTCTCTTTTATTACCCCTATCATTTTGGTGCAAACTTTCTGGACCACCCTGTATTCATACCAATGGAATAATAAATGAGAAAATTCTTGTGCTTACAGGAAGGAAAACATCTATGATGGAATTGTTCATCAGTCATAATAATACAGGGTGAATCTACATTACGTCACCGAACTTCTAGGGCTGATAGAACTTGTCCAATAGATCGAAAATATTCAATACTGATTTTGTCAGAAATGCTTCATTTCCAAATTAGCGGAATTTCTATAATTTTCCGACACTTGATACTGAATTCGCTATACAGGGTGGGGCAAAAGTCTGGAAACCCTTGAATAACTTTCGAATGGCTTCTTCGGCAAAATTAAAATTTTGCACAGTATACCGGGCTAATAAGACCTTCTTTTAGACTGGGGTCAATTTTTGTTACCGGCCCCCATGTCGGGGCCAGGGGGGCCAACTTAATTTTTTTAAATACGAACCCCCACCTTGCGATACATTTTTTAAAAGGTCTTTAAATAAGAAATACATTGGTGCAAATTTTATTTTTTTAATATTAACTGTTTGCAAATGGCGTCTAACTTTGTGTATGCAGTAAAGTCTGGAAACCCCAGAATATCTTTCGAAAAGGCTTTCTCAGTAAATTTAAAATTGTGTACGGTAATCCTTGGTAATGAGACCTTATATTAGAATCGGACCGATTTTTTTTACCGGCCCCCATGTCGGGGCCAGGGAGGCCCACTTCATTTTTTTAAACACGAAACCCCACCTTGCGATACATTTTTGGAAAGGTCTAATTACCCTGACTTACCGTGCACAATTTTAAATTTACTGAGAAAGCCCTTTCAAAAGATATTCAGGGGTTTCCAGATTTTACTGCATACACAAAGTTGCACGCCATTTGTAAAGAATTAATATTAAAAAAATAAAATTTGCACCAATGTATTTCTTATTTAAAGACCTTTCTAAAAATGTATCGCAAGGTGGGGGTTCGTATTTAAAAAAATGAAGTTGGCCCCCTTGGCCCCGACATGGGGGCCGGTAACAAAAATCGACCCCACTCTAAAAGAAGGTCTTATTAGCCCTGTTCATTTTACAAAATTTCAATTTTACCGAAGAAGCCATTCGAAAGTTATTTAGGGGTTTCCAGACTTTTGCCCCACCCTGTATATTTTTTCTGCTTATCATAAGTTAAAAATATTTGCACGGTTTGAAATATCAAAAGATATAAAAATCTGATCTGAGCGTATTTTAAGAGCTTCAAAAATTGATGCTAAACGGAGGCGGAACTTTCAAAATTACTAAAGAATATTTTCGATTGCAATCGAGGAATTTTATCAGCTGTTGAATTCTGTTCATGTTATTTAGGTCCATCCTGTATAAAAAGTTAAAGTTATCATATTTGTGTTAATCACTTTCGCTATATCACAACTAATCAAAATCGCTTTACTAAATCTATGCCGACACAGAGACTTGAACCACCGACCACCAGGTTACAAGTCCGCCGCCTTATCGATTAAGCTACACAGGTCGGTTCACCCTTTATAGTTATTATTACAAGAGAAGGGTAGTACATACTTATTACTAGAGTAATTGTGTGGCTCAATGATAGATGAATCATGAACAACAGATCGTCCATTAACCGTTAATCTGTGGTCATAATGTATATCTTAATGACCAAAATAAACATCAACCATTAGGAAATAATCAGGAATTAATGATATATTAGTGAAATTAAAGATTAGCCTCAGGTAGGCCAAACCAATGACGTCATATATAATATTTGGGATGAAACCAGGTAATCAGGCATGTTTGGGAAGATAACTTTAGGGAGGAAACTCCCCACTCCCCAGAAATGTCAAGAATCCCCTGGAAAAAGCAGGCGATCCGCTGTACCACATTAAATAATAATAATAATAAGACTCCTTAGTGGAAGGTAACCACTAGGCGAGGTTAATGCTCAAAGCATTTTTACCACCTAACCTTCAGATATTTAGTATTATGTGGTCACAAACTCAAATTAAAGTTAGTTAAGTTATCATATTTTTGTGTTGTGGCTTTATTTAATTTTTGCCTAACTTGGGACTTGAACAACCGTCCTCCGATTAAGTCCGCAGCCTTATGGATCAGACGCTAGTCTGGTAACCCAGGTAGTGTAGGGATCCGTTGGTTCGAATCCCATCCACTGCATGAATTTTTCCTCATTAATTTGAGTTTGTGACCACATAATGATAAGACTCTGAGGGTTAGGTGTTAGGAAATGCTTTGAGCATTAACCTCGCCTGGTGGTTATCTTCCACTAAAGAGTGTTTATCAGGCTATTGCTGTTGGCTAAGAAGAAGTCACCGTAGACGAGTGCAAGCACGGTGACCTGGGTTCGAATCTCAGCGTATTTGGAGTTTTTCGTCATACCTCACACCTCGTGACTACTCCTGAGATGTGAGTTTTGTGTGAGCAGCGGCCAGTGTTAGAATGGGAAGTACTGTGTCACTTCTCGTCCATCTGAGGGGAGGCATACTAATGGATGGGCAAGCTACAACACAGACCACTAGCGTCAACAGTAGCTCCTGTTTCATGACTACTAAAGAAATAAGAAACATTCATCTTATGGAACACTCATTTGAAACAAAAGTGCAGAAGGTGTTATGAAATTTGTTTCAAAGAAAAGCTGACCGAAATATCAGTAAGCAATGTTTTGGCAGCCAACCAGATCAGATTCAGTGGTAAACTATCCCAAAGTTTTTTTTTGTACGTCCACCGTAATGTAACGGAGGTGACTACTGGTTCAGAGATTCCGAGTTCGATCCCGGGTTGGGCAGGATTTTCAAACGAAAAATTATGTTTCTTTTGAGCACGTGAGGCTGGTATTTCCGGCCGAACCCAGGCTAGATCAGGTTGATGTGGTTAGCTGGTACGATTCTCAGCGAATGGCTGGTAAAACCCCCGTCCTGAATAGTTCAAATCAGGATTTTAAATCTCAAATTATTGCATCGTTTTCAAAGAAACCGTATGACTAGATCAGATCATATATCCCAAAATGTTGCTTCGTTTTCAAAGAAACCGTACAACCAGATCAGATCATAAATCCCAAAATATTGCATCGTTTTCAAAAAAAGGCTTACCGAAATATAAGTTAGCATTGTCACAAGTCCGCTCGCTCCATTGTATACTCATGTGGTCATTAGATCGATCCAAATGGTTACCTTGAGAATTGAGACTAACACATGTACTGGCAATTCTCAGAAAAAATACTGCTGGTAGTACGGAAACTTCCCAACTATTATTTATAGGAATGTAAAATTTCTTGTATCTCCTTCACACTTCTATACCTATGGTATATCTATTTTATTTATGTATGTACTCTGTAGGTACCACTAAGTTCAAATTTTTGAAGTGATAAATTAAACTTGAACTTTGTGCTATAGAACTTAAAAAAGGTAGATTGTGAGCTTTGAAAGTTACAAGGATTGTCAAATGATTTTTATGTTAAATTAAGTTAAAATATTCTTTTAGGAGCCCAGTATAAATAATTAGAAAAGTTATAAGGGTTTTTGTACATTAATTGAAATATTTCACTTCCAAGAATTCAGAGTATAGATATTATTTCTTTAGTCTGTTTAGAAAAAAGTAAGTTTAAATCTTGATATACCTACGTGGAATGATATTATATTATGTACATAAAGAGATGAAAATTGCTTAATGCTACTATCATTACATAGCTATTCTCCTGCCTTTTACCAAATACTTACTGAAAACAACTTTTGAAACAGGCAAATTTATATTTAGTTTCGCTATAATTTATTTTTCCAAATATTGAAAAGAAGCAGCTCGTTCTATAAATCAAAATGATTCTATTCTATAAATCTACATATATGAATAAATTTTATAGTAGTATAGTCAGCATAGGTCCCGCGATTCAAAGATGTATTTTTACTTCAAATCAAGTAAATATTTATATTAAAATCATATTTTTATGCCGTAAGCACTTGGACTACCCTCGATCAAGTTTTGTTTTCACAATTTATTTCATTTTGTAAATATTCCATTATACTATATTCTTATTGTGAATCTTGGTTGAATTTGTTTAATTTTATTAGGTACCTATTACTATATTAATATTATCAAAAATAAATAGATCAAACACAGAATTAAATTACTGGCTACACATAACTAAATAGGTATTTCAAAACACTAAAATTATCAGCAACTTATCTTTTTTTTTTTTGATTTATCAAAATCAAAGTATGTAGATATTAAAAAAACATGAAATATTTCAAGTTGCTCTTAAATATTACATTTATTTTCGCAACAAACACTAAAAAAACAACACGTTGATCACGAAAATTGGACGAACAAGCTTTTCTGAACTTTTCTTGATAAACTAACATAAACAAAGCGAACTCAACATGTCAGAATATTACACAATCTGATTGCAAGCGTAAAGTTTTGCTCCAAGTCTGGAAAAACTGATACGGGAAGTGTGTGTGTGGAAGCCAAATTCTCAGCAAAGAAATCCGTGTGCATATTAATTGCATAGGTGGTAATTATCTCAAGAAAAGTAGTAGTTATTAGGCGCGCGTATAAATAACATGCCACATTGAAAAATAAAAAATATTAGACTCAGTACAAAACAGTCAGATGGTCTGAGAAGGTATCTATATTTAACTTTAATAGGTGGTTTTGGATTTAAAAAAATCGAATTAAAATTCGTCTTTCGTGCTTCTAAACCGGTTCGCGTACCGCTACGGAGTCGGTGGAACAAATCCTAGCTCGGACATGTCCGGAAGAATTGGAAATCCGAAGTCCTGAGGTAGAATCAATCATAATGCTTCTGGCCATAATGGCTGATCACTGATCATGTCTGATATTTTATACAGTATGACCACCAAACATGTAGAAATATTCTAGGAGCCAAATTTAATATAAATTTCTTTCACGATTTTTTTTTTTTTTTTGTCATTCATGTCTCGATAGAAGTATTGAGTCATTCCTCAACTGTCTGGCCACCATCGTTCACGATGACGCCGCCACCCTATGATGATGATGATGATGATTTTTTTAGGGTTTAACGTCGCTTTCAACTGCATGGTCATAATATCACGACGTTGGTGTTACCATCTGTTCACAGGAAATTCACAAACCTGCTACCGACAGTAACCTCACCCAGTCTGAACGTAGCTTAACTTCGGAGATCCAACAAAAACCGGTGCATTGAACGCTGTCTTTCCGCTGGAAAGTAATGGAATTGTTTCCTGTTTGACGTCCCTAGCCAGAAGGTCTATGATTAAAATGATTGAGCGTAGAGTCACTAATCTAGTAATCCAGGTACGGTGGTGATACGTTGGTTCAGGTAACATCAAATTAAACTTGCTCATAGTGGGACTCGGTCCTGTTTAGGAACATAAAAGAGTATGAATGTTTTCTTCTTTTTTGGATATCTTTAAAGTGGCAGGGTTCTCACACGTGAGCTCAACCACTGTAGAGAAAAAAGGAAAGTAAGAAAAAGAAGGGAAAAAAAAGGTATTTATACTGCCCGATAAGGACCATGAAAGTCCCATTATTCCAGCAGTAAGCCCAAGACATATTATTATGTGGTAAAAATCGCAAATGGGAGGATAACTTGTCCTGTCCCGGCTGGGTTTCGAACCCACGACCTCTGGAACCTGTGGATTCACAGAGTGCCGCCTTTACCACTGAGCTACCGGGACAGACTATATTTAAAAGAAGGTGATGCAACTCGTTGCGAAGCAATGTTTCACAACATGAGATTCAATCTCATCTGATTCTAGACAAAGAGCCGCGCATGAATCGTCGCGAAACGCTGTGAAGCGTTGTGAAACAAAATGATGCATAGTGGAATACCGTATTTAGAATGAAAATTTGTGGCTACATATTTTTTTTTTTTTTAAAGATGAGTGTTTCACAGCCTTTTTTTATTTCATAGCAATGAAACAGGAGCTACTGTAGACGCTTGTGGTCTGTGTTGTGGTCTGTAGCCTGCCCATGACCATCCCATAGTATGCCTCCCCTCTGATAGGCGAGAAGTGACACAATACTTCACAAATAGGTGCTGGGTCAACACGAGTGCACCGTAAGGTATCCCTTACAAACAACTCTAACCAAATATACATTTATTATATTATAAATGTCGTCGAATCCACCCTGTATATTTCTTTCATATCTATTTACCTGGAGCATCTAGCAGGAAATTCCCAGAAGTGGTTGCCTCGATGAATTTATAATGGTGATCCAAGTTAGCATAATCTAGTAGGAGTCATTATCAGCAGAATAGCTATTATGAAACCTCTCTTGTAAAAGTTATGATTAGTATCAGAGGCATGGCTATCATATTAAACATCTCTTGTAAGAGTATTATCATTGTCAGAGGCATGGCTATCATGGAGGTTAGTCTCAGAGGTCACGGTTCAATTTGAACTTACGGACCAAATTTTATAGTCGGCTCTCAACTAGAATATACTGAACACGTCTTTAGACACAACACAAAGTCAGTGTCGATGGCATGTTGAATACTGCAGTTCACGTTTTAACATTGAAGTTAAGCAACGTCCAATGATGTTAGAACTTGGATGGGTGAGCGAGTGGGGCTCGGGTGGGTGAGGTTAATTTGAAGGGCTGGTTCTTGAGTTTCCAGCGAATTAAGGGTAAAATCCCGGTTTTATGATTCGTATCTAAGGCACTCTAACGAAGAGGTATAGCTAACAACTGCGATCTGGTAATTCTAGTCCTTACATACACAAGATAGGGTTGGGTGGAAGAGATTGCCACAGGTAATAACCCTGCCCTTTATGTAGGACATTAGTGTTATTTTCTTTTTTACTTATTTATTTTGTCATTTGTTTGTTTTTTCTTAATTTTATACTGAACATTGTACTCTGTCTTCTTAATAAAGCATACTAAAATAATAATTAATAATACATAATAAGATAGATTGGCGCATATTTTCATTTTTGGATTTCCTTTTTGTGTTCTAATATCCACCTATAAAAATTATTAATATCTATAGTATAACCTACCTATTAAAAGAATCGATAATATTCTAAACATTCTTGAGAATAGCGGGTGAAAACAGGATTGTTACATTATTAAACATTTCCAAATATTATTGTACATTGCATAGTTATAAGAGATGTCAGGCGCACATAAAAATCATCACACTGCGAAGTCACCTTTTTCCTTTCAATATTTCAGGGCGACAAGTAACTGCTGTATTGAATAATCCGTCAAAAATACACTTCGTGTGCAAAAGACACCAAGAAAATTAGAATCCTTCAAAAATAATTACCTCAAAAAGAAGTGCCTGAAAAGGATCTGATAACAAATGCATGCCAAGTTCTCTTAAACTGAAAATCATTTGCCCATGGCAGAAAGGAGTCTCAAGCACAGAAATGAAACTGAGGATTGGACATGACATTTCCCATTATTTTGCTATTTACCAACGCTAAAAGTTAACATTAAAAATCTTGGCAAGTTCAAAGCATTTTTCTAATTTTTGAAGCTTGCCAAGAACTACCCAGAGTTTTGTAACCGTGCTCCTTTTCTTTTAAAAACTCTGCTTTTCTATGAATACGTACTGGTAATGTAAAAAGTTGTCAGGTACCTCGCATCCTGTTATTTCTTTCTATACCTATTAAACAATACCTGGTCATTTTTTAAGGTCCTATAGAGAGCTAATTGCGAACAAAGAGAAACGAACCTTTAGCTCAAGCGGCACTTGTCCGTTTCTATGTAAGTACCTATGTAATATGTATGTATGATTGTAACGCGATAAAAGTTGTAATCGTAGTCCAATCGAGCTGAAACTTTCAGGATTATTCAAATAAAGCTTGAACTTTGCTGCATAGTTTTTGGACATCATGTTAAGTAACTTCGAACTAGGCTAAAATTTGGATCGAAATCTCTTATCACGATAAAAGCTGCAATTTTCGTTCAACCGAACTGAAAATTTCAGGGTTTAGCTCTTTCATCCGTGCTTCGCAATGGTTATTGAATCATTACTTGGATTTTCCTGTATAGTTTTTGACAACATCATGTTAAGTAACGTCGACTTACATACTTGGCTATCAATGTACAAATTTGAAATGTATGTATGTATTTATTATGTACGAATTTCTTTGTGGTGAAGCACAAGGCCTCTTCGCGGTCACTCGCGCCGCCGAGTGACCATTAAGAACTATTTTAAACAAAAATAGATTTTATCAAAGTAAAGAATTATATACAATTTTTAATGTTCAAACATTACATGAAATTTATATTTACAAAATAGCTACATTTAGTATAAAGAAAAAAGAACAATGGCCAACTACACAACATACATACAACACAAGACAAACAGGACATGCACGACTAACACGTATACACACATCACTTGCCAGAAAACACTTTTCATACATATTTAGGAATGAAAATATTTAATGCAATACCTGAGGAAATAAAAATACTAACTGATATCAAATTAATATGATTTAAATTAAAAGAACGGCTAGATAAAGAAGAGGTCAAAAATAAAATTGATGATTTTATAAAATGAAAAAAAGATGGTCATTGATTTTTAGAAGAAATTAAATTAAATAAAATGGATAAATTAAAAAATCTGGTGTAAACATCACACGACTTTCCTTCCCCCAAAAAGGAGTCAAATTCCGCCACTGGTGACTCAACGGTAACAGATAACTAAAAACCAATGCCAAATTCGTAATCAGCACTTTAAAGTCATTGAATTTGATATGTCACAACCCCCATCTAGGATGAATAATAAAAAAGTTAGTCAAAGCGGGTCTCCCCAAAATACCGGTAAATTTGAGCCAAGGTCCAAAAAGTTCAAGATATCAAAAAATTATTAGAATAGACCCCTATTATTTTTTTAATATAATAAAATGTTGTTCTGCAATTTTTTTTGTATCTTTAACCAATTCAAAGAAGCGACGCTTGCGGCTAATATTTGCGGCCCTGCGGCCACGGGATGCGGCCAATTTTAACCAAAAGTTTCGTGGTTCATCTGGTGTATAAAATTAATTTCCACACCAAATTTCAAGTCTCTAGCTCTTACCGTTCGCGAGATATCCTGTTCACAGACACACACACAGACGCACGGACCAATGGCCGAAAAAGACTTTTTTGGTATCCTGAGGCTATGATTCGTCCAGAAATGTGAAAACTGGGTAGGTCAAATTTTCGACGAATACAATACTTTCCTTATTATAGGATAAGGAAAGTAAAAAACGATAGAGCAAAACAAAAACAAAAAAAAAAACAAAAAAAAGAAGTCGAATTCCGCCACTGGTGACTGAACGGTAACAGATAACTAAAAATCAATACCAAATTCGTAATCAGCACTTCAAAATCATTGGATTTGATATGTCGCAACCCCCATCTAGGGTGAATAATAAAAAAGTTAGTCCGAGCGGGTCCCCCTAAAATACCGGTAAATTGAGGCCGAGGTCCAAAAAGTTCAAGATATCAAAAAAATGATCAGAGTAGACCCCTATTATTTTTTTAATCTAAGAAAATGATATTTTCTAACTTTTTTTGTATCTTTAACCGATTCGAAGATTCGGCGCTTGCGGCTAATATTTGCGGCCCTGCGGCCGCAGAATGCGGCCGATTTCAAGCAAAAGTTTCATGGTTCGTTTGGGGTATAAAATTAATTACCATACCAAATTTCAAGTCTCTAGCTCATACCGTTCTTGAGATATCCTGTTTACACACACACACACAGACAGACAGACAGACGCACGGACCAATGGCTGAAAAAAACTTTTTTGGTATCCTGAGGCTATGATTCGTCCAGAAATGTGAAAAACTAGGTAGGTCAAATTTTCGACGAATACAATACTTTCCTTATTATAGGATAAGGAAAGTAAAAATAAACATGTAGGTATATAAAAAATGTACGAATAATTTATGATCACTAAAGAAGCAAATACACATAATTTAAATGACTATAAGATTTTTTATAAATAAATCAACCAATAGGACACTTATTACATGATCTAGCCCAACACATGTCATTAACTATGACACAGTGGGCTAGACATCACACTTTTTTATTTAATAATTAAAATAATAGGTTTTACCCTCCATTCGCAGGAAACTCACAAACCTGCTACTCACATTGACCTCACCCAGCCTGAGTGGGGCCGGGAAAAGCCAGCGTCACGAGAATTAGAATTTGAATGGTCACCCATCCAAGTCTTAACCTCGCTGGATGTCGCTTCGGTGTTCTGAAGGGAACCGGTGTATTCAACATGCCATCGACGCTGGCTTTATATTTTTTACATACACTATCTGATCTCATTACTTATTTCGTTGATTGTTATGTTTTGTAAATGAAAAAAAAAGTAATTAATTGAAAAAAAAAGATGAGCCAGTATATTTATTTATGCTTATCAGTTTTTATCAATATTACTTGGAATTCTATCAGTAAAAAACTTGTTAAGTTTATTTTTTTTATGCATGCACACGCAATAATACTATTGCATTTACGTGTATGAAGTTAATCTAAGGTGCAACACATCAATTTATGTTTCAGGTTTACGGAGAAACAATAGGAGGAAGCAATAATAATATGAAGGAAGTTTTTGCGATAAGAGAAAGAAATCTAATCATACATATTTTATTTCTTTACCAATAAATTAATGTGAAATCAAACGTTCGACAATGTGAAGGCATGATTTGAAAGATAAAACTTAGTCGCCCTTATTCCACTGTATGAGGAATGGCTTATGTCGGTTTGATATAGTCCGTATATAATTTTCGGGAGTTCGACTCCCGTTTGGAGCAGGTTTTTCACAAAGAAAATTCTATTCTTTCAGAACAACTGAGGCTGGCGTTTTCGGCTCAACCCAGGCAGGGTGAAGTTAATGTGGGTAGCTAGTATGATTCGCAGCGAATAAAGGGTAAAAGTCCGTCCTCATATGGACATTAAGGGCGGAATTAATACACGTTTTCAACACCCTGTATATTTATTTACATAATTTTTATCATTTAATATTATGTATATGTTCATTGTTCATACATGTTTAAGTAGTTCATTAACAGTTATGTATTTTTAGCCTGGGAAATTGTATTTTCAAATTATACAGGCAAGACACGGTGATTTGAACATATTTCACAAAACGATAAGAATGTCTAGGGTCAAGACTCTAGACTGTAGATAATGACATTAATAAGGTCACAATTGTCCATAAATATAGCTGTCGAAATTTAGCGGAGCCTGAAGTTAAGACACTGTGTTCTGTCAGTCACTGGTAGAAGCTTGCTAACTCTGGCTTCAAAATGCTGCTGGCACTTTTGTATGTGGTAAGTTTGGTATTTTACTTATAGTTTTTTTAATTTTGTATTTTTTCATTAGGTGTTAGTTATTAATTTCATATGTCCCACTAGCTCAGTCGTAAAGGCAGCACTCTATGAATCCAGAGGTTCCAGAGGTCGTGGGTTCGAAACCCAGCCGGCACAAGACAAGTTATCCTCCCATTTGGGATTTTTAACACATAATAATATGTCTTGGGCTTACTGCTGGAATAATTGGACTTTAATAGTCCTTATCGGGCAATATAAATAAGGCGATATTATTTTTACTGTGTCAAAGTATCAATTTACAATGCGTACTTTAAGATTAAAAATAATTCAGTTTTCAGTGTTCTTAAATACCATTTCATATTGAATTTCCATACATTCTTCTTCAGTTGAATATACATACTTATTATTGTGTATGTATATTATGTCTGCAGAATGTTATTTCTATGAAATGTATTTTTATAAAAAAAAAGTCGAAATAGATAGCTATTATTTCGGCTAAAATTTTGTTATGTTCAAAGCAGTTATCTTTTTCTTTTCTTTTGTGTGTGCAGCAGTGCTACTTCTGGTTCCTCTGTCTGGCGGGACTGCTCTACTACATCTACTCCAGGAGGAAGCTCTACTGGTTGTCATGGCAACTCCCTGGACCCAACCCAGCCCTACCTCTCGTAGGGAACTGTCTCGTACTATGTTATACTGGGATTATGAATATCTTCCCTCTCCTTGACAAAATCATGAACTCGTACAGGTAAAGACTGATTGGAGTTCCACAAGAGAAGCACTAGGTATCAGACCGTGCCCTACTCTTGATGGGAAACTCACTTAACCTTTGTGGTAGATTGGTAGTCAAGTGGTGAAAGTGCTGGTCTGGTAATCCAAGTAGCGTAGGGATTTGTTGGTTTGAATTTCACTCAATGCATGAATTTTCCTGATTTATTTGAGTATGTGACCACATAATAATAAGACTCTGAGGGTTAATTGGTAGAAAATGCTTTGAGCATTAACCTCGCCTGGTGGTTACCTTTCACAAAAGAGTATTATTATTATAAAGGACGGTGCTAATGCTTTCGGCATTCTCTTCAAACTCGTCATAATTATTATAATAAGCTTGATTTCAACTCACTTTAAAAGTATATTTTTTTTTGTATTTCAGATGTGGGATGGTTAGAATTTGGCTGGGACCATACATGCTTGTATTATTATATGATCCTGGTGTGGTCTACCAAGTGAATAAAAAGACTCAGACGAAATCCACAGAATACCAATATTTGGCTAAACCTTTTCTCGACAGAGGTAAGTTTCAGAGCTCTGAAAAATTAGAGGGTTACGCTCAACTGTGAGTAATCTTGATTAATAAAATTCACTAATAAATTTTGGATTCCCAGCGAATGGAGGGTAAAACCCCCGTCCTGTCTACCTCAAGTCAGGACGTTAAAACCAAATAGAATTAATGGACATGAAAGGAGCCTAGACATTGGATCTGGGCGTCCATATAATCCTCTCACCACCGTGATTTATATATCAATACCTATCTCAGGGACACGGAATTATTATTATATTAGCTGTCAATAGAGAGAAAGTTGACCCTGTATAATTTGACTTGAGCGTCGTAGCCAATGATGTTGTAAATCATAATAAGTAGTAGTCTTCATAAAATTAGAAGAAAAATTGGTCTATCTCCCATTTATTTGCGAGTTTTTTTAAAGACATAGGTAGTGTTTTAATAATAATATTAATAATAATCCCCGAAAGTGTTTTCCTATGGATAAATCCATTGGACCACCAAGGGGGATAGCCACGGGAGAGAAAAAATTGGACTACACAAACCATCATAAAATAACCTCCCACATTATGAACCAAACAACTTCAGGAGACGATCTTCGGATCCGCTCGTGAAGTTACAACACCAGGAGACTTGATCATATGATCCGCTCCTGGTGTAATACCCTCCAAAGGAGAGAAAGTGGAAGGAAAAATAATAATAATAATAATAACAATCTTTAGTGGAAGATAACCACCAGGCGAGGTTAATGCTCAAAGCATTTTCTACCACCTAACCCTCAAGAGTCTTATTATTATGTGGTCACAAACTCAAATTAATGAGGAAAAATTCACGCCCTGGGTGGCATTTGAACCAACGGATCCCTGCGCTACCTGAATTACCAGACTAGCGCGTTAACCACTTGACTACCAGTGCACGTAACTATTTGTTACATTTAACTATTTATTACATTTTAAAAAATTTTAGGGTCCCTCAAGAATCTTATCTAGCTCCTATGTTTTTTTTATGACACGAAAGAAATTGTATAAACGATCATTTTGAAATATTTTCTGACGGTGTAAAGATAAAGTTACATAATTTGATAACGCAGACATTGATAACTACTAGATAACCTATCAACGATCACTTCCCAGACGGCACAGAAAGTGTTTAAAAAGATTTTAAAAACACTTATTTTGACAAGATTCAAACATTTTATAAAGCTTATTTTGACAAGGCTTAACATTTTAGAAACACTTCTGTAAGCTTACTACTTCCTCCCCCTGAGCATTTTATTAAGCTTATTTTTGCAAGGTTTTGGATATTGCATACCTACTTAATAATTAAGGGGCTCCATATTGAATTTCATACCGCCGCCATTGCCCGGGAAAATTTGAAAATTGTGATTTCACAGGTAGGTCCAGGAAATTTTTAAAATTAATTTGGATTTGATGAAAAATATACTTTTTCAAGGCAATTTGGTCTACAATGATGAAATGCTAACATTAATAAATAAGAAGACAATTTGTGTTTTTCAGTTTTATATTTTTCCATTTACATGGTAAAAGAATTGAAAGCAAAAATATGTAACAAACAAAAACATGAAACAAACAGAATATAATACCTAGAATCAGCAGATAAATTAGCCTAGTGGACTTAATTAATCTAAATCTATTATACACATAGGTAATTAAGAGAGAGATATGCTGAAATGCCATCTTCCTGCCCAGCAGCAGGCTGCCCAAAGACAAAGTATACCAGAACAGAAGTTGAGATTATTGAAGATGAAATTAGGAAATAGAACCCAGAGAGAATTTTGACTATAACATGGCATTCGTAAAAAAAGAAGAGTCTTCCAGAATTTTTTTTTTGTTTGTTCAAGTGGGTTTAACCTCAATTGCATAGTCATATCATGACCAAGGTTTTACCCTCATTTGCAGGAAACTCACAAACCTGTTACCCACATTAAGCTCACCGAGCCTGGGTTGGGCCATTTTATTCTGAATTTACTGGGAATAGTACCAGGTAGCCACATTGACCTCACCCAGCCTGATAAATGCTGTGTATACCCATGCCAGCTTCATATTTTCAAAAGAAGGAGAATTATCTGTTTCACAACAACAAAAATGAACCAAAATATTTGTATTACGGGCAGTAGTCAAATCCTTAATAATGCAAGCTACTGTTTTAAAAGTTAAAATTAATGAACACACTATAGTAAAAAATGTACTTATTACAAGTAAAAAACTGTCTAAATTTGCAACACTTAATACTTCTTCTTAACTTACAATATTTTTTTTTATGTTAGAGCTGGTTGAAGATCCATAAAAAACCCCTGTCCGGATTTGAGATAGTGAAGATGGGAATTTCATTCTGAATTTAATGGGAACAGTACCAGCTACCCACATTCACCTCACTCAGCCTGAGTAGGGCTAGATATACCAGCCTCACATTTTCAGAGAACAGATTTATTTATTAAAAAAAAAAATGGGGGTTGTATACTGAATTTACTGGGAATAGTACCAGCTACCCACATTAACCTCACTTAGCCTGATAAGGGCTAGAAATGCCTTATTTTCAAAGGGAACAGAATTTGCTGTTTGAAAGAAGAAAAAAACTGTAAATTGAACACAGGATCTTTTGATTATGGAACAGTGTAGTCAAATCTTCAATAATGTGAACCTATTAAAAAGCCTTTAGCTAGTCAGTTCTCTGTTTATAGTTGTTTAGCAAAACACTGGTCTTCTCCCTGTTTAAAATCCCCCAGTCAGACACCTGTTAAGAGTGTGATTCTGATTAAGTGGAAAATCTGGAACAGGATAATCTCCAGCATTTCCACATACATATCCTGGTTTGACTATAAAACAATGTAAGATATTGTTTAGCTATTGCTTACCCCACTAATTGGAGTGTAAAACTCCCTTATGATTAATGCATGGAAATTGGTACACTTTAGAACAGTAAACTTTTTAAAGTAGAGAAAAATTTCTTTTTAGTTACACCCTAAAACTGTGATGAAGGAACTTTAGAAGAGTCAACTTGTTGGACTTTTATCAGAAATTGTTAGATATAATTACATATTGTTAAATCATCAATAAAATGTGTAGTCACTTTCACTTATCCGGTGTTGGGTTCAATATGTTTGAGGAGGGAGGCAGCTTGAATAGGTTTCTTCAGATTGAAGCTATGTTGGATTGGATGCACAATACATGTAAACAGGTGGAAAATATCATGTGGATTTCCTCCATAGATCATATTTTCAATGCTAGGATCCAGTTTAAAAAGATATTATGTTTGCAGACATATTGACCATCCTGACCTCAGTTGGTCAAAAATTGTCCATGCTCTCTAAGGTAAAAGTTTGTAAAGAGCTCCAGAATTCAGTCAGAGCATTGGATCACTAAAAACAGAACTATTTTAAGTTACAATACTAATAATATAACTAATAACTTAAAAGTGTTTTGCGACTTGATAAACTTTTCAGTTATTTAATTTCAAAAATTCAATATGGAGTCCACAGACCATTGATGAAGAGAGACATATTGCATACACAGTCACACATTTATTTTTTAAGGCGTTTTCTCTATTCCGATGTCTTGCGAAAAAAAATATTTAAAAAATCTGGTGTAAACATCACACGACTTTCCTTATCCCCCAAAAAGAAGTCGAATTCCGCCACTGGTGACTCAACGGTAACGGATACTTAAAAATCAGTGCCAAATTCGTAATCAGCACATTAAAATCATTGGATTTGATATGTCGCAACCCCCATCTGGGGTAAATAATAAAAAAGTTAGTCCAAGCGGGTCCCCCCAAATACCGGTAAATTGAGGCCGGGTTCCAAAAAGTTCAAGATATCAAAAAAATGATAGGAATAGACCCCTATTATTTTTTTAATCTGAGAAAATGTTGTTCTCTAACTTTTTTTGTATCTTTAACCAATTTAAAGAAGCGGCGCTTGCGGCTAATATTTGCGGCCCTGCGGCCGCAGAATGCGGCCGATTTCAACCAAAAGTTTCATGGTTTGTCTGGTGTATAAAATAAATTACCATAGTAAATTTCAAGTCTCTAGCTCTTACCGTTCTCGAGATATCCTGTTTACACACACACACACACACACAGACAGACAGACAGACAGACAGACAGACGCACGGACCAATGGCTGAAAACAACTTTTTTGGTATCCTGAGGCTATGATTCGTCCAGAAATGTGAAAAACTGGGTAGGTCAAATTTTCGACGAATACAATACTTTCCTTATTATAGATAAGGAAAGTAAAAACTTATAAAAGATTGCGGAAACCTTTCCAAAGTGTTTATAAACCTTGCCTAAGTAAGTTTTCCGCAAACTTATTATTTCATACTTTTTTAAATCTTGTGAAGTAAAGGTTATTTTTACAAGGAAAAATCCATACTTTTTTTATACTTTTTAAACCTTGTGAAGTAGGTAAAGCTTATTTTTACAAGGAAAATTCAGAGTCTATAAAGCTTGTGTAACCTTTTGTGCCGTCTGGGTTATTTTCTATCTAAACTGAATATTTTTTTTTTTTTTTAATTTTCGATTGATACATCTTTTTTATAGAGAATTATATTTTTTTCAAATGCATTTTTTAGTGTATATTTTTTGTATCTGTTTTATAAATTGTATTGTACTTACAGGTAAATGAAGCATATCATTAAATTATACTTATTGTTATTTGATATAAATAATAATTATTTCTAATTTCAGGATTGTTCCTATCAAATGATATGGAACATTGGAGGCAGTCAAAAAAAACCTTTCTCCTAGCACTTAGCTCAGAAAATTTAAAATCATTCATTCCAAAATTTCACGAGGAGTGTTTGCGAGTAGTGGACACATTTGGGAAATATTGTGCCCAGGAGCAAAATGTTCATACTACAAGAATATTCTCTAATTTAGCTGTTTGTTGTATTGTCAAATGTACTATGGGTTTTGATTTCCACACCAGAGATGAAACCGAAAAAGAAGACTTTGTTGAGACTTTTGAGACGGTGATGGAGGTAACTAAGGATATATATGTATGTATATATTGTTTCTTCACTTAATTAGCTAATAAATATATATCAAACTAAATTCAATTAATAATAAAAATAAGAAAGCCTAAGAAAAAAAAATTAATTATTGCAACTGCTGCAACTTTTCAATTTAAGAAAATCATATTTTTTTCATGGCTTTAACGGCAGGATTCTCACACTGTGAGCTTTTCCACCCGACCAAAGAGCTACACGTTTGAAGAGGTGTGATACAAATCTTAATATACAGGGTGTATGAAAAAAAAGGAGCCAGTCAAAATATTTCGTCTATGGATGCAATTTTCAGAAAAACCTGAAACACGTGTCTCATTATATGGAGGGGAAACTTTTTCAGAGGGTTTAATTTTTCATACTCTTAACAGGGGCGGCCCCAGGGGGTTAACTTTGGAATCGTAAATGGAACTACCCTATTTGTAATACATTTCTGAAAAGTAGTTGACATTAAAAGTATTTTAAGACTAGTTTGAGATTTTTATTCGAAACAGGGCCGGAGATATCGTACATTCCATTTCACAGGTTTAAGTAAGTTTTTATAAGAAATAAATTGTATTTTTGTAAAAAAAAAAAAAACAGTTTTTCAATTGAAATATTAGCTTTACCAGGGAAGATTTCAAGGGGTCAACTTTTTTATGTTGTAAAAACCTTCTTTTTTCGAGTATACTTTGTGAGAAATAAATGCAATGATTCATGTTGTTGAATTTAAAATAAAACAGGGCCCGATTTACTTCAAATTTATGTGAAAAATTCTAAAACCCGCGTGTAGTACTAGTCTCCGGCCCTGTATTCAAGGGTATCTTAAATTTAGATTAAACAACAACACTCAGTGCATTTATTTAACACATACTATACTAAAAAATGAATAGTTTTTACACAGTTTAAAAAAATGACCCCTTGACACCTTCCCTGGTAAAGCTAATGTTATAAAATAGGCATGAAAATTCAATTATTTCAAATAGAAAGACATGTGTTTAACATTTTTTACAAAAATACCATTAATTACTTTTAAAAAATAACTGAAACCTGTGAAATGAAATGTACGATATCTCCGGCCCTGTTTTCATTAAAAATCTCAAACTAGTCTTAAAATACTTTTAATGTCAACTACTTATCAGAAATGTATTAAAAATAGGGTGGTTCAATTTAAGATTCCAAAGTTGACCCCCCTGGGGCCGCCCCTGTTAATAGTATGAAAAATTAAAACCCCCTGAAAAAGTTTCCCCTTCTATATAATGATACACGTGTTTCAGGGTTTTCTGAAAATCGCTTCCATAGACGAGATATTTTGACTGGCTCCTTTTTTTTCATACACCCTGTATAAATGTCAAAGTCACTGACTGACTGATCATCGTTCTACAACCCAAACCGTAATACCTAGCGAGCTGAAATTTGGTAGGTAGCTTTGTCTTATAGTCTAGATGTGCAATAAGACGGGATTTTTCGAAATTCCCACTACAACACCTGCCATTGGCGAAAAAGGATTTTTTGCTTTCACGGCCATGCCTCGGCCCGCAAAGCGGGCGACAGCCCGCTAGTATTATACAGGGTGTTTCAGAAAAGTGTGCATGAATTTTAACCACGTATTTTATGTACCATTTTAGGGGGGGTCAACTCTATAACAAAATGGGCGAAAGTGCTTCATAAGGTAGAAAAATAAGGCCCCCTGTGGCCGTCCCTGAAAGTGTAATGACCTCAATTCTCACATCAAAATAACGGCGTCATCTTGTATTGGGAGTCAATTTTCTTCCGCGTTTCAATAACTCTAACAGGTAAGGCGTAATTCAAAATCTAAGATTTTTTTAAGAGAACCTTTAGAGATGTGAATCTCCCTTATGAAGCACTTTCGCCCATTTTGTTATAGAGTTGACCCCCCCTAAAATGGTACATAAAATACGTGGTTAAAATGAATGCACACTTTTCTGAAACACCCTGTATATTATACAAAAACGTCTAATAATACAAACGTCCCGCTAGTATGGTATATTAATATGTTAATTGAGTAAACTATCCATCTAGTCTCAGGAATAACCTAAACTATGTGCTTTTCAACTGCTCTGAAAAGAGTATACCCCTCTGAAAGGTGATGGAATGACAAAAAAAAAGAGAAAAATGGAGGGTCAATGGGGGCTCTATCTAGTGCAATCAGTGTATGCAAAACTCAAGATAGAGAAGGACGGTGATCATAAAACTGACTCTTGTGTCGATATCACAGATTTATCTAGTAAATATTTAAGTCCTAAATTTAAGGACTTTTCTTGTTTACTAATAAAATCAGCACAAGTTATAAAGGATATAATTGTATTGTTAAAACGAAAAGTCATAACCAAATGACTTTAAAATGAATGATTATCTCTTATTCTAGTTCTTTCAACTTCGGCTGATGGTTCCACCACTTCGGAATAGCTTTTTCTACTCTCTTGTGGGATTAAGAGCCAAAGAAATGAATGTGATCAATGCGTGCAGGAAACACTTCGAATCCATTTTGAACAACTACAAGGAGAAAAAACTTAAAAGTCAAATCAACAAAGTCACAAAGAATGGTACCTACTTTAATGGTATTTATTGTAACTCTCGTATTTTTGCTTAGTTAAAAGAGAATACCAAGTTATTACAACTTCAAAATAAATCAAAACCATTTGAAATATTTGAAAAGGTCGATTCTCATTAATTTTATGGTATCTTTTACCGTTTTAAAGTTAGCTAAGACATGGTGTCACTGGTGGATGGCCGTTTCTTTGTGTACTTTTGATAATAAATTGTCTCCGGTAGAAAGTCTGTAGTTCAAGGAAGGTCGATTCTTATCAAAATTTCCATATCTTATATTTCGCTTTGGGCTGAAGTTTTGGTAACAGACAAGCCCTAACTGTCAGATAAACACAGACAGAGTTGAGTTTATTGTTATGTATGGAGAAATAATCAATAAAGAATTCGAGAAAAAAATGTTAAGATTAAAAAAGTTAAAATTACATGTCTGTAAATACAGTAAAACCTGGATATACGAGAACTGAACGGACCGGATTTGTTTTTCTCTTTCCAGGTTTTCCTTTGGAGCTGCAAATTATTATATCCAGGCTTGACTTTATAACTAAATAATTTCAAAATAATTAATGTTTACCTCGAATCTAAAGCTTTATTTTGCATTTTCTTATAGAGAAGTTATTTATAGAGCATCTGCTGGACGAAGAAGAAATGTCTGAAGACGAGATGATAGCTCATATGGCGACAATGATTGTAGGAGGAACGGACACTTTGGCCACTGAATCTACCATGCTACTCATCTTGCTAGCTCAGAATCCTCTGGTACAAGAGAAGGTAAGTTTGGATAATTCATTTAGGTACTTTCATTCTCAGTATAAACAGAAACAGAAAAGTGAGAAGTTGTTGTACTAGACATCTATTCTAAACATCTATTTAACTCTAAAAAAACGCCTCTTTCGTAGTCTTCAATTGGCTATGTTATTTTTACGGTAATTTTTCATACTAGTTTGATCCTAGATCTTAAGTAACAATGGTAAAATTTTAGTGAATTCTTAAAAATCATCATCAAAAATCAAAGAAGGGCCCCATTTAGCTCCGGTTGTCCCCAAATGACAAACTATTCGAATCTAAAAATCTTCAAATCTACATGTTCAATTAGGTCTTTCAATTATTCAAGTAAAGTTTTCAATATTGACATTATAATTTTACTACTGGATGACATTATAATTTTACTTTTGACTCAGCTCCATGACGAATTGGTCCAAGTTCTCGGAGCGGACTATAACAGTTGTCCCACGGTAGAAGATCTCAACAAGCTGGAATACCTGGATAGAGTTCTGAAGGAATGCCTGAGAATTTTCCCCGCTGCTCCATACATTGGAAGGTGTGCCTCCAAAAATATAACAGTTACTGGAAGTGATGGCAAAGATTATAACATTCCAGAAGGTGAGGTTTGATTGGTGATCCTTCGACGTCCATTCATTTTTTTAAAATTTATTTATTTCATAACAAGATAACATATAGGTACACAGTTATTTTTCCTAAGCTAAAGCTAAAGCAAATGGTAGAACTGATGTCATTACTTGAAGCTATAAATTTTTATTTACATCAATGTGAAATATATTTAATATCTTTTACAGGAGCAAGTCTAGTAATAGGCATCAGAAACATCCAGAACAACCCTCTCTATTACGACAACCCCAACGAGTTTGACCCCGATAGGTGGCTCCAGCAGAACGTTGAGAAAAGAACATCTTGGAGCTACCTTCCTTTCAATAATGGTCCTCGGAATTGTCTTGGGGCACGCTACGCTCTACTCCAGATAAAAACCATGGCTGCCACAGTGCTTCGAGCATTTGAAATTCACACAAGCAAAAGTTGTGAGAAGTTTGAAGATATTCATGTTAAGATGAGTATGACGGTGAAGATTGAATCAAACTGCCAGGTCGTTTTTAAGAAAAGAATAATAAATTAATAATAAAAAAAATGGATCTTTCGGATTTTTTTGTTACTGTTAGGTATATGCATTTTTAATTTAGTAATTTGTGTTTTTTATTGAGATTTATGTTCACTAAAGTATTTTTTTACTGTAGTTCTTAAATGGATGAGCTAATCTTTTTTTCCATCTATTGATTGGAAGTATACTTACTATATTTTTTGCAAATAAAATATTTCCTCAAATTTCACTCCACTTTGAATGGTACCCACGATACACGTGCTATTTCCTCTCTGTATGGCGAGAGAATTTTTTTGTATAATGAATTTTTTTACTCTTCTGTCTCCGGTTTCTTGTTAAAAATTTTATCAAAATACAATACTTTCCTAATTATAGGATAAGGAAAGTAAAATATATCATTAGAAGTACCTATTATATTTTCAAGGTAAGACGTTAAATATTTGCAAAATTTACATTTAAATTCCAACTGCCACAGAAATAAAATCGAAAACCCAAAAAGGAATAAATAAGGGACAAAATGCAATTGTCGTTTCCAATCAAATGTTTGATATTTAGACCACAAAGTTCGGAAACAATATGAACAAGAAAAAGGTAAAATAAACAAATAAAATATGTCCTAAAGAAAGGATGGGTTATTTTCCGATGGAAATCTCTTCCACCCAAACCTTATTATGTTTACCCATGGTATAATTATAAGGTTACGCAGTTACTCTTCTAGCTGCTGACCACTGATATCCAATGTTCTTCAGTTTTCCTTCCATCCTTCTTTATTTTTTTTATTTTTATTTTTTTACATAGTATATTATAGTATAGTATAGTAGTGCTTTATTTAGACTGTCAGCTCGAGACAGGGAGTCCCATTATGTTCCATCCTTCAGTTAAAAAAAAAAAATCTTTGCCAAACTATCAATTTATTTTTGTGGTGCGGGGAATTGGGGAGTTTGCTATGGATAAATACCTATACATATATGTAGCTGCACAGTTAATTGAAATTAAAATAACATGATTATAATAAAAAGAACAATCCGGTACAATCAAAAAAACACTGCCAATTATGGACACAATACTTCCTCGTGATTGTTTCACATTGTTAACACGTGCCCATTTTGAGATTTTATACAAAATTAATTGTATCTCCAAAACGACTGAACCGATTTTCTTCAAATTTATATGGTAGAAAACCGTTTTTTCTACATTCTAGATTCCACAAAAAATTCTGTATCGGCAAGTCGTGGTACTTATTTTTTGACTTTTTTGTCCTAAATTTCGGATTTTCTTATATATCAGAGTCAAATTATAATTAATTTAAAAATAAATATAAATAACTTAAGTAAAACAGTAATATGCATATTCTTACAAAATTTCATCAAAATCGGGTGTACCGTTCACGAGATATAAGCGTTTAAGTAAAAAGTTAGTGGTCAGGCGCATGGTCTCTTTCACCCAGAACCGCTGGTATGAATTCAATGAATATAAAATGGGACTATCTACAGAATGTCTCCTAGATATGTGCAAAATTTCAACAAAATCGGTCGAGTAGTTTCTGAGATTTGCGCGTTACAAGGAATCGTTTTAACAGACCGACGGATCGACAGACTGACAGACCGACAGACGGCCACAAAACCAAATTTACTCAGTAGGTTATGAAACGTCCAGAAATATGAAAAAAATTGAAATCGGAGCAAAAAAATATTTTTTTTTACAAAAACGAACACAATACTTCAGATTTCTAATATTAGAAATTTCTCGGAAGTAATAATTATAATTTTGAAAAACCACAGAATTAATATTTTAAGGCACGGCAGTGCGGCATGCCAAGTTTTATCAAGCAGGGTAGTGTATCTTTACACGAATCATTTCAGTCGGTTTTTAGCTTATAATTATGTGTGATATTTTTTCGGTTCTTTTCATCATAAACATATGAAATGTGACAAACAGAGCCAAAGAGGACATCCTAAGTAATTTAAAACCCTTTGAAAATTTCAATAGTAAAACCCAGCGGAGAGAGATGTTTTCAAATTTTGTTATGGCAGATCATCAAATTTAAGGGTCTCTTTCCGACATCCTAGGAAACTGTATTTTTTCAATCTAACAAGATTGTGATGTGAAACGAAAGCGAAAAATCTGAAAACCGAATTTTCTTAACTACAAGTGAGGTAAGATGATCTCAAGTTTAGGCATTGAAGTGAATATTTTTTTTCTTTAATTTTTCGAAAAATTGCCTCGTATTATTTTAATCTTAGAGTGTCCTTTGGAATTTCTGATCTTTTCTAAAGGAAAAACTTAGATACCTTGTATAAAAGAAGGAAAAAAACCTACTTGTCACACGGTCATTTAAAATTTCGAGCTGTCCTATACATAATAGGCAAAATCAGGAAACTAGAATTACATTTTGAATTTCAAGCAAATGAGGTATGAAGTAAAAAATCCACGATAAATTGGACAATTTTTTGCACAAATGTTTAGATCAATAGAATCATCTAGTGTTCGGATCATTAGAACTATTAAGGCCATTACTGTCCATACTTCAATAGGTTTAGCTACAGGATTTTTACTGGAGCTTAAAGACAGTGTGTTCTGATACTTCTGACAGTCGCTAGTGGAAGCTTGCTAAACTCTGGGTTCAAAATGCTGCTGGAACTTTTGTTTGTCGTAAGTTTAGTATTTTACTTTCATTAGTTAATTTTGTTGTTGTTCATAATTTCAATTTTCAATCTACGTTCATTGTTAATTTAAAATTTACTTTTATAATGACCACGTTTTTTGAGCTTTGAAAATTATGGAGTGCAGCTAAACTGTCAGTTAAAATTGTTTGTAGAACCATTGGTTACTAAATCAGATTTTAGAGGTTGGCTAGTTGAGATCTTTAAAATAGAACTTTGTATTTTACTTCCGAGAAATTTCTAATATTAGAAATCGGAAGTATTGTGTTCGTTTTTCTAAAAAAAAATATTTTTTTACTCCGATTTCAATTTTTTTCATATTTCTGGACGTTTCATAACCTACTGAGTAAATTTGGTTTTGTGTCCGTCTGTCGGTCTGTCGGTCTGTTAAAACGATTCCTTGTAACGCGCAAATCTCGGAAACTACTCGACCGATTTTGATGAATTTTTGCACACACCTAGGAAACATTCTGTAGATGGTCCCATTTTTAATTCATCGAATTCATATTAGCGGTTCTGGGTGAAAGAGACCATGCGCCTGACCACTAACTTTTTACTTAAACGCATATATCTCGTGAACGGTACACCCGATTTCGATGAAATTTTGTAAGAATATGAATATTATTGTTTGACATAGGTTATCTATATTTATTTTTAAATTAATTATAATTTGACTCTGATATTTAAGAAAATCCGAAATTTTGGACAAAAAAGTCAAAAAATAAGGACCACGACTTACCAATACAGAATTTTTTGTGGAATTTAGAATGTAGAAAAAACGATATTCTACCACATAAAACAAATTTGAAGAAAATCGGTTGAACCGTTTTGGAGATACAAGTAATTTTCTATAAAATCTCAAAATTGGCACGTGTTTACAATGTGAAGCAATCACGAGGAAGTATTGTATCTACTTATAATTGGCAGTGTTTTTTTTCTTCGAGTTTGAAGTCGCTTTCATCTGTGCATGGTCATATTGGTCATATCACCACGGGGGCTCTCCATTCACTGGAAACTTAGAAACCATCCAAGGACTAACCGTGTTTTGTAATTTTGATGGAGAGCAATTTTATTTCATCATCAAATTTCTTTTTTTTTGAGGATTTGAGATTTTTTCATTTTCAAAATTTCATTGTTTTAACTAATGAAAGAAATACACAGAAATGCAATGCCATTTGTGAAGCCAATGGTTGTTGTAATAAAAATTCTTGTTTTATTTTTTAAATATAAAAAACTTCTTCCAGGGTCCGTCCTTCCGGAAGGCAATCGAGGATGCAAGAAGCATTTCCTCTTTGAATGACTAGACCAATTTTTTGGTAAAGAAAATGATTGGAACGGGAATCATCCAAAATTCCAATCAATTTCTTTCCTAAATGGTCTAACCATTTCTTAGATTCGACGCTCAGTTTGAAATTTAAATTTAATTTTGTAATTTAAATTTCATTAATTAGTTTCTGAGTTGCGAGAAAAACATGAAAAATTTGGGAACATGTTTTTTCAATAAATGATATTTACATTTAACTAGTCCCTGTTCTCTGTTCAATTCGCTTATATGCTAGATTCTTTAACAATTACCAATTTCCTTTTGTCTAAAAAATAAATAACGTATCAACTCATCTAACGTTGAAAAAGATCTCCTTGTATACTGTATGGGCGAAAACAATAAAATAAAATACATATAAACTCTCTTTCGTGTTAATACAGGCCGGTTGGCTGGCGCTTCTTGACGAGCGCACGCCTCCTGGCGAGCTTGACTTTCAAGAGAAGATTTTCATAATTTTGTTTGTAAATGGTTCATTATGCTCATTTTGTTTCAGAAATACAACTTTTGGCTCCTGAGTCTAGCATGTTTATTCCTGTACTTCAGTTATGTAAGGAGGAAACTTTACTGGATTGGGTGGCAACTACCGGGGCCCAACCCGGCCCTACCCTTACTAGGGAACTTATCCATGCTTTACGGTAGAAGCATCGCTGATGTGGTTTCCTATTTCGATGAGATGCTTTATAAGTACTCGAAAAAGTGAGTAATTTTGTTATAAATGCAACCCAAATAAATATAGTACAAGAAGATAGCAAGAGAGAGAACGTAAAATTATTTATGTAAAAAAATACTTTACAACTGGTGCCACATGGGCACTTGCCTAAACGACACAGTATACATTTTTTTTTTCTTCTTTCTTTTTCTTCTTCTCATGTTCTTTGATACAGGTGGTTGTGTATTATTTTGTGAGAGCCACGTATTACATTTGTGATGATATTCTCACAAGTGATCTTAGGTATTTTATTTGGTTAATGATCTTGACAAATACTTTCTTTCTAGAAAAAAGTATTGATTTTCAAGACAGTAAAAAAATGTTTACGTTTTATAATGGTTTTCAGATCTGGCATGGTGAGATTCTGGATCAGCACAAAACTTTTAATCATCATAAACGATCCTAGTGTTGCATATCAACTGAACCAGAAAACTCAGCTCAAATCTGAGGAGTACCAATACTTGTGCAAACCATTTCTTCGGACAGGTGAGTTTCTTTAGAAGAGAAATAGTAAATATATTTAGTACAAACTGACATCACTGTAATGCTTGCCGTGAGACACAGTACTGACAAAATTTAACATTTTTTTTTTTTTTTCTTTTTTGTTTCTTGGGATGATTCAAGGTTTGTATAGAATTGCGGATGATTCGACTTGAACCTCGAAAGGCTGCAATTGTGATGTCTTTCACCATCGATTTGCGAAGGTTATTCTTCTAAATGGTGCTTATTTTGAGTAACACTGGTTGCACGCTTATTCGAAAGACCTTAAGTACTATCTTCTTTACGGACATCGCGGATACCCGCAGATCATCAATGTATTTTCCATGGGGTTACTTTGCCCGTTGGGCTTCCTAAGACTTATAACAAGTTTCCCTAGTCGCAGCCTTGAGAAGCGTAGGGGGAATTGTACCCTTACACAATGTAATTTAGATTAGCTCAGTGGTTCGCTTGCCATGCGCTTGCCATGCGGAAGGTCTCGGGTTTGATTCCCCGTGCCGACAAAAATTTGTATTGGTTACAATTGTTTGTAAGGGATACCTTCCGGTGCGCTCGTGTTGACCCAGCACCTAAATGTGAAGTATTGTGTCACTTCTCACCCATCAGAGGGGAGGCATACTATGGGATGGGGGAGCTACAACACAGACCACAAGCGTCTACAGTAGCTCCTGTTTCATGGCTCATCATCATATCATCATAGGGTGGCGTCATCGTGAACGATGGTAGCCAGAGAGTGGAGGAATGACTCAGCACTTCTACCACTGTCTTTACAAGGAGGCTAATAATTGACAAGGGCCCCCAGAACCAAGCCAATGCTGGTCTACTCCCTGTTTATAGGCAAGGAAATTTATGGCTAGGAAATAAAAAAGGCTCTGTAACACTCACCTTTTTTAAAAAAAAAAAAATATGAATTGCAACATTATGAAGTGCATAATTGCATAGGTTCCTTATCTCATTTCCGACTAGGAAGTGGAGATAAGGGCTTAGTGGAGATGTTATCAACAAGCAGATAATCAGCACATGCGTCATGCATATAACATGTAGTAAAAAATTATTAGTTTTTTCATTCATCTTTTCATAACGATAATCTTAACACTTACAGTATTGGACTTGTATTTTATTTATCGTATGGCTTTGTTACACATGTCAAAGTGAGAAGACATTTATGTTTAAACTTGATCAGGAAATCTGATGGCAGTGATTGTCTGATCGCCAAAATTGTCCGGTTGACCTCTAATAATGGGTTGATTCTGAGCAAACACAAACACGTCTTTGATCGAAATCAAATTAAAACAAGAAGATCAATCTAAAAATTGCTACAACACTCGAACTTGACCGGTGTGGTATGTGTGTGTGTGTGTGAGAGAGAGAGAGAGAGAGAGAGAGAGAGAGAGAGAGAGAGAGAGAGAGAGAGAGAGAGAGAGAGAGAGAGAGAGAGAGAGAGAGAGAGAGAGAGAGAGAGAGAGAGAGAGAGAGAGAGAGAGAGAGAGGGGAGAGAGAGAGAGAGAGAGAGAGAGCGAGAGAGAGGGAGAGACAGAGAAAGACTTGGATAACACCTACTCTGCGATTTTGCAGAATTCTGTCTGACTGTTGGGAGATACAACCAATTTGAATCCAAAGACAATAAATATACAATATGTCAGTATCTTGCAAATTGTTTGTGATGTTCCTCTTTGGATCTGATCGAATGAAGATAAAGGATTTTATCTGAATCAGTTATTTATCTTTAGTATATGAGGAAGATGCAACCTTCATTATAGTCTGTCTGTGGGGCAATCGGGCAATATAAACAGGGGGTACACCAGCAGTCTGGCTGGGGGACTATAAACAGGGAGTAGACCAGCAGTCTGGCTGGGGGACTATAAACAAGGACTAGACCAGCATTGGCTTGGTTCTGGGGCCTTGTCAATTATTAGCCTCTTTGTAAAGATAGTGGTAGAAGTTCTGAGTCATTTCTCCACTGTCTGGCTACCATCGTTCATGATAACGCCACCCTATTATCATGAGGAAGACCATATAATACCTGTTCAAGTTTTGCCTACAATTTTTCAATAACACAATTATCGAGTATTATCAATCATTATCGAGCTCAATGCAAGCGTACCTATCTCCCTACGTGCACAGTATTATGTATTTCATGTACAGAAGTGGCAAACATCTCAAATACTTACATCAATATAGTATTTATTTGTTAGAATGCAGCTTTCTGTTTAGATCATGGATGTATTCCCTATGCTGGATAGCATCATGTCTAGATACAGGTATGCAATTCTGGGATCATGGATGTATTCCCTTGTGGTCTGTGTTGTAGCTTGCCCATCCCGTAGTTTGCCTCCCCTCTGATGGGCGAGGAGTGACATAGGACTTTCTATTGAGGTGCTGGGTCAACAGTGAGTTGAACATTCAAACTTATACATACATGTCAAGTAGGGACACACTCGATGGGCTTTGAGATAAAGCAAAATGAGTGATATAAAGGAAGAGATGAGAAGACACTACGATAAAAATAATATCGCCTTATTTATAGTCAAAATACCAAATGAGACGATAAGTTTTCTTTTTCCGACTGGTTTTGTGTAAAAATTTCAAATTTCCAACCGGCTTGAAAGAAATCCTAAAAGAAATCCGTTAGATCAAATAAATTTAGTTTGGTTAAACCCAAGGTCTGTTTTTTTTTTTTTTTTTTTTTTTTTTTTTTTTTTTTTTTTTACAATAATAATATACTATACCAGTTTACACAGAAGATATACAGTATTAATTACTACCCGTATGTAATTTATTCGGAGTAGGTACCTAACTGTGTATACTGACAAGAAACTTTTTTCCCAGATCTTAGTAGTTAATTATTAGGTACGAACATATATTATCAAGCGTATTAATGAATTTAATCAGTTGGTAGCGGTAAGTATCTCAGCAAATAAGCTGAATTAAGCCGTATTTTTCTTTCTAACCAACGTGGATTCAACTGGAATAAAATGAACGAACTGGAAGAAAGTCATTTTTTTTAAGAGGAAAAATCATCCTCCAGTTTGGTTAACCAAAATGGATTTAAAAAAATTCTTGCTTCCAGTTCTTTTATAGTTTAAGTCCATTGTTTATCTTTAAAAGTACCAAAACGCATTTTTCTTTCACGAATAGTTGGGAAGCTAAACTGGAAATATTTGGAATAAAATGGAAATATTTGTTAATATCGAGCCTGGAAAAAAAATTATCCAAAAGAAAAATACCCCTTTTATAAGTAAAGTCGTTGGGAAAAAAATCAAATTGTCCAACACGAGCGGTCAATCGCACGTTAAAAAGCTTTACTTCAAATAATTTCACATTTTTTGTGATGAAACAAACCTAAGAGTTAGAGCCTTGACTGACTCTGTCCTCTGATGCATTACCTGTGCATCCCAGCACTCATCTCAGCCATAGTACAGCGTAAGTGAATAAAGCCTGAGCCTCTCACAGCTTGCACCATTAGGAAGCTGGTTCTCCTACACCACGTCACCACAGATAATAATAATAATACTCTTTAGTGGAAGGTAACCACCAGGCGAGGTTAATGTTCACAGCATTTTCTACCACATAACCCTCAGAGTCTTATTATTATGTGGTCACAAACTCAAATTCATGAGGGTGGGATTCAAACCAACGGATCCCTACGCTACCAGGATTACCAGACTAGCGCGTTAACCACTTTACTACCAGTGCACCAAATACGTAGGTATCTTGAAGTAAAAATAATTATATGTAGAAAAAAATCGAATTATTTACGAATCTTCTGGGATTTCTTCTGAGTTGATTTTTGGTGGCGGTCGGCTTTGAAATTATAATCAGTAGGTTCACAGAGTGATATTCTGAGATTTTGCTGAGGCAAGGTCACTGTATCAAACCGCATCTCGCAGGGCCGTATCCAGGATTTTCGTCAGGGGGGGGCCCAAATAGTATAATAATAATACTAGCGGGTTACACCCGCCGCGGCAGGTGTAAGCGACGCGCCGCTTCGCCAGCCCATCAGACACGCACACACACACATACACACACACACACACACACACACACACACACACCACACAAAAAACACACACACACACATACACACACACACACACCACACACACATACACAATTACACACATACACACACACTCACACATGGAGAGAGAATGTGTAGACTAACTTGAATATTTTGTTTTTACCCGGCGTAGCTCAAGAACAGCTCATCAGAATTTTGCGATCGATATGTCAAATGAAAGCTCAGATCCTTGCCTAAAACTTTTTCACTTTGAATTGATCAGTTGTCACTTCAAATTTCGAAAAAAAATGTCATTTACCTTTAAAAACGTAACTATTTTACGTGTTACCCATCCATATTTTTACCTTACTTGGCGTAGCTCAAGAACGGCTCATCAGAAATTCGCTATCGGTGTGTCAATGAAAGCTCAGACCCTTGCTTAAAACTTTCTCACTTTGAATTGATAGGTCACTTCAACTTTCGAGAAAAAATGTGATTTAGCTTTAAAAACGTGACTATTTTACGTGTTACCCATCCATTTTTTACCTTAAATGAAAAGATTCTTACTAAGATAAAAAATGGTTATCAAATTCGTGTTCAGAACCTCAAAAAACCTATGAATTGATATGTCACAACCCACATCTAGGATAAATAATAGAAAAGTTAGTCCGGGTGGACCCTCCTAAAATACCGGTAATTAGAGTCGGGTACCAAAAAGCTCAAGATATGGAAAAAAATATTCGGGACAAACCCCCAAGTTTTTATTTAAAGAAAAACTTGTTCCCATGAAAATTTCATATCTCTTACTATTTAGCCAGAACTACCAAATTCTGCCAAAAAGCGTCCACCGGTGGCACCGATTTTTTCCAAAAGTTTCATGCCGCGTTCTATATACATTTATGACCTCTGTGCCAAATTTCAAGTCTCTAGCTTCAGCCGTTCTTGATAATTATATCCTGTTTACAGACAGACAGATAGACACACGGAACAATGGCTGAAACTTTGGATTTAGTCTCTGGGGACCCTAAAACGTATTTTGGAATTGAAAACTCACTATCGAAAATTTTGGGTGATTCCATTACTTTCCTTTCTATAAGATAAGGAAAGTAAAAATAAATCAAAAGCACCGTGTTTTATTTTGTAGATTGTTTTGCGAGCTCTCAGCAGAACTCAGCACTTTGCACTTTCCACTTAGGATTCTACTTGGTAGGTACATAATATTATGTTGTAATGTAGTTGGTTTTTACTGTTTATTGTGTTTAGGAATCAACATGTACGTATGTAGATATGTAATGTACTAAGAAAAAAATCCAAGGCAGGGGGGGGGGGGGGGGGGGGGGCTGGACGAGAGCCTGCGTTCAAGTAAGAATTTTGAGGGGGCCCGGGATGAAAGCCTGCGTTCAAGTAAGAATTTTGAGGGGGCCCGGGATGAGAGCCTGCGTTCAAGTAAGAATTTTGAGGGGGGGCCCGGGACGAGAGCCTGCGTTCAAGTAAGAATTTTGAGGGGGGGCCCGGGACGAGAGCCTGCGTTCAAGTAAGAATTTTGAGGGGGGGCCCGGGACGAGAGCCTGCGTCCAAGTAAGAATTTTGAGGGGGGGCTCGGGACGAGAGCCTGGGTTCGAGTAAGAATTTCGAGGGGGGGCCCGGGACGAGAGCCTGCGTTCAAGTAAGAATTTCGAGGGGGGGCCCGGGACGAGAGCCTGCGTTCAAGTAAGAATTTTAAGGGGGGCCCGGGATAAGAGCCTGCTTTCAAGTAAGAATTTCGAGGGGGGCCAAGCTCGAGGGGGGGGGCCCGGACCCCCTGGGCCCCCCCTAAATACGGCCCTGGCATCTCGTAAGTACTATACTAAATAATCACTCAATTCATGGGACCTGTGTACTTGTGTAGGCTATGTGCAGTGCAGATATCAAAACAAGCTAGAATATCTTACACAAGTGTATAAGCAGGAATCTTGAATAAACTGGAGGTTACCTCTATAAGTAGGAAAATATTGGAAAGCAGGGCTTTTAGTATGCAAAGGAAAAATCATTAGAGACATGTATTACAACCTCAATCCTTGTTCTTATAGAGGTTTCCTTTTTAAGCAGGATAACATTACCGGTCCTTGGAATTTCTTTTTATGCAGATTTGACTGTAATCAAACACCTCGGCCGAGGTGTGAAGAACGCCCATACAATGAAAGAGACAGCCCGGCAGAGTGTAAGGTTACGGAAAACATAGTTCCCATGCATTTCATGTACTTTCATTTGATTCTCTAAACAAATTTCCAGGACTGTTTATCACCAACAACATGCCCTATTGGAGATGGTCGAAAAAAGCCTACCTCCTCGGACTCAGCCCGGACAAGCTGAAGGGAATGATGCCCAATATCCACCGAGGCTCTCTGAGAGTGGTGGACGATCTCCGGAAGTGCTGCGATCGACAAGAAAGTGTGATGACGGAGAGGATATTCCAGTACTTGGCGTTGTCTTCCGTCGTGCATGGCACTTGCGATTTCGACATCTACACCAAGCACGAGGAAGAGAACAACGTCTTTATCGAAGCGTTTGAACAACTGTTTGAGGTAAGTGCTCACTGTTATTGTTGTTGTTAATACTATGGAAGAAAACAATGAATCGAAATACATACAAACTCTGTTTCGTATTAGTATAGGCCGGCTGGCGCGTTACTCTTGACGAGAGCTCGCCTTACGGCGAGCTTGATTGACGACGAACGTTTACTCGTCCATCAGCTGCAGGATTCACATTGATTCAGGCTTGAGTTGTGTTGGATTTGCCGGACAGTTGAATGGGCGTTGTGTGGTGTGACCTGCTGTGTTTTAGTTTGCACAAAGGATATTGCAGGTCTTCATTTGAGCATATGTAAGATAGTATACATTTGTAGACGTTTTGTATTTTTTGTGACTTTCAAGAGTTTTGACATTGCTGATTTCATTAAAAAGGGGAAAGTCCTGAATCCATGAATCCAGTCCTATTAAGTGGCAGATTCTGTTTCTTAACTCCACTCATAGATCTTACTCACATGTTACGTACATAATTATGTTCAATGTGTGTTTAAAGTTTTTTTTTTTTTTTTTTTGAAACCTATTGAGTAGAGCATGTGACAATGTGACAGCACAGGTATTGGAAAATGTAAATACTTCGATGCAAATTTCTTTATTGAAAAATCTTCCAGAAGAATTTTTTTTTTTTTTTTTTTTTTTTTTTTTTTGAGAGTATAATTTACAATCTACAATTTAAAATTAACATAAAATAAATTGTAATAAGTAAATGGGCTGGTTTGTTTTAGTGACGTGATAGAGAAGGTACCCAGTGGTATCACTCTAATACTATGTAAAACGCTAGGTAGCAGGGTTTGAAATACAGTCAACATTTACAATGCCGAGCCGACCCCACCCCAGACAAAGATGGGTGACCGGTGAACATAGAAGTTGCATTACCGGTACCCCATCCTATCAGGGGTTTGGGGGTGCTGTGCACTGCAAGCGTTGACTGCAATGGACTGGGGTAAGTATTAATACAAATACGGAATATTATAATTAAGAATTAGACTGAGAAAAGAGATCGTTTGGCCAGGTTCTTTTTAACCTCCTGTTTAGGACTGGTTGGTTGAGGTCCCGGATAAGTTGATTAGGGTGATTGGGGATTCGCTTTTGGTAATTCGCTGATTTGCTTCTTATCTCTTCCATGACAAAAGGGACTTTCAGGTCATCGTGGAGTGTCTTGTTAGATACGTAGAATGGCGCTCCTATCATGCTTCGGAGTGTTTTGGATTGAAACCGTTGGATTATATTGATATTAGATGGTTTAGCGCAGCCCCAGAGCTCAATACCATAGGTCCACACAGGTTTGAGGACCATTTTATACAGCAGGACTTTATTCTCTAATGACAGTTTAGATTTTGGCCCGAGAAGCCAAAACATCTTGTTATGTTTTAGTTTCAATTGTGTTCGTTTTGTTGTTATATGGTGCTTCCAGTTGAGTTTCCGGTCTAGGTGGAGTCCAAGATATCGAACTTTCTCATCTTGAGGTAAGAGTTTATTGTTGAGTGCAACTGGAGGACAGGTATCCAGAAGAAATAAAAATAAAAACATGCTCAAATATTTCAACAAAATGATATTGCATAAATCCACCCGTATGACATAGAATCCAGTTATGTATGACACACCACTTCTATTTTCCAGTACTTCCAACTGCGGCTGGTCATTCCACCACTTCGAAATGACCTCATCCATACTCTGGTGGGAACCAGATTCAACGAGGTGAAGCAAGCAAAGATAACATTGGAGTACTTCAAGACAATTGTGGAAGAAAAGAAGAGAAACAATTTCAATAATAAAATTGGAATCAAGAAGGAATATAATGGTAATTGATAAAAAAGAAAGAAAAGACAAGATAACTTTAAGAATCTACTTTTATAAACTAATGTCTTTTGCTATAATATTTTCTATACCTTAAAAGCAACAGAAAGGAAACTTCGCTGCCACTTGTGGACACAACACTTCCGATTTCTAATATTTTGAAGTTAAAGGAAGTAAAATTGCGCTATATTTACTCACTGACATATTAAATTGATCATAATTTTTAATAATGCTTTTGGCATCACATCGATTATATTCTCTTTCTTTTCCTTGATTAATTGGTAATTTCTCTAGTTCTCAAAGTGGTCCAGTTTTTTGCACACTATTATAGACAAATCACTCAAAGACAAAGCATTTTTAACTGAAGTAAAAGTTTACATAAAACTTCTAATATCGATTGAGTAGTCACCGAGTAGAATAGCGCACTTAGGTCATGTAGGTGACTGATTTGAATCCCGGCTGGGTTGATATTTTTTTATTCTGTACTAATGTGACTTATGTCCAGGGTTTATTCATACTCTGAGGAAAATCAGTATAAAATGAGTAGTTACTTTAATATGTAACAAACCTTTGGGTCATTACCAACCAGATTTACCAGGGAATAAAGAAAATAAGATAAATGTTTTCGAAAAGTCCTTAAGCCACATTAAGAAACAGGATTAAAGTTAGTCTGAGCCTGACACGTCCTCAAGTCGAAGTTTTCAACCATTCACAGTAGATTGATTAATAATGTGGCGGACTTTTAACCTGGGGAGGTCAGTGGTTCGAGTCCTGGTTTTATTAATGTAATTTTTGTAAATTTTAATTTTTTATTTACAGGGTGTCCCACCAATGTTGGACACCTCAAATTACTCGGCCCCTGAATGAGTTTTTGAAAAATAAAAAATCCTAGGGTACATGTCCTAATTATGCGGTTTCAGTCAAGTTATGTACCGCTGTCTTGCTGATTCAGCAGCCCCCACCTCATATCTTGCATCCGCTGAGCCAATCTCGATCAGCACGTAGTTAGTCAAGATTATAACGAAATCATACATATTTCAGAACAACGAAATCATACATACTGAATTACTCATACTTCACTAATTGAGAGAATGCATTTTATTAAAAGTTACAGATAGAACATTGAAGTCAATTCTTCTGATGGCAATGCTCCCAACACGCTGGCAGCATTACCTCTCTGGATTGTCATGCTTATTTTTGCTACTAGGTGACTCATTGATTGTGTGTTCCCTGTCTTCTCTATCATTTTCTTTCCTATCTCCTGAATCCATTTCTTTCCCTCGTCACACCACACTCCCATTGTCTCCACTGCCACCACAACAGTAATTGTGTCACTTCATTAATTGTATATCTACAGAAATGTCATTCCTAGATCATATGATGGGAGAAGAGTTCAACATGTCATTGGAAGAGATCCTCGCCCATATGTTCATTATGGTTGTGGCCGGGACAGACACTCTGGCGACAGAATGCACCATGCTGCTCCTCTTGCTTGCCCAGAATCCTGATGTTCAACAGAAAGTAAGTTTTCATTTACAATTTGAAAAATAATAATACTATTATACTATTAATATAATAATATCACCGGGTTTACCGGTTCATTTATTAAACGAGCAAAGCTCTATTTACATGAATATAACATACAGTACAATATTGTTCGAAATGGATACACCAGGTATAACATCGTAATTTCTGAATACTTTTTTACAAAACATAGAACTACTTCTCAAAAATCAAATTTAGAATCGTTATTTGCGGATCTCAACATTCTGTTGAGAGGTGCACAGTATACATAATTTGTGTCACACAATGTCACGTAGAAAGTGTTGGCTCTCCTCAGTCTCCGGTGGCAATCGAAAGGAATGAGCCTCAACAAACCACTACAATCTACGTCGCCAGAGATGAGCTTTTGGAGAAACCTCAAATCAGCTTGATGACGGCGCTGTTTAAGAGAATCAAGGTCAGCAGAAGAATTCGGATGACGATAGTTGAAGTAGGAAATAAATTTCTTCTGCACCCTCTCCAACAAAAGCTCATGCACATTGTAATATGGCGACCACACAACGCATGCATATTCCAATAGTGAACGAACAAGGGAAATGTAAAGAAGTCTGAAAGAAACGGAAGATAAGCCTACAGATGATCGAAAGATGTACCCTAGAAGACGGTGACATCTCATCGAAACGGCGGAAATGTGTGGAATGAATGAAAGCTTCCTATCAAGTTCGATAACCAAATCCTTGATTTGGTCTACGTTATCAAGAGATTTGAGATCTAGATGATAGTCAAAAGAGACAGGCTGTGCACGTCTAGAAAAGCACATAATGGCACATTTACTATGTGTTAACTGCAGGTTATTTACTGAGAGCCACCGGTGAAAAGAATCCAGATCCCTTTGGAGTAACCTGCAATCATCATGGTTAGAAATGGATTTGTAGATCTTGACATCATCCGCAAACATTTGAAGATGAGAATGCTGAATAATGTTGGGAAGATCGTTGAAAAATAGGCTGAAAAGAAGAGGACCAGAATGGCTACCCTGCCCAACTCCTGAAGAGACGCAAATAGAAGAAGACCTATCGTGACCAATCTTAACCACTTGGCTACGATCACTGAATGAATCGGCCAACCAACGAAGAAATGAATCGCCTATACCATATGATTTCAATTTGGCAACAAGAAATCTCGGATTTACCCGATCAAATGCCTTTGCGACATCGGTATAGATAGAATGTACATCCTGACCGGATTCAAAGGAATTAAGGATGTCACACTGATAAGAGAGTAAATTTGTGACTGTAGATTTCCCAGTGGTAAAACCATGTTGCTTCTCAGAAGTGAAGTGCTTGCATGCGAACGAGAGTCTGGAAGAAATCAATTTGTCAAGCACTTTCGGAATTGAAGACTTAATGCAAACACCACGATAATTAGTAATATTTGACCTGTCACCGGATTTATGGATAGGAAAAATATAACTCAATTTCCATAGAGATGGAAACACTCCAGAAGACAGAGATTTATTGAACAACACAGATAGAGGTGCTCCAGACACCCAGCACATTTCTTAAGAAGGGAGAAACATTATCAGGACCAGACGAAAACTTTTGAGGAAGAGAAGACAGAGCACTGAGGACATCTGTTGGAGAGAAAGAACAGACATTGAAATCGATACAATCAACAAAAGAATATTCTGGAACTGGACGGTCAGAATTTTCATAGGCCTTAGAAAAAGATTTAGCAAATAAATTCGCAGTCTCCTGACCAGTGCTGCTAGCCTCATCGTTGAATAATATGTCCTTTGGAAAGCCATCTGTCTTACGGGTCATATTGACAAATTTCCAGAAGGAGCTTGGATTACTTTGAAGACTCTTATCTGACTTTTCTAAAAATGCTTTGTAACATTTGGAGCTCAAATTATTACAACGGGATCTCAATGAAGAAAAACAACGATAATCAGATTCAAGTCTTGATTTCTTGTACAAAGAGTGAGCCTTTTTCTTTTTAAAGATCAGAGACTTCAACTCATTTGTAAACCAGACTGGAAATGATGAAGTATAGACCCGCTTGACTGGAGTTGAGAGTTCTATACCGGTCTGCAAGAAGTCATACAAACGTTTGGTGGATACCTCAACGTTGTCTTCAGAAGAAAGAAAAGACCAATCAATCTTAGATAGAAATTTTCTCAACTCGAAGACGTTACATTTGGAGAAATCATAGATGTACTTATCTTCAGAAAGTTGATCGGTCTGACGAGAAACAACTAAGTCGAAACAAAAAGCATTGTGATGAAAGTTATTTGGCAGCAATGGATCAAGAGGAGGCCTCGTATTACCAGCAGTCTGGCTGGGGGACTATAAACAGGGAGTAGACCAGCATTGGCTTCGTTCTGGGGGCCCTTGTCAATTATTAGCCTCCTAGGAAAGACAGTGGTAGAAGTTCTGAGTCATTCCTCCACTGCTACCATCGTTTACGATGACGCCACCCTATGATGATGACTACCAGCTTTTTCAAACAAGATAACAATACAACCTATTGGCACTCTCAACAGGGTTAGCTTAAGGAAAGGCGTCCAGCCGTAAAATGTGGAGTTAGGAGTGCCAGAGCCAACCAAACTCAACCATGAGGACATAAGTGAGACTTGTTGTTTTGGGAACAATGTGATTTGTAAACAAAGAAAACGAATTTAATAAAATTCATGCACATTCATACATACAACTTGTAAGTTTTCAATTATTCTGTCTGATTTTTCAACCATTGCCAGCTAAAAGAATTTGTAAGATTGTAGCTCACAATCTTTTTTTAAATGTAATGACGTTGAGCACATACATACTTTGTATTTATACTAAAAAATTTTTTTTTATTAATTTATAGATGAGATTTTATTACATCATTACATCAGACCATGATCATTTTCCAAATGGTTCCATGAGCCATGAGAAATTTCTCTAATCTTTTTCTTAAGAGACAAAATTTGTTTTAAATCGAATGGTCTTTAAAGGTCTTTTAAGTTAATGGAAGCAATTATCAAAAAAAAAAAAAATCTTGTATGAAATACTGCCTGTTTACAGCCAATCCATCTAATACGTTAAATACTTCATTGTCTACTAGAAATAACACTAATATATTTACTTCTGAAATGATATAATTATGTATGTACAAAATACTGTAAGATTTCTTTTCCATCGCAGTTATACGAAGAAATCGTCGAAACTCTTGGAGACAACTTCAACATTGTTCCTACAGTAGATGATTTCAACAGCATGAAAACCTTGGAAGCGGCAATAAAGGAAACATTACGTATGTTCCCCGCTGCTCCCTACATAGGCAGAAGTGTCGTTGAGGATATGACAATCACAGGCAGTGATGGCAAGGACTACGTTATTCCGAAGGTAAGATTCGTTTCCAACCATATTGTAACGTCTTACGGCCATATTTATGAAGAGAGAATTTTTCCTGAGTAATGTCTCAAGCAAGGTATTGGCTAGTAGTATCAAAGGAAAAAGATTCTTTTCCTACCATATTGTAACGTCTTACGGCCATATTTATGAAGAGAGATTTTTTCCTGAGTAATGTCTCAAGCAAGGTATTGGCTAGTAGTATCAAAGGAAAAAGATTTGTTTCCAACCATATTGTAAAGTCTTACGGCCATATTTATGAAGAGAGAATTTTTCCTGAGTAATGTCTCAAGCAAGGTATTGGCTAGTAGTATCAAAGGAAAAAGATTTGTTTCATCAAAGGAAAAAGATTGCTGGATTAACACGAAGGTGTTAATTCAGCACCTAAATGGGTGTCCTTTATAAACAACTGTAACCATATTTTGAATACATTTTTTTTTTTGTGGGGTTCGAACCCAGTAAATTCCGCATGGTAAGCTAGTATCTTACCTCTGAGTTAATCGTGCGCTCATTATAAATTGATTTTTTTCTTCTTTTAAACAAAGTTATTTATAAATATTTTACCTGTACATGTCACCAATAAATGAGACTTTGTTTAGACTCTGAGAGTAAAGGAACTCTTTAGTCTTATTCTTGTAGGATAAACAGAGTATTGTACTGTATTGAATGTGTTTGCTTTGGAGGTTATCCAACTTACACCAGTTTTCTTCACAGTTTTTAACTTTGAAGACGGGTTTACCTTCCGCTTATTTTTTAACGTAAATATTATGTCTGATACAAATCAATGAAAATATTGTTTAAAAAATCTATTGATGTAGAATTGTACATGAATAGTTTCAGTTGTGAAGTTACCATTGTACGTCAAAAGAAATTTTCAAACGACAAAATGACACGCCCATTATTTCTTCATCCACAGGAGCAACAATAGCAATATTCATCAGAAACCTGCAGAACGATCCAGATGTTTACGAAAACCCCTCCAAGTTTGACCCCGACAGATGGCTTCCTGAGAATCTTGAGAAACGACCCGCCAACAGCTACATGCCTTTCAACAACGGGCCCCGAAAGTGTCTCGGAGGTCGCTACTCCATGTTGGTGATGAAAACCATGGCCGTCACAGTCCTTCGGAACTTTGAAGTTCTCGCCAGCAAGGAGTGCGAGAAGTTTGAGGACATTCACGTTGAGATGAACATGACAGTGAAGGTGGGCGAGAACTGCCGAATTATGCTGAGGGAGAGACGGAGGAAGCTGTAGTTTGGAATTATGCTGAGGGAGAGACAGAGGAAGCTGTAGTTTGGAATTATGCTGAGGGAGAGACAGAGGAAGCTGTAGTTTGGAATTATGCTGAGGGAGAGACAGAGGAAGCTGTAGTTTGGAATTATGCTGAGGGAGAGACAGGAGGAAGCTTGTTGGAATTATGCTGAAAATCATAAAGCTGAGGAGATAGATGCAGAGGAGAGCAAGCTGTAGTTTGGATTATGCTGAGGAGAGACGGAGGAAGCTGTAGTTTGGAATTATGCTGAGGGAGAGACGAGAGGAAGCTGTAGTTTGGAATTATGAATAGCTGAGGAGAGACAGAGGAAGCTGTAGTTTGGAATTATGCGGAATGCTGAGAAGACAGAGGAAGCTGTAGTTTGGAATTATGCAGAGGGAGAGACGGAGGAAGCTGTAGTTTGGAATTATGCTGAGGGAGAGACAGAGGAAGCTGTAGTTTGGAATTATGCTGAGGGAGAGGACGAGGAAGCTGTAGTTTGGAATTATGCTGAGGGAGAGACGGAGGAAGCTGTAGTTTGGAATTATGCTGAGGGAGAGACAGAGGAAGCTGTAGTTTGGAATTATGCTGAGGGAGAGACAGAGGAAGCTGTAGTTTGGAATTATGCTGAGGGAGAGACAGAGGAAGCTGTAGTTTGGAATTATGCTGAGGGAGAGACAGAGGAAGCTGTAGTTTGGAATTATGCTGAGGGAGAGACAGAGGAAGCTGTAGTTTGGAATTATGCTGAGGGAGAGACAGAGGAAGCTGTAGTTTGGAATTATGCTGAGGGAGAGACAGAGGAAGCTGTAGTTTGGAATTATGCTGAGGGAGAGACAGAGGAAGCTGTAGTTTGGAATTATGCTGAGGGAGAGACAGAGGAAGCTGTAGTTTGGAATTATGCTGAGGGAGAGACAGAGGAAGCTGTAGTTTGGAATTATGCTGAGGGAGAGACAGAGGAAGCTGTAGTTTGGAATTATGCTGAGGGAGAGACAGAGGAAGCTGTAGTTTGGAATTATGCTGAGGGAGAGACAGAGGAAGCTGTAGTTTGGAATTATGCTGAGGAGAGAGACGGAGGAAGCTGTAGTTTGGAATTATGCTGAGGGAGAGACGGAGGAAGCTGTAGTTTGGAATTATGCTGAGGGAGAGACAAGGAAGCTGTAGTTTGGAATTATGCTGAGGGAGAGACAGAGGAAGCTGTAGTTTGGAATTATGCTGAGGGAGAGACAGAGGAAGCTGTAGTTTGGAATTATGCTGAGGGAGAGACAGAGGAAGCTGTAGTTTGGAATTATGCTGAGGGAGAGGACAGAGGAAGCTGTAGTTTGGAATTATGCAGAGGGAGAGACAGAGGAAGCTGTAGTTTGGAATTATGCTGAGGGAGAGACAGAGGAAGCTGTAGTTTGGAATTATGCTGAGGGAGAGACGAGGAAGCTGTAGTTTGGAATTATGCTGAGGGAGAGACAGAGGAAGCTGTAGTTTGGAATTATGCTGAGGGAGAGACAGAGGAAGCTGTAGTTTGGAATTATGCTGAGGGAGAGACAGAGGAAGCTGTAGTTTGGAATTATGCTGAGGGAGAGACAGAGGAAGCTGTAGTTTGGAATTATGCTGAGGGAGAGACAGAGGAAGCTGTAGTTTGGAATTATGCTGAGGAGAGAGACAGAGGAAGCTGTAGTTTGGAATTATGCTGAGGGAGAGACAGAGGAAGCTGTAGTTTGGAATTATGCTGAGGGAGAGACAGAGGAAGCTGTAGTTTGGAATTATGCTGAGGGAGAGACGGAGGAAGCTGTAGTTTGGAATTATGCTGAGGGAGAGACAGAGGAAGCTGTAGTTTGGAATTATGCTGAGGGAGAGACAGAGGAAGCTGTAGTTTGGAATTATGCTGAGGGAGAGACGAGGAAGCTGTAGTTTGGAATTATGCGAGGGAGAGACGGGAAGCTGTAGTTTGGAATTATGCTGAGGGAGAGACAGAGGAAGCTGTAGTTTGGAATTATGCTGAGGGAGAGACAGAGGAAGCTGTAGTTTGGAATTATGCTGAGGGAGAGACGGAGGAAGCTGTAGTTTGGAATTATGCTGAGGGAGAGACAGAGGAAGCTGTAGTTTAGAATTATGCTGAGGGAGAGACAGAGGAAGCTGTAGTTTGGAATTATGCTGAGGGAGAGACAGAGGAAGCTGTAGTTTGGAATTATGCTGAGGGAGAGACAGAGGAAGCTGTAGTTTGGAATTATGCTGAGGGAGAGACAGAGGAAGCTGTAGTTTGGAATTATGCTGAGGGAGAGACAGAGGAAGCTGTAGTTTAGAATTATGCTGAGGGAGAGACAGAGGAAGCTGTAGTTTGGAATTATGCTGAGGGAGAGACAGAGGAAGCTGTAGTTTGGAATTATGCTGAGGGAGAGACAGAGGAAGCTGTAGTTTGGAATTATGCTGAGGAAGAGACAGAGGAAGCTGTAGTTTGGAATTATGCTGAGGGAGAGACAGAGGAAGCTGTAGTTTGGAATTATGCTGAGGGAGAGACAGAGGAAGCTGTAGTTTGGAATTATGCTGAGGGAGAGACAGAGGAAGCTGTAGTTTGGAATTATGCTGAGGAAGAGACGGAGGAAGCTGTAGTTTGGAATTATGCTGAGGGAGAGACGGAGGAAGCTGTAGTTTGGAATTATGCTGAGGGAGAGACATAGGAAGCTGTAGTTTGGAATTATGCTGAGGGAGAGACGGAGGAAGCTGTAGTTTGGAATTATGCTGAGGGAGAGACAGAGGAAGCTGTAGTTTGGAATTATGCTGAGGAAGAGACGGAGGAAGCTGTAGTTTGGAATTATGCTGAGGAAGAGACGGAGGAAGCTGTAGTTTGGAATTATGCTGAGGGAGAGACAGAGGAAGCTGTAGTTTGGAATTATGCTGAGGAAGAGACGGAGGAAGCTGTAGTTTGGAATTATGCTGAGGGAGAGACAGAGGAAGCTGTAGTTTGGAATTATGCTGAGGAAGAGACGGAGGAAGCTGTAGTTTGGAATTATGCTGAGGGAGAGACGGAGGAAGCTGTAGTTTGGAATTATGCCGAGGGAGAGACAGAGGAAGCTGTAGTTTGGAATTATGCTGAGGGAGAGACGGAGGAAGCTGTAGTTTGGAATTATGCTGAGGGAGAGACCTAGGACCTAGGAAGCTGTAGTTTGGGAACACACATGTTGTCGGTTAAATACAAATCTCGGAAACCACTGTTTCTCGGATTTCGAAAAAAAATTGTGTACAGGAAATAATCTTATATTGTAGATCAGGGGTCTTTAACCTGTGTCTCGCAGGCCACTTGTGGACCGCGTAGTCATTCTTGTTGTCCCGCGAGCTCAAAGCTCATTCATGCTATTTCTTCCAGCCCTAGCCGCCCAAGATTTTTTTTTCGTAATACAATTTTTTTTACGAATAATAGTAGTACCTACGAATTACGTGTATGTGCAGATTGTACTGTACAGGTCCAGATAAATAATATTTATTTCTATGTATAAACTTTTTTTTTTTTTTTTTTTTTTTTTTTATTAAGAACATAACATTGTTTCAAAAATAATTCTTATAACTATAAATTGAAACAACAATACCAATGTTCACATTAAAATTAAATAATTAATTAAGAACTTAAAACTATAGCGAATTAAAAACTAATTGTCTTACATTTGCTTTAAAAGCTTCCTTAGACAGTAAAAAGTCGTCTGTGCTTAAGTGTACTTCATTACATAGAGTCATTGCTCTGTTCAGTGGCGATTCATGAAGTTTAGTAAGTCTAGGATGAGGGACTGTGAAGGTTTCAATATTTGTATTTCTTAAAATGGGGTTTGGTGTTTTTTCCACTATTTTTTCTTTGAGTTCTAGACATGTAATATTATTGTTTACAAGATTATAAATTAACATCACTAGGTCTACTTTACGTCTTAATTCAAGAGAATTAATATCAAGCATTTCTAGAAGGGTGTTGTAGGAAATAGCTTCCGGGTATTTTGGATAAAACCCGTTTTCTTTTTTAAATAGGTATCTAACAAATGTGGACTGAATTTTTTCAATTGTTTTTGATTCTAATTTCGAGTTTGGATCCCATAATATTGATCCATACTCCACAGTAGATCTCACTAGTGATAAAAATAGCGTTCTTAAAACATCAATATCCTTAACGTGTTTTCCGAATCGAATAATGAGGCCAAGTTTTCTATAAGCTCGTTTTAGCATGTTTGCACGATGTTCGTTAAATTTATGTTCACTGTCAATTATAATACCCAAATCTTTATGAGAATTTACTTTTTCTATACAGATGTCTCCCATTTTGTAGTTATAGTTTATATTGACTTTTTTTCTTGTGATAGTGATTTGTTTTGATTTGGATGGATGGAAATTTAGCCCAATCAAGTGAAGTTTTTGTCTAACTATGTTGAGATCTTCCTGCAATTTTTGGCAGTCATTTATGTTTGTTATTTTTCTAAAGATTTTGAGATCATCTGCGTAGAGGAGTATTTTTGATTCAGGGCTAATATCTTTGCACACTTCATCGTAGGTTAAAATGAATAGTAAGCTACTTAATTTTGAGCCTTGAGCAATGCCTGATGTTGGGATAAATGGTTCTGATGTAATGTCCATATATTTTACCTGAAGGTTCCTATTGGTGAGGTATGAGACAAATAATTTTGCTGACTTAAATCCTATGCTGTATAATTTTTTTATGATTGATTCATGTGAGATTTGATCAAATCCCTTCATGACATCTGTGAGAAGGACATCCGTTTGATAGCCTTCCTGTAAGGTTGCACATACATATTCTGAAAATTCAGTGAGATTTGTAACTGTCGAACGTCCTTCCACAAAGCCATGCTGAATATTTCTAACCTTAGAAAAAAACTTGACCTGCTATAGATTTGTATAATAGTGCCTCATATAGTTTGGCAAAAGAATTGAGGTTAGCTATTGGTCTGTGGTCCTCAACACAGCCAGATTCATTTTTTGGTACAGGTGTTATTATTGTATCTTTAAGTCGATCAGGAAACACATTTGATTGTAAACTTAAATTAAATAAATAAGTAAGAGGTTTGGCGAGTGATGGAGCGCATTCTCGCACTATTTTGGGGGGTATTCCATCCCTTCCCGCGGGCTTATTTGGGTTTATATTCATAGCTTCATCCAAGACCTGTTGCTCTGTGAACAAAGGTATCTCTATACTGGTAGAGAGATCGTTCAGCGAACAGATTTTATCTAAGTCCACAGAGCATGGTTTGTATGAGGTAATGAAGTGATCTGCAAAGGAGTCAACAATCTCTTTTTGAGAGTTCAACTGCTGCCCCTTAAAGATTATGTTTGTCGATTTACCCTTAGATCTTTCCTTTTTTACGTATTTCCAGAAACTTTTACTGTTATGTTTGAATTCAGTGGATAACTTCTGGATGTAGGATTGATAGTTGGACTTAATCTCTTTTTTAATTTCTTTTCGTAAATATTTATAGTGTTCAGATTGTTGCTGTGTTTTGTTTTGCGTTTTGCGCAATTTTTCTTTTGTTTTGAAAATGTGTCTTGTATTTGCGCTCCACCACTCGGGGTAATTTTGTGATCGCTTGCTTACATTGTAAAGGGGAACATTTTTCAAAAATATTTCATTTAACTTTACATAAATATTATTAAGGAAGATGTTTGGACACGTGATTAGATTTATGTCATCTTCCCAGCAGATTTTTTGTATTTCACTATTTAGTTTTTCAGCGTCAATTTTGTGGAAGGCAAAATATTTTGTCTTTTCTTTAGAATCAACTTTATATGGTATTTGCTTAATTTTAATTTTATTTTGATACTTGATCATTATTTCTAATGCAGGATGATGACTGTCTTCCTTTACTAATCCCTGAGTTTTTAAGATTTCTACATCAACTTGTTTATTATTAGATAAAAATATTTCACTTATGTTCGTTAGACATAGATCTAGTATTCTATTATTTTTATTTCTTATATGGTTTTTGGATTCTAGGAGGTGAAAATTGGTAAATTCTCTAAACTTGGAAACTGAACGAGGAGGGTCTACATTTAATTCCTCAGAGAAATCGGGCAAATTTAAATCACCAATAAGGATGAAATTTTCATTTTGTAAGTTTCGCTCTGATATTGATTCTGAAAGGAATTTCACAGCGTCATATTTTTTTGACTCTTGATGTGGTGGTAAATAAATCAAACAAAGATAGATTATTTCCCCTATTAGTGTGAATCGAAACCACATGAGCTCAAGAATATTGTTACATATGTCCCAATGTACAATTCTAGTCAAGGAAATTTCTCGTTTTGAAGCTAAAATTAGGCCACCTCCTCTTTTTTTGCCTGTCTTCTTTTCGTCCCTATCTTGCCGAAATATTGTATATCGAGAGTCGAAAAGTTCATTTGTATTTACATCTGGACTTAACCACGACTCAGTGATAGCCACTATGTCGTATTCTTCTGAGAGGAGATTTAAATAAAATTCTTTCGTTTTAGTTTTCAAACCTCGAGTATTCTGGTAAAAAATATTGATTACTTTTTTCCTACTAGTATTGTTATTAGAGGATAATTTGTTATTTCCTATCTGTCCTGATGTTTGTACAAATTCATTATTATTATGGTTACTGGTCAGATTACCAGTAGGTAAAA
>CM044962.1:21559458-21609458 GCA_024516035.1 Bactericera cockerelli
ATTTAGTCGTTGGATGTGGATATTGGCTGAAGGTTTATCATAACGGTAAGGGATTGATACGAGGATTATTTTGATTTTAGAACATAAATTTCTTATGAGATCAGTTAAATATTTGTGGATTATAGAGAATTCATTATTAAAAACATCGTTTGAACCTCCCATGAGAATAAGGCATTCGTATTGTTCAATCATGGTGTTAGGATCTAAATTTAGGTCTGTGATATATTTTCCAGGGTGGCAGTGTACAATGTACTTATTATCAGTATCGATATTTTTCATTTGTACATTCATGTCTCTGACGTGTTCATCGCCAAGTATGATGTATGATTTACCCCTTGTTTTTGTGCCTTGTTGCTCAGGCGTTTTTTTATTTTGTGCTCTCTGTTGATTCACTAGGTTATTCACGCTTTTGGACTGAGTTGAAATTGCCTTTTCATTGAGATATTTTTCTTTTGATTCTTCTAAATTATTGATACTAGATGTTAGGGTATTGTTTGAAGTTTCAGTGTGGTCTCTTTTTTCTGTGACAAAAGACACTTTTTTATTAGCGCTTTTTGGAAGCAGTGATGTATTTTCATGCATTCTTATTTTATTTCTAAGTTGTTCTAGTTCCTTTTTGTCTACATTCCACCCGGCTTCAGTGGTTTCTAATGATGTTTTTAAATTTTCAATAAGTGTGTCTTTTTCTTTGTTTATTTGCTTTAAGAGATCGATTTCTGTTTTTTGTTTTGTTACGTTCTCAAGCAACAAATTTCTATGATGTGTGATGGCTTCAATTTCCCTTGATGTATTGTTAAGTTCAGTATCGTCTTTATTCTCAACTGCTGTTTTGTAGAGAAGTTCATTATCTTTCTCTGAATTTAGACATCTTCTATTTGAATGCTCTTGTTGAAAAGCTAGAAACTTAAAGTTTTTACTTTTGGATTTTTTCACTATGATCGTGCCATCACATCTCCCTGCTGTGCATTTAAAAATTATGTTTCCGCTAAGTAGCGGCTCAGAGTAAGCATAAGTGTAATTCTGATGTGTCAGCAGTTCGCCTTCGTAAAGACTGTTATTCTTATTCGGCGTGCTAGTTTTCTCCATTTCTTATACCACAGATTGAGTGAAGGTCAATATGTGAGTATAAGTTGTGATAGGTAAAGATTAAATTTTGCTGACTATTATAATTCTAGTACTGAATCATTTAGATGTCAAAGTACTTACGTCCTTGCAAATTTGATGAAGAATTTTTGTTGGAGTTTGTTTTGATAAACTCACGTCACTATCACTGTCACAAGTAATATAAACATTAACACATGCAAGTATAAACAAGGATAAAGTCTAATAATTGTCTTGCAGAAAAAAAAATTGAAAATGAATTACGAAATTTTAAATCCAAAATATTTGGTTTTGGGGTTTTAAGTTTTTTGAGGAATATTTTTAAAAATGTCAAAAAATTAATAATTTTATGTACTATTTTATGATATAAGTTACACTTTGATTAAGTTATGTCCTGTAGTTATAATATTACACTATGTACATGGTGCAAGGAGAGCACGTCTAACCACGACAACGTCTTAATAAACTTAATCATTATAATTGTATTGTATGTATTATATTTGTGTTATTAATTCATGCACAAATAGATGTTCACTGCAGTATTGTAACATTTTCTCTAGTAAAATCCAAATATAATTAATCCATCTTTTTACCTACAATGTTGACATCGGGTCAGTATTGTAGGTAAAATAAGTATTATTTCGTAGACATGAAACAGGAGCTACTGTAGACGCTTGTGGTCTGTGTTTTACCCTCTAATTGTTATACTTTCAGAGCTTCTCATTGTCCTCATTGACAAACCCGCCGGGATTCGAACCCGGGTCTCCCGCATACAAGACTAGTGCATTGACCAAACACTAAACCATGGGAGCTGGTTAAAATAAAATATCATAAAACTCGTAAGGTATTTGTGTACCTATGGTGTATTGAAAATTTAAAGTGAAACAATTTATTTTTATTAATTATTTTTGGTTGCAAATAAAAATACCAACACTTGTACCTGAAATTAAAAAATATCTATTTAATTATTAGGGGTATCTTTATGTATTTGATGACAAAAATATTATTATTATTTTTATGGTCAAAGAGTGAGAGCAACAAAAACTTGGGACAAAATACGATACAATTTGTCAAAGTAACATAAATTGGCGGTCGGTGAGAAAAAGTTCGAGGAGTATTTTTACATGTTTTTTTTTCATTACCACAAAAAGAGACGTTTTTAACCAAGTTTTTTTATTTCGTAGACATGAAGTTCTTAGAAGCCAAATAAAAATGGCTTAGGCTGGATCCTCTGTAAAAAAAAAAAAAACTGAACTTGGGACCTTTAAGCCCCGAACTCAAAGTCATATTTGTATTCTGATAAGTTCCCTAGGTAGATCAAGAAATTTAAAAGTGAGTAAGTCCCTGCACATCACTTTTTCTTTATCTTTTGAAGTTTCGGCTGCAGATAATATTTTATTGCTGTTGCCAAAAAAGCTGTAATTTATGCACAAACGAAACGGTAGGAGATTGAGAAAAATCGATGAGGGCAAACTTCTTCTATTCTATCGATCCACCCAAGAAACTTGTTAAACTTCAGCTTCAATTTAAGATCAGGGAGTTGCAGCTCCGCATTCAACTACCAACTTTTTGTCCCAAAAAATTAAACAAGATCCCAAACAACAAAAGGTCCCAAACAATAAGATAGGATCAAAGTTAAGATACGAGTAAGCCAGACTGTCCCTCAACTCGAGCTATAGTGCGCTCGGATTGGTCGAAACTCCGACTGGAGGGCGTGTCTGGCTTATCTTAAAATTGACCTTGTTTCATAATTTAGCCCCAAATGGTTCATAGAATAAAAATTAAACATTATTGAAACTACCCTGTTACTTTTTGTCACCAGCCGCCCTATTTTGCAACATTTAGTTAGATCTTGGTCTCAAGGCCTTATGGAAATATTACTGAAAATTTTACCAGACGGTTCCTTAGCACTTTTTTGTTGACATTACTTAACAGTGCAAAAATAATTCCAGTTCCTGGACCCTAGAAGTATTTGTGTTTCCGGAAGACTTCTTCAAAAACTTGAACAAATCTTGGTTAGTATTGTTCCACTTTCGTTAGAAACAAGTTGTGTCTCTGATTAAATACTTACTTTACTTATACTTACTTACTTAGTAAGTAAGTCTGATTAAATAAACATTAAACAAACATGCTGGTGTTGCAGCTCCTGTGTATGGTAAGTCCAATTTGAAGAAAATTTAAGTATGGTATTTTCTTAGTCAACGTCGATGACGCGTTGAATGCACCGGTTCTCGTAGAATCACCGAAGTTAAGCAACGTCTAGGTGAATACTTCTTTATGCTGGCATTCCGGCCCAACCCGCTCTTGGTTAGGTTACTGTGGGTAGCCGGTTTGTGAGTTTCCTGCGAATGGAGGGTAACACGGCTGTCGTGATATGACCATACAGTTGAAAATGACGTTAAACCTAATTAAAAAAAATCTTTATCTTTATATTATCTTCAAGTGCATGAATTCTTCCTCATTAGTTTGGCGAGAAAGAAAGTCTTGTTTCACCATGACAATGCACCAGCTCACTCATCTGGAATTGTTGCTGCTAAAATCCATCAACTTGGATACGAATTATTGCCACACCCACCTTACTCACCTGACCTAGCCCCCTGCGATTATTTTTTGTTTCCTAACTTGAAAGTTTGGCTCGGTGGAAAGAGGTTCAGCTCAAATGATGACGTCATAAGCCAGACAAAGGGCTATTTTGAGGAGTTCAAAGGGAGCTACTTTTTGGAAGGGCTAAAAAAGTGGCAGGATCGCTGGAAGAAGTGTGTAGCCTTGAAAGGAGACTACGTCGAAAAATAGAACCCAAAAATGTAAGTATCTCGCACTCTTTTTTGAAACACGGGTACTTCTTGATCCGCCCTCGTATTGTGCGCTACCAGTGACTCTAGGAGCTTATAACTCAAAAACCGTACACTTTTTGAAGATGACTATTCTGACAAGGAATCATCTGCAAAGACTCAGGAGTATGTTTTTAAAGTTTCAGCTCGATACAATAAATCCTTAATAGCGATTCATGTGATTACGTGAAGAGAGGTCGGTGAACTTCAAATATCAACAAAAAGTGTTATAACTCATAAATAGTTAAATATATATAAAAAATGTATAGAATAAGATAAGCTTTAAATGTATCAAAGAGCTAAATTACAAAGTTTCAGCTTTCTATCTTTAGCGGTATCCGATATAGGCGATACCGCCAAAGCGCCGTTAAAAACCTCGAGCTGCAAGCATTAAAAACCCATAACCAAAATTTCATAATATCAACTTGAACCATATGCCCGTGGTAAGGCCGAATGCGGAAAAAAAAAAAAATAATAAAAAAAAATAAAGTATGAATCTTTTACTAATTTTGGGGGTGCTCGTAAAAGCGGTTAGGGGTGTCAGAAAAAGGTCAAATAAAAAGTAGTCATCTTCTAATCGACGAGAAAAACACGAATATGAAGAAAAAAATTAAAAAGTTTTGTCCAAGAAGGTCAAAATTACAAAGGAAAATACATACGAACTATGTTTAGCGTAAGTATAGCACGCTCATTTTGTTTTTCTTGGCGTTGCAAAACTAGCGTTTTGCTTCATATAAAGTTAAAAAGTTAAAGTTATCATGTTTGTGTTAATCACTTTCGTGATATCACAACTACTCAAACTGGCTTTACTAAATCTACGCTGAAACCGGGACTTGAACCACCGACCTCCAGGTTACAAGTCGGCCGCCTTATTGATCAAGCTACTGAGGTAGGTTGTGTTAAATAATACAGTATGTTTCAGAAAAGGTGGCCACCCCCTCGTAACTTTTGAACGCGACGGAATTTTTCAATTCTGTAAAGTCCTAGGTATAGGAAGTGCCCTATGGCCCATCCTGTGGTCATATTTATTTTTGGCCCCGGTCGGCCCTTCCGGCTTTTAGGACATATTTTTTCATTTTTCTCGCGAATTTTAAATGGAATGCTATATTTTTTATTCCTGTTAATTAAAGTCCAAGTTTGGCTGAGTATAATGGGCTTTTAAAATTTTCAAAAACCTTATCAGGGGCGGAGCTAGTAGGGTGCAAGTTTCAAAATTGTTACACCCTGTATTTCAAAGTTAGTTAGATTTTTTAGTACTTTTTTTATGTTCATAGGTTCAAAATATTGTTTTACACCATATGAAATCAAAAAAATATTCTTGTTTACTTCTAATCAGGGTCATAGTAAGGTTTTTGTAAAAGTACTTTTTTTCTCACGTCAATTTTTCCGTAAATTAATGGTGTTCTCGAAATTGGCATTTTTAGAGGTGAAAGTCTGCAGTGACATATGTTTTTTATGCTTGAAATCGAAAGAAAACTTAACGGAGAAGCGATTAAAATCATAAAAAAAGCCATTTAACCTGCTAGTTTTTTCACGACAGTGTCCGGTAAAGTGGGTGAATTTCGTATTGGATTTTTTTTTTGTTGAGGAAACACAATTGGCATAGAAAATAAATAATACCTAATAAGGGAATAATACTTCAATTAATATAACTAAATGCGAAATTAAATGAAGATTATTTCTTCTAAATCAGTGCCGGATAATTTTTTTTCTCTCTCTCTCTCTCTCTCTTCGCCTCTTTAAAATAATTGAATTGGTTTAATTTTCACCCTCAAGAGTTTGGTACTTGACCTGGTATTTTTTTCTCTTAAATTTCGAGATAATTAGATTTTTATTTAGAGACCTGGTATTCATTACTAGCAACACCAGTATGATTTTTTTTTTTTTTAAATTTGGGTTAAATATCGCGTTTCTTCTGCATGGTCATATCATAACGGGGGTGTTACATTCCATTCGCAAGAAAACTCACCAACCTCCTAAACACATTTATCTCACCCAGCCTGGGTTAGGCCGGAATTCCAGCATCACGAAGTCTTCTCCTCGCTGGACGTTGCTTAACTTCGGTGATCCTACAAGAATCGTTGCATTCAAAGCGCCATCGGACTGACTCCAGAATAATTGACAATGTGTTTTCTACAGATTTTACCAACTTACCTACCAACTAAAATTGTCTCAAGAGGGGACCCCTAGGCTGACTTTAGAAGCAGCATTATCCGATAAATATTTTTGATACAACTTGAACTTTGAAAAGTAAAAAAAAGAGAGAGAGAGAAAAAAAAAAATATCCGGCACTGATTTATAAGAAATAATTTTCATTTAATTTCGCATTTAGTTACGTTTATTGAAGTAATATTCACTTATTAGATATTATTTATTTTCTATGCCAATTGTGTTTCCTCAACAAAAAAAAAAATCCAATACGAAATTCACCCACTTTACCGGACACTGTCGTGAAAAAACTAGCAGGTTAAATGGCTTTTTTTATGATTTTAATCGCTTCTCCGTTAAGTTTTCTTTCGATTTCAAGCATAAAAAACATATGTCACTGCAGACTTTCACCTCTAAAAATGCCAATTTCGAGAACACCATTAATTTACGGAAAAATTGACGTGAGAAAAAAAGTACTTTTACAAAAACCTTACTATGACCCTGATTAGAAGTAAACAAGAATATTTTTTTGATTTCATATGGTGTAAAACAATATTTTGAACCTATGAACATAAAAAAAGTACTAAAAAATCTAACTAACGCTGAAATACAGGGTGTCACAATTTTGAAACTTGCACCCTACTAGCTCCGTCCCTGATAAGGTTTTTGAAAATTTTAAAAGCCCATTATACTCAGCCAAACTTGGACTTTAATTAACAGGAATAAAAAATATAGCATTCCATTTAAAATTCGCGAGGAAAATGAAAAAATATGGCCTAAAAGCCGGAAGGGCCGACCGGGGCCAAAAATAAATATGACCACAGGATGGGCCATAGGGCACTTCCTATACCTAGGACTTTACAGAATTGAAAAATTCCGTCGCGTTCAAAAGTTACGAGGGGGTGGCCACCTTTTCTGAAACATACTGTATATTATATTCTATGGTCAATTTTGTCATTATTTGTAACTGCCCAAGATTTTACCGTATAATTCCTGGCCAACCTAACAAAAACTGAGATAGATACCAGGGCTGATTTCCAAATAATTACCAAGTATTAATTACTTATCGCTCCTAGATACCAGGGCTTATCTCCAAATAATTACCAAGTATTAACTACTTATCGCTCCATGCATGTGACATTGTTTACGAAAAACGAATCGTATCCATGGAAACATGCGCGCGCAGTGTATCATCAGCTGATTCGTACAACCTGGTGGCGACTTTGAGAACCTGACTCAAGTAGTCGTGCTGCAATTGAAGCTCGATCACTTTTTCCTGGTTGCTTTTTATTTTGATACTTTTGGCGTCTTTTCCTTTCACGCTGGGTTTTTTGCGTCTGGGGGGTGGTGGCGCATCCTGAATAAAAAGCTTGTAAGCGTTGTCTAGACTTTTCTGAACCTGTAATTGAGTAAAGATGAGACCCAAGCATTAAATTACAAAATGGAGAATAATCATAACAAGAGAAAAACAGAACGTATACACAGTAAACGAAAAGTACTATAACGCATTTTTATCTTTTTAACGGCTCAAGATAGAGACTTGAATTTTCTGTGTGAAGTTCTAACTTAAAACTGCCCATTTTTTGGACTTTGTACTTTGAAAGTTCTACCGGGTGTCCCAAAAGTAATGAAACAGGCATCAACTTTCGATTTTCAAATAAAACTCCCTATTTTTTATTTGTCATTCGAAATTTAAGTTAAATTCTACACACAATTGACCTCTCACTTGATACTTTGATCAAATGAATCTTTGATCAACCCCGCGGAAATACGGACTTTTCTTGGTGATAAAAGTTTTAAAACCCAATGTATGATACATCAAATCAGGTAATTTTTCATGCTAAATCACATTGTAGACTTGGTTTTTCCATACTTTAAACGTCTGTTCTATCTGTTGATACAGCGCGTAATCAAAGTGTTGTCCTCCGAGAATCTTGCTCTAACACAAGCTGTACCACCGGACGTGTAATGTTTGAAGAAAACAATTTTAGCACGTGCTTTAAAATAAAAAAAAATACACTGATTTATTGTATCACTATTTGGGTTTTAACACTTTTCTCTCGAAGAAAAGTTCATGATTCAGCGGGGTTGATCAAAGATCCGTTTGAACAAAGTATCGAGTGTGGAGTCAATTATGAGTAGAATTTAACGTAGGTTTGGAATTATTATTATACTTTATTAGGAGAACAAAGTACAATGTTAACAGTAAAGAATTAAGAAAAAACAAACAACTGACAAAATAAATAAGCAAAAATGAAAATAACACGAATGTCCTACCTATAGGGCGGGGTTATTGCCTGTGGCAATTATTAGCCCTAATCGGGCAGCATATAAATAAAGAGATATTATTATTATTTAATTAATGAAATAATTGCTTACTTCACTCCACTCAAAGGCGGCTCTCTGTTTCTCCCGGGTCAGCAGGTCCCTTTCTTTCTCCAGAAGAGATTTTTCTGCCGTCAGGTCTCGAACCTGGGCTCTCAGATCGGAAACCTGGAATACAAAAATACCTTTGATGACACTTTCTAAAAAAAAATCTGTTTTTTTTTTTTTAAAGATGCGAGATAAGGAAGGTAATGGAATGACTAAAATGAAAATCGTAGCCATGAAACAACAGCTATTGTAAAGTCATAATTATGTTCTATGTTGAATTGTTGAAGCTTGATTATGCCCTGGTATAGCTCCCCTCTAATGGGCAAGAAGCGACACAGTACTTCCCAGGTCATCAACACGCATACACCGGAAATTGTGCCTCTGGGGTTCGAACCCGGGACGTTCCACATGGCTAGCAAGTATCTTCCAACTGAGCTAATTGTGCACTCATTTTTGTATCGTGTGTCATGTTATGATTTCTCTGTGGTGGAGCACATGGCCTCTTGACAATTTTAGTGAGTAGCGCAGCATTACTAATGGTCAGGTCTAAGCTCATGTAGATATAAGGTCACGTGATCAATTTCCACCAATCACAGAGCTCCAAAGTGATCACGTGTGTGACCTCACGTTTATATGAGCTTGGACCTAGCACGGTCATCTCGACCCGGTCATGAGAGCCTCTTTTACATTTGCAAATTATTTTATCCCGGCGGTGCGTTCGAACCCGGAACCTTACGTTGGAAGTTAGGACATATGTGTATATTTTGTTTATTTTTTTCCTATTTATATTAATTTTATCAATTTGTATTTTAATTTTTACCATTATTTGTTTGTATATAGGTTCTTCTAAAAAAGACTTTCATATTAATAATAATACGCGTGATAATTTTAGAAGCATTATTAGCCAAGTCTACCTGGTCCGTCAACCTCTTCACAGTTCCTCCATGCTGCTCCATCTTCCTGCCCAGGTCGTGCTGTGTAACACCAATGCTCGCGACATCGCGGTACAGCGTCGACAGGAGATCGTACTTGGCGTAGAGTTTGCACATGTAGGTTTTCATGAGGGAGGCCACGTCATGTTGTTCGCCCCCGGTCTGTTCCAAACAAGAGTCCACGAAACTCTGCGTTGTAAAAATAAATAAAGTTTTTTTTTTTCTTTTACTTATTATTTTTTTTAATTCTATACTAAAAAAATTATACTATTTTTTTTTTTTTAACAAAGCGCTAATAATTCGGATGATCCTGCAGTCCTTCTGGAAGGATTTCAAAATTGACCTAGATAGGTTTTGGGGGGGAAAAAAACGAAATTACACGCGTTACGTAGCACAGACGCCAGAATTTGCTTTAACTTTAGATTTTTAACCTGGAGGTTGGTGGTACGAGACCCAAGTTCGGTAAAAAATTTAGCAGGGTCACCAGTGTGAGTTTGAGTACTTGTAACATGGAGGAATAAGCAATTGGAGAGCTAACGCGTTATATCTCAAACCTGTGACGTAAGAAACTATCCAATATGGCTACCGTTATTTCTTGTTTGAAAAATATAATTTGTTATTGTTGTGATTTCCTCTGTGTTGCAATTGTCCAAAATGGCTGATTACATAAGATGGGTTCATTATCCATGAGGTATACCTTCTCTATTGCTTCCTCCATGAATCACAAGGACCATATGAAGTATGGTCCTTCGACACAAGGACCATACTTCATAGGTGTGGCCCTTAGTGTGAAATGACGACAGCCAAAAGAAACTAGCATAAGTTCAGTTAAAAATATTATGAATTATGTAAAGTGTCATTGTTATATATGTTGCAGGCCAAACTGTTTTTCAGGATAAACTAGTATATCCTAGGACAAACTAGTTTGTCCTAAGGGCGTCCGGATAAACTAGTTTATCCTAGGCCAAACTAGTTTATCCTAACGCACTTAGGATAAACTAGATTTTCCGGATTGAAATGTTTATATTTCAGTCCAAACTAGTTCGTCCTAGGACAAACTAGTTTATCCTAGGCACAACTGATTTTCAAACAATGCAAAATTTAAGTAAGTGTTGTGTTATTTATCCTGGGCAAAACTGAATAAAAGAATAAATTGAATTAATGTTAAGTGCACGTAAAAGAAGTCTATTTGTTGTTACAATATGACAGTATTGTGCTCTAGTGACATTTTGAGTTGCACAAGATCTTCTTTTTCTTACATAGGCATCTATCAGTTGAACAACTTTTTGCACAACTGCACCTGACAAATTCTTGTCCTCTCCCCACAGAATGTTTAATTGCTGCCGATCGTAATGGATTTTCTTTCTCACTGTCCACATCTTCTTGGAGGAGACCATGTTTCGTGCCTATTTTGTAAAGCCCATCATCAGTTACTTGAAGAACAATACCAATGATGTTTCTGAGCTCTCCTCTTCCTTTATCTACTTCGGGTATAGGCACAGTAACATTATCTCCTACTTTGGCTAGTTGGTGTAACTTATCAGAGGACGACTTCATCCTTTTAGCTTGTTTCGCCAAATTCTCTTTAGCTCTTTTGCAGGCGTTTTCAATACGCTCTGATGCAAGCTTTTCAGTGTCATAATGTTCGTCAAATACTTCTAATGTATCTCCTTCTTAGAATCTTCTAATCTCAAAACTTCTTCCAAAAAATTCTGTCTCCACTGCTTTTGATCCATAACACTTTGAATAGGAATGTGGTTAAAAAAAGGCGAAATAGGAAATTACACAAATTTATAGAACAAAATATTTTTATAACTAGGTATAAAAAGAAAAAGAAACACTTGTCGATGCAGGCACAAGACTCACGAAAAACAAATTGTAACTGAATAAAAGTTCATCGAGATCACATGTGCCGTGTGCGGTGTGCCAGACTAGTTGAGACAGGTTCCTTTGTCAGCAACATGAAATTTACTGTAAAATCAGTTGTACCTAGGATAAACTAGTTTGTCCTAGGACGAACTAGTTTGGACTGAAATATAAACATTTCAATCCGGAAAATCTAGTTTATCCTAAGTGCGTTAGGGTAAACTAGTTTGGCCTAGGATAAACTATTTTATCCGAACGCCCTTAGGATAAACTAGTTTGTCCTAGGATATACTAGTTTATCCTAAAAAACAGTTTGGCCTGTAACATAAATATACATATATTTGAACCATTTACTTGTCATGTATTAAAAAAATAAATAAAAAAAATATCGTAACATGACAAAAGTACACATTATAAGACACCTTTTATTTACCTGGTAAGGAGCATACCGCTCCACAAGACCTCTCATCAGCTGCTCCCAGCCGCCAAACCTCGACTCATCCTCCCTCAGGACGCGAGTCTTTTCCCTCAGTGCCTGTTCCTTGGCCTCGTTCCGAGCTATCGAGTCTGAGAACCGAGCTCGTATCTTTTCGTTTTGCTGATGCGTCGTGCGTCGCCGTAGAGAAATATGAAAAAGGTGAGGCCGAATTATGAAACAGGATTAAAATATCTAGGATTTGTTGCCACTAAATTATGAAACAGGATTAAAATATGTAGGATTTTTTGCCACTAAATTATGAAACCGGATTAAAATATCTAGGATTTGTTGCCACTAAATTATGAAACAGGATTAAAATATCTAGGATTTGTTGCCACTAAATTATGAAACAGGATTAAAATATGTAGGATTTGTTGACACTAAATTATGAAATAGGATTAAAATATCTAGGATTTGTTGCCACTAAATTATGAAACAGGATTAAACTATCTAGGATTTGTTGCCACTAAATTATGAAACAGGATTAAAATATCTAGGATTTGTTGCCACTAAATTATGAAACAGGATTAAAATATCTAGGATTTGTTGCCACTAAATTATGAAACAGAATTAAAATATCTAGGATTTGTTGCCACTATTTTTAGTAAAATTCATGAATACTTTTACAATCTTTAAATTATAACATAGGCCTCAGATATTAATCTGATTTTGTATAAAATGCCCATACACTATGTAGTGTGTGTAAATTTAAGTGTACCAATGAAGGCTTTTTACATTACATCATAATATAAATATTTCGTTGAATGCATCAATTGGGGGCATGGTGCCTTCCACACATGCAGCATTACCCATCTGTATAGCCATCGAAATCCTCTGGTACAAATTAATATTCTTTTGGCCCTGCTATCTTCAGATGTTTCAGTCACTTTGTTTCCAAGATGGTCAACAAACTCCCTCACTTCTTTTGCAGAAGGGGCCATACGTTTCTAAGGTGAGCCACAATTACTTAACAGCTGATATTAAATACGTTGTGATTGGTTAAAAGGAGCTTTCACATGAAGCGCCTGTTTCAAATAATGTGTAAGAGATTGGTTTGGAAGACACTTTCTCCTAATAACTTCAAAATACGAGTAGTAGTTTCATTTGATAGGAAAGAGAGAAGGGGAGGGGTTGGGGGGGTAGGGGTAGGGGTAGGGGTTAGGGAGCCCGGCACCACAAAAGTACCACAGGCCCCGCAGAAGGTTAATCCGGCCCTGGCTTATCCTGTCTAACAGAGTCTAACCTGTATAAAAGGCTCGGTGTCCAAAGTCAGCTGTTTGAACTCAGCTCTCTTCTGATCCAACTCTACCGTCTGCTGACTCAGCAGTTCCCTCTGTGTGGCGTCCTCCTGTCTGGCGAGGGATAGTTCCCTGGTGACCTGCAGTAGCTCTGACTTGGCTAGGTACAGGTGGTATTCGGGGGACTGCTGCGGGGTGTCCCAACTCGGGAAGTTTCTGGAGAATTAAGGTACAAGGGGGGTGACTAATGGGCGGACGTAGCATCTCGTTTAGGGGGGGGGGGGGCAGTTGGGACGAAAAATCATATGATAATATTCACTGTAAGTTGCGCTGAAAGTCATAATATCTAGTGTAAGTTGGATTTTCTAGGGGGGGGGGGGGGGGGGGGGATTTCCCCCGTCTGCCCCCCCACTCCACCCCTTTGCTTACTCCCATGAATTCACTTGGCTAGGTACAGGGCAGAATCCAAACTCTGTCTTGGATGTAGGGTTAAGAATAATACATGGGAGGCCTTTAGTTTATACGTGGGTTTAGGTATGAAGTAAGTTTGTCCTAACTATTCTGTGCCTTTCTCATGGACAGGGAATAATACTATAAGATGTAATATTAGTAACGCCTTATTTATATTGTCCGACTGAAACTAATGAGTCCCATTATTCCAGGCCAAAATACGAAGAATAACTTGTCATGTCCCGGCTGGGTTTCGAACCCGCGACCTGTGGATTACTATAGTAGGTAATGGAATTCTACCGGAATTATTTACACGGAATTACTCGAATCATACATAGTAACTTTATTATCTACCTATTTATTGTCTTGTTTCGCTTGGCGTGAAAATAATCAGCAAATGCCTTGGGATGAGAGGCGTGGCCTATGGGCGGAGCTACCACCTCCACACGCGCGTTCTCCACTATCTCACGGAACGCCTCCTCTCTCTCCTCATATTCTTCGTCTCCATTGGTGACGTCACGATCTCCATTCAATTCTTTGATGACGTCTGCATACTCGTTGATGGCGTCATAATCGGCTTCTCTGGTGACGTCATGATTGTCTGCATCGAAAACTTCGCCACTTTTGCGGCTCACGGTTGAAAGAAGATCTTCTTCAAGTCCAGGTGGGCTTACTGGTAGTGCTTTATCCATTTAGGACCAAAATAAATGGCAAAATTGAGATCATAAGTTCAAATCAGAACTTATTTCCCTATTTAAAAAACAATAAGCAAAATTTATACTTCAATCCATAGAGATATAATTATAAACATATTCTATTAGGTGACTTCGCCGTTAATTTTCACTTGTCATGGAAATTCAAGTTCAAAGAAACACTTTTATTTCAAATTAAATCGAGGGAACCTAAATCAAAAATGGTGTGTAAAAAATACCCCTAAAACAGAATTGAAATAATATGAATTGGAAAATCTCTGAAAAAAATGCGTTAGTACCTATTCTACGCTAACTAGAACTAGGTATGTTGCCTCATTACTATACGTAACAATATCACTCCCGTCATTGCGTAGTTATGGATTGTATGTAATAATTGTTTTCATGTAACTTAGCAACAGTTAAAAGTTTGTTAACTCAATAAAATTGATGAAATTAAAACTACCCTCAGTATATTTTGTTGTCTAATAAAATTAATAATTTTGTTGTGGGGGGTGAAAAATACTGAAATTTGAACTTTGAATTTAATGGTTTGAGGTTTGAAAACAGCTTGCTACCCGTTAAAAAACCAGTTTAATTAATACTGGTTTCAGTCTTCATCCCTCACCAAAATTCCCTCGACTCTTCTCAAACCTCCTTGTCACTCGGTTGTGCTTCTACCTAGCGGCAAACTTTAAAACTTCTCCACGTCACTCCACGATCAGCTGTTTTTATTCCGTGCGCATGTGCAATCAAGTAGTTTTACCGAAATCCAATCCAGCCATCTGCCATCTTTCTTGTAGTGAAGAGTTGAATTTTTTAGGAAGGATTTTTCACAAAATTTTGCACCCCAAATTTTCCCATCACACACAAGCGCCCATAGATTTTCCTTTTAACAAGTACCTCACGTCTCTTCAACCCAGTCCCGAATTCCTGTATTAAATGTCCGAAACACAGTCGGCCCTTCTACTTCGGAAACAATTATCAGGTAATGTCAACTTTTTCTTTGTTCTGCAGCTGTGAAACTCCAGCCGGATTCAGGTTTGTTTTTACACGAGCTTAATCGATCCTTTGGCCTGTTTTTCTTAGAAGAACTTCAATTTTCTGGGAACTAGTTTCCTTGCAGACAGAGAATCGTCTCAGCAAACTCCATGCTACTGCAGTGGTGACAGAGCCTGTGGTTTATAAATAGCCCCCATTGCAAGACTATTGATCTTGTGATTCATATTTTACACCACATAACTCATGTCATGTTCCTTAAACATTTCTTATTGAATTGATGTAAATTAAATGAGTAGTTTATCTGTACTACTAAAACTTTTTATAGAGTTTAGATCTAATGTGTTTGGAATTAATTGACCAAGTATGACCCAAGCTGTGGAGTAAGGTTCTACATTGCATCACTACACAGTACAACTGTGTGTTAGGTGTTCTCAATCATGAGCCATGATATCATGGGTAAAATTAATACACAAAATTGAGTTCTTAAGTCATGTTATAGCACTGGTTTTCCCCATCTAAGACATTATGCAATTTCAGACATAGTGCCACAGAGGTGTTGCTGAAATGTCTATGAATTTGTCCTAAATGGTTGGAGAAATGATTTTAATCAAGCTTGATTTTTTTTTTCTTTGCCTGAATATTTTCTGGGATCTCATCATTATGGTTAATTCCTACCATGAGCTATGAGGTAGTTAAAACATTCAATCGTTTGAAGTAATTTCCAGGTACCTATCAGAACCTTTACATATTAGATTAATAGTCAAAATAAAAAATGCTAGTTAATATTGACAAATAGACAAAAAATTGAGCAGACACAATAAAGATTTGTACAATATTTATTTTAAAAATTGGATTTTACCCTCTTTTCCCAAACCATATATCATACCAACTTCTCATTGAACATCTATAAATTAAAACTTTGGAAAATCAAGAAAAGGATCAAAGCATAACATATAAAATACCTACTTGTATAAAATCTTAAATAACATGATAAACTCCCCTCAGCTATTATCTTTCAATAATATAAGAATACCTAACATGAGACTCAGAAATACAGTAATCTTTGCCTATAGCAAAGCAACCAGATATTGTGGTTCCTTGGTTTCCCCTATTTTGTGACATTGAATTTCCTTCAGTTGTAAAAACCTTGTCTATAATGACAGCTTTGCTTATAGTGACCTAAGCTTCTGTGCTAAAATGAAAAAATACTGAGCTCATAACAACAGTGACATGAAGACTAGACAGGATTGTGTCTATTCTGTTTATTTTTGCCAAAACTGCTGAACCTAGGATTAATGTTAGTTATGTGCACTCAACTTTAAAAAATTAATGAGACTATGTATCAGTATTTGGATTAAGTCATCATTTTTTTTTTTTTTGGGAGGGTGTGTGTTTTTTATTGTAACAATCATCCCATGAGGGAGACAGACACTGAAGATTTGTTAGGAAGCAAAGAAACCTTGAACATATCATGAACAACCTTGGAAGAAGATAATCTGAAATTACAATTTTTTCAAAAAAGTTAAAGATTAAATAACATGTACCATATTACCACATGTATGAATACTACTTTTCATTTGTTAAAAATCCTAATTATGTTAGTGCTGTAATATAAGTTTATTCATAACAGTTTTTATCCAAAAACAAACGTATAGCCATTATTATGGTAAAATATACACTTGTATTGTCAGTTTTACCCCCACATTAAGTGAATATGCAACTACATATGCACCTTCAATAGTACAAAGTTCCCGGTCTCTTGACTGTTGTTATAAGTGAAGTTTACTGTAAAAACATAACCTTGCTAGATATAAACAATGTAAAAAGACAATCTGCAATAGACATGAAAATAGCTAATTTTAAATCCCAATATGATGATATAGATCTCAATGAGTTTTCCTCAGTTATCAAAACATCTCAGAGGTTGATAACAAAACCATTTCTTATATAAAAAAAAAAACAATAAATTTATAATAATTAGCCACCTATTATTATTATTATTATTATTTTGCTATTAATGCTCGGTAATGTTATTTTATCACATTCTCAATGTAAATAAAATAGACATTTACTAAAGGACTATAAAAACTATTAATAGATGCTAATTTATTTTCTTATTTTAATTCTCACAATGTTTGTTTTTCAGAGCTGAACAAAAATCCTGTTGAGGGTTTCTCAGCGGGTCTCATAGATGATAGTGATATTTACAAATGGGAGGTGCTCATTATTGGCCCACCCGACACAATGTATGAAGGTGGTTTCTTCAAATGTCATCTGCACTTCCCTAGAGAGTATCCCCTGAGGCCACCAAAGATGAAGTTTGTTACTGAGATATGGCATCCTAACAGTAAGTATTACTCCATTTCATTATTATTCTGGTTAAATTACATTTCACAAAGATCCTTGGCAAAGCAGATATAAAAGAGAATAATTTATTTTTAAATATATCTAACAGTAACATTATTTTGATTTTTTCCCACACATCAACAATTTAGTCTCTTAATCCAGGTACAATATATCCATGATATATTATTTTGTTAAAAGTTGGTTCTGATAATGTTTCCTTATAATTATTCAAAAAGACAATTGGAAAATAAGTTTCAAGTATGTATATATATTTTTTAAATTTGGGTTTAACATAGCTCTGAACTGCATGGTAATATCACAAAGGGGGTGTTACTTTACATTTGCAAGTAATCCACAAACCTGATAGCCACTTCACCCAGTCTTGGATGGGCTGGAATGCCAGCATCACAAAGTCTTCACCTCCCTGAATGTTGCTTTGACAATCCAATGAGAATTGGTCCATTCAACATACCATTGAAGCTGGTATCTCAAATATTACTTGCTAGATATAATACTAAACTGGATCTGTCTAAAATTTAGCCCCAACTTTTATTTAAATTTCAGTTGAGAAGAATGGTGATGTTTGTATATCAATTCTGCATGAGCCTGGTGATGACAAGTATGGGTATGAGAGAGCTTCAGAGAGGTGGTTACCCGTGCACACAGTCGAGACAATACTCATTTCTGTCATATCAATGCTAGCTGATCCTAATGATGAAAGTCCTGCCAATGTTGATGCTGCGGTAAGAACATGATGATAGACCAGATGTAACATTTTCTTGATGATAGATCAGAGGTAACAATTTCTTGATGATAGATCAGAGGTAACATTTTCTTGATGATAGATCAAAGGTAACATTTTCTTGATGATAGATTAGGGGTAATTGTCATTTTCTTGATGATAGATTAGAGGTGATTGTCATTTTCTGTGTTCTAAGCTTACTCTTACTTATCTTACCTGGAGGTGTCCCAGGTTTTTTTTTTTTTTTTTTTAAACAATTTTTTATAAATGTGTTTTATTTACAACAAGGTCTATAACATCTGTAAATACTATAAACCTTGTTGTAAATATTTTACTACAAGGTTTATAACATCTGTCTCAGGTTCAATACCTGACTAAGTTGTAAATTTTTGCCTCTGTAATTTGAATCTTATATGTAAAGACCAGCAGAATTACAAGCAAGCTTTGTGTTGAGTATCAGTAGCTTCATTAAAAGCAAGCTAATAATGTGATCTCAAGATTCATTTATGTGTTTTAATTTCACAACATCCAAATAAAACTACAACTACCACCCACTATTTCACACCTACTATAGTAGATCTAAAAAAAAAACTTATACCATTTTTGAAAGAGACTCATCTCATACATCTCATGTAGCTTTACTACAGCTAAAGTGGTGTGTAAGACCATAGATGTTGACATGCACCACTATAATTTAATAAAACATCTTGGGGTATAGAAGTCAGATTTTTGAGTGTTCTGATGGTTTAAATACTGAACAATACAAGATACATACAAACATACAATATTCTTATTTGAATCTATCACCTTCCAAAATAGAACATACTGATTTCTTTTGTTTATATATTTCACTTACAGAAAGAGTGGAGAGAAGATTTCCCTAACTTCAAGAGAAAAGTTGCACGCTGTGTTCGAAGAAGTCAGGAGGAGGTCTAGAGTGAGATGAGAGATATGGGGTGGCCAAACAACACGAGAGTAATAAATATGTACAGACATTTTGGAAACGTGAACACTAAACACTGTAAGTTGAAACCTTTAGAAGTAATTATGTATTTATTATTTGTATTATTTTATGTATAAGTAGTGCTTTATTTAGACTGTCAGCGCAAGACAGGTAGTTCCATTATGCCAACAGTTTCTTTGGTTAAGAACAAGGCCTCTTCACAATATTTGTGGGTAGCGCAGCATTACTAAGAGCCTCCTTCACATTTCGAATTATTCTAATACATTAATATCTTTTTACTATGGTAATGCTGCCACTGGTCGTTACTCATACAAGTAACTACTCATTTTTCCTCACAAGGTATGAGTGAACCCTGAACATCCAAGTACAGAGCAGAAAAATTCCTGCTCCGCTGGGGATTGAACCCAGGTGACCGTGTGTGCATTGTCTTGCGCGCTAAGTTATTGTCTTAGAAGTAATTATAAGTAGACAAACATATTCTTTGATCCTGTCCCAGTACCTCAGTGGTCAATGCATCTGTCTGGTAATTCAGAGGTAGTGGGTGTGAAAACCAGCCAGGATATAAGTTATACTTTCATTTGGGATCTGCCCACATAACAATACATGTGTCTTGGGCTTACTGCTAGAATAATGGGATTATCCTGCATGAAACCATTGAGGAACAGTAAGTTGAGAGTAGCCCTGTTTCAGTTTGTAAACTCTTATAATGACTATAATCTGGTTAGATGTGATGACCATGATATGGTGTAGTATTATTACAACCGAGAAAAGAATTAAAATAATTAATCAGATGAACTCTCTCAAAAGATCAAGTATCAAACATGAGATTATTTTTTATTAAAAAAAATTAACTTCAAAATTTCTTCCTGGCTCTGGGATTTCTTATACTTACGTCACTGTTTTTCCTTTGTTTCAGGAAAAATTCAACTTGTGTAAATACTTCTTAACTATAAATAAACAAATATAAACAGAAATCAATATCACCTCTATCTTGGGGTTTCTCAAGACCACACAACACCTTGTATTGCTCTGTTCAGGATGATTTGTTATTGCTGAGGTAGCTTAGTGGTTGTATATGTCACCGGTGAAAGTATTGGGTTGCTCAAGTCATCAGTGTGAGCAGTGGTGAACAAAATTGATCATAAGAGCATTTAAGTGTACAAAGCACAATCATTTGTTGGAATTTCATAGCAATTGTAATTGTAAAGTTTTTCTAAATTGGTTGCTGAAAACCCATGCTCACACTGATCCCTGAAAGTTACTACGGAAACAAATAATTCCTGTGTAAGATTCTTAGATTTGCCATTTCAGAAAAAAAATCCCAATGCTTTAAGTGTACGTGGGCTGAGAGAATATTTGTTTTACGTTTTATTTGAAGACTGAAATTTTCTATTACAGTTCTTACTTTACATTTAATACTATTAGATAGCATTCATTTTTTATTTGAATTAATTTGCGTGGGGAATTATTTTGTTTTGTGATGAGACAATCCATTGATGCCAGAAGAGTGATTGCTATGAACAAAGAATAATGGTCTTAAGACTAAATTATTCTTTTCATGTAAGTGTGATGAAGTGTTAGCTAGGTACAAGTTTTGCTAAGACCACAGAAGAACCAAGTTTCATTCCTGTGTTCAGTAGTTTCTTATACTGGAACACTAGTGCGATAGAGGTTTGTGAATAAAGGTGAGAAGTGAATTATTTGTAGAATGAAAAAAAAAAGAAATCACAAACATCTGTGACGTAGTGGGGTGTTCTGTATGACAGAGCCCATGGCAAGGTGTAGTTAAAACAGGCGCACATGCAGGGTTCTCAGAAATTGGAGGGCGTTATCATAAAACAGAATTAAAGTTAAGATAAGCCAGACCCTCCCAATTTGGAGTTTTAACCACGTGTTTCAGTCACTGATACTACTTGTTTTACTAACCAAAAAATAATTGGAATGGGGAGGCTCTGTTTAACAGATGGATTTGTTGAAGAAGAAACTTAACTGTCAAAAATAAATCTCGAGTACAATCTGAAACATTTGTGATGGGTCATACTTTTGTTTCAGGATCATGCTATTATTGTTCCTCTGTTATTATTGTATATGAACAAAAAAATTACAGCTTTTATCAACTCTCTTACATTAGTTAATCGAGTGATGAAATTTTTAATTTTTACTGTTTGTAATTTTGGGCAACATGGGTTCTTTGAAGCTTCACACGTAGAAAATAATAACATATTAAGTTTTACTTGATGTTCAGCCAGTTCAATTAAGTTTCTTTTCACTTTGACTTTGCAAAAATTTGAAGAGGAACACCTTACACGGTTATGCTCCATTTTCCAGTGTATTTTCCTTTTATCCGTGTTGAAAATACAAGGGTGACCATGAAGTGTTCGATTTTCAAAATTTTGCAAATATGTAGTAGCTTTTTATAACTGGCAAAATGCCCTTGTTTTTCTGTTGTCTCTTTAAATCATCTGTACAAGAAACTTCTTTTCACATTGATAGTCAAAAATTGTAGGCTATTCACTCTAGCCAGATGTTGTCCAACTTAGAAGATGTCAGTTTTGTAATTATCTATGTGAGAAACTTCCTTATGTGTTATACTGAGAAGATTAACTTTTTTCTATTCATTAAAACAATTAAATGTGTAAGTAAGATTGAAACAATTTCGAATTTCTAATAAATACGAGAAAAAGAAGTCCCTTCAAAAATTAACTTGTTTTTATTCCGTCCTACTTTAAACTTTTAGATTGGTTTAAATGAAATCTGTGCCGCAAAATAGGTCAGTATCATCTGATAAGTATTTTGTGATATGTTATCACAAGAGTAGCTTTGCAATTTAAGAGCAGTATTGCAGTCTAATTTGTAGAATTTAATGTCACAGTACTGCTATGATCATGTCAAGATATCAAAAAAATGATCAGAGTAGACCCTCATAATATTATTCTAAGAAAATGTTGATCTTCTACTTTTTTTGTATCTCCAAATTAAAAAAGCGGTGCTTGCGGCTAATATTTGCGGCCCTGCGGCCGATTTCAACCAAAAGTTTCGTGGTTCGTCGGGTGTATAAAATTAATTTCTATACCAAATTTCAAGTCTAGCTCTTACCGTTCTCGAGATATCCTTTTCACCCACAGAGACAGACGGACGCATGGACCAATGCCTGAAAACAACTTATTTGGTGTTCTGAGGCAATGATTCGTTCAAAAATGTGAAAAATTGGGTAGGTCAAATGTTCGACAAATACAATACTTTCCTTATTATAGGATTAGGAAAGTAAAAATCAAACATTGGGTGAAATCCAATCCAAAGATCACAGGTTCTAAGCGCTGGCCAGCTAGCAGCGTAACCAGGAACATTATTATTATTATGTATTGGTTGACTTATCATGTGAAGATGAAAAGCAAAAATAGAACATCATCTCTTTCCGTTTCAGAGAAAAACTACCTGAAACTTAAAACTAGTGGGGTGCCATTTTGGTTTGATGAGTGGTTCATTTTGTAAAATACAGTTACCTAATATAAAGCTAAAATCAACCATATTAAAAAAACTCAGTAGTCTCATCTAAGATTTCAAATATATAAAAAAATGCAGTACAAAAACAGTTCTACATTCAAATTTTCATCTTTACAGCTTCAAACTGATGAAAAGTTTATCATCAGTTGCTGGAAAAAGTACTGGGGGGAGCAAAATTTTATGTAGGACTTTTTCTTTAAAGTCTTGTACATCATTTACCCGTAATTTCGCCACTCGTTGCTGCTCACACCAAAGCCATTTCTCATTTTTCCTCACGAAGTATGAGCTGACCCCAAACATCAAAAGTACAGAACCGATTTTTTGACTCCGCTGGGATTCGATCCCATGTCACCACTGTGACTGAAACTAGAAACTGAATTTCCTGCAATTACAAATAACTTTAAGAACAATATTTTCATTCAACAATGAGTGTCATTGTGTATTAAAGATCTTTTATATAAAATTACCTAATAAAATAAATATTATTTACAATATAAATTATGATTATTAACACAATTAATTTTCCTGTTTTTACAACGTTTAATTAAATATTAGGTACTTGGAAAAATATTATTTACAAAAATATTTTTAACACGTTCAAGTGAACAATACTTGGCATTTAGATGCTGGGTCAACACGAGCGCACTGGAAGGTATCTCTTACAAACAACTGTAACCAAATTTTGAACACAATTATTTATGTCGGCTCTGGGATTCGAACCCGGGACCTTCCACATGGTATGCGAGTACTTTACAACTGAGCTAATCGTGCACTCAGCCACAACTAGCCGGTAACTATCTAGACTCTGAAGTAATGCAAAAGCGGTTGCAATGCACAGTTACTTAAAAAAAAACCATGTATATTATTTGTGGGATCTCTATTCGCTCAAACATATTTGAATCGATCCAACAACTTAGACTGAAGGTAAGTGCTTTAGTAGTATTGAGAAAACAGGAATGAAATAATGTCTAGAATTAATAGCTAAATATTTTAAAAATGAGGTATCCCAGTATTAAAATTATCATCGAGATCTATCTATGTACAGCGATTTACAGTAATTTGTTCTAATATCACAAACATGAAATAAAGATTTCTTAGCCAAAGTGCCATTTTCAATGGACGGCCGCTTTGGAAAAATAAAAATAATAATAATAACTTTAGTTGAAACAGTAATTGAATAATTATTATTTTCAAATAATTCTACTAGAATTGGTGCCTACCTAGTTTAAATAGTATCAAACATTAGATTTTCTACAAGCTAGTTACATTCAACACTAGTAGTAAATTAATCATCTTGGGGGACATACAAAATGCACCCAAGGGATAGTTACAATGTTCATAAAGTAATAAATATAGGATATGGTCCTATTTAAAAGTATTAATTATTTCTTATAAATAAACTTATTACTATTAATAAATATGGCCAACTAGTTAACAGGAGATTCGAGTCCCAATTATGAAAAACAATTATTCTCGTTATTATGATGAGTGTTTCACAACCTTTTTCACTTTGTAGGCATGAAACTGCAGCTACTGTAGCCAACTTGGTTATTGCTAGAGAGGGGGAGTGATGGTCTCCAGCCAACTCTATTTTAAGGTTGGCTCGTCCTGAACCACCACATTTTTTTATGTGCGATCAACCATCGTGAGGACTTGGACTTTTTCTCTATAGGCCATTAAACCCTTGGGAAACTGCAAGATAGCCTGGCTTGTAAGGGTTGGCTAGTCAGTTCTCTGTTTATAGTCCTCTAGCGAGACACTGGTCTTCTCCATGGTAAATGTCCCGCAGCCAGACGTAGGCTAGTGGTCTGTGTTGGAGCTTGCCCATCCCGTAGTTACTCCCCTCTGATGGGGGAGAAGTGATACAATACTTCTCATTTAGGTTCTGCATGAACATGGGCGCACCGGAAGGTATCCCTTACTAACAGAAGTAAACAAATTTTGAACACACTTTTTTGAATAAAATCTTTTTGTGTCTGTGCTGGGGAGCAAACCCGGGACCTTCTGCAGTGCAATCAATCTGAGGTGACTTGAGTTTAATCTGAAGTGACTTGAGTTTAATCTGAGGAGAGCTCTGAGTCACTCAGCTGACTTGAGTTCAGTCTGAGGAGAGCTCTGAGTCACTCAGCTGACTTGAGTTCAGTCTGAGGACAGCTCTGAGTCACTCAGCTGACTTGAGTTCAGTCTGAGGAGAGCTCTGAGTCACTCAGCTGACTTGAGTGCAGTCTGAGGACAGCTCTGAGTCACTCAGCTGACTTGAGTGCAGTCTGAGGACAGCTCTGAGTCACTCAGCTGACTTGAGTTCAGTCTGAGGACAGCTCCGAGTCACTCAGCTGACTTGAGTTCAGTCTGAGGACAGCTCTGAGTCACTCAGGTGACTTGAGTTCAGTCTGAGGACAGCTCCGAGTCACTCAGCTGGCCGGGGCGTGGCTTGGAGTACCTCAGCCTCGTCAGAGCCACCTCTCGCCTCCTCTGGCCCCAGGGCAGCCACTGCTGCAAGGAGGCCCGGTGGGCGTAGCCTAGGTAGATGGCCACGCCCACCAGTAGCAACATGTTCACGTAGAACACACGCACCAGGAAGATATACCTGGAAACATAGGAATAGCTTTAACATTCTGACGAACCTCAGTAGCTTTTTTTTAAGCTTTATTAGGTAGAACAAAAAAAATATATACAGTAGAACACAATGAAATATAAAGAAAAACAAAAAGATTTAACAAATATAGAGCCAGTGTCGATGGCATGTTGAATACACCGGTTCCCTTCAGAACACCGAAGTTAAGCGACATCCAGCGAGGTTAAGACTTGGATGGGTGACCATTCAAATTCTAATTCTCGTGACGCTGGCTTTTCCCGGCCCCACTCAGGCTGGGTGAGGTCAATGTGAGTAGCAGGTTTGTGAGTTTCCTGCGAATGGAGGGTAAAACCCCCGTCGTGATATGACCATGGCAGTTGAAAGCGACGTTAAACCCCACTTAAAAAAAAAAAAACAAATATAGAAGAAGGAAAAAAAGAGAGAAATGTACTACCTAAAGGGCGGGGTTATTGCCTGTGGCAATCTCTTCCACCCAACCCTTTTTGATCCCAACCCAACTAGCTTGATCGATAAGGCAGTGGACTAGTAACCTGGAGGTCGGTGGTTCAAGTCCCGGTTTCAGCGTGTCCCGGTAGCTCAGTAGTAAACGCGGCATTCTGTGAATCCAAAGATGGCAGAGTTCGTGCGTTCGAAACCCAGCCGGGACATGACGTGTTATCCTCCAATTTGGGATTTTTACCACATAATAATACGTCTTGGGCTTACTGCTGGAATAATGGGACTTTAATAGTCCTTCCTATTTGGTCAGTATAAATAAGGCGATATTATTATATTTTATTTCTCATATTACAATGGTATTTTACATTTTGAATCTATGGGCTATTTTCATAGCAAACAAAGATAATTATTTGATTTGAGTCAGGAGTCAGTATTACTATTAATTATTAGTTCCACTGAGTACATCTGTACTATTCTGGAACAAGAAGGCACGAGACTATGAATATGTGCGCGGTAACATCCTAGACCCCAGACCCTGGTACATAGGTACCAGATATAATCAAGCTGTAGAGCTTGATATAGACGATTTTCATTTTTTTTTAAATGATATTTAGGGCGAAATTATTAGACGTTTTTGTAATACCTCTGTGGCGCTAAGTCACGGATTGCGTACTGTGTAAGATAGGGAAAACCGACACTTACCAACGACTTAAGTTATTAATGTTGTCTATTAATTCCGCCCTTATTCACAGAGGACACTTAAAAATCAGAGTGCTTGCTCCTTGCTTACATTTAATAACATGGTTAGATTACTTTTCGTGGTACCAACTCTACCCCAGGATATAGAGCTCCGTTGTGTTCGCGCACTAATAGAATATCAATTTTAGCTGGTATTCCGGCATGGCCCACTCAGGCTGGGTGAGTTCCATGTGAGAAGCTAGGACTAGATGCATGGAGCGTAAAATTTCCGTCCTCATATATAGTCGAAGCTGGTCGAAAGCGTTGAACCATCAAAGCAAGAAAAATAAAAGATATCAAATAGACAGCTCCGATGGCACGTTGAATGCACAACTTCTCATCTGGACTGAAGTTAAGCAACACCCAGCGAGGTTAGGACTTGGATGGACCATTCTAAGCCCCACTCAGGCTGGGTGAAGTTAATTCGAGTGTCTGGTCTGTGAGTTTCCAGCGAATGGAGAGTGAAAGCACCGTCTTATTATGACCATGCAGTTGAAAGCGAGGTTAAATTGAATTGAATTGAATACTTTTATTTATTTGTACAAGAATAATATTATAAACAATACATCTCCTATAAGCTAAGTCTAACTTCTGGACATGAAAGGAGCCTAGACATTGGATCTGGGCGTCCATATAATCCTCTCACCACCGTGATTTAGGTATCAATACCTGTCTCACCGTCACGGAATTATTATTATTAGTCTAACTTCTGAGGAGAAAGATAAAATGGGGTCATACCATTCCGTGGTATTCAGATCCTCCATCAGTAGACCGGGTACGCAGAGAGACCTGTACAACACTGCGTCGGGATAGCAGAGAGTGCACTGGTCGTTGTTGGACCCTGAACATTTCTTACACGTGTAGTGGCAGTGTTCACACGTGTTCTGTGTTGGGTCTGGATAGGTGCCTGGCGAGGAAGAAAATTGTGTCGGATGTTATGCTAGCAGTACACTCTGGCCGAGATAAGGCTAGGGTGAGCGCGAGAGTGTACTTGTGAACCTCGCCTACGCTCGGCTAGACATAGGCAAGTCTCGGGTAATGAAAAAATAAATAATAATAATACCTACTCTCTTGTGGAAGGTTACCACCAGGCGAGGTTAATGCTCAATGCATTTTCTACCACCTAACCCTCGGGTACGTCTAGCGGTCCCTCGCCTCAGCGAGAGTGTACTGCTAGCATTACAACTAAAGTTGAGAAAGCGTCGTGCGTCGATAGCACGTTGAATACACCAGATCTCATTCAGTCACTGAAGTTAAGCAACGTCCAGCGAGGCTTGGACGAACCATTCAAATTCGAACGCTCGTCATGCTGGCTATTCCTGGTCCCACTCAGGATGGGTGAGGTTAATTTGAGTAGCTGGTTTGTGAGTTTCCAGCGAATGGAGGATTTTCAATTCGTGATATGACCATGCAGTTGAAAGTGACGTTTAACCGAAAGAAAAGAAAAACAACATTCGTCATAGGGTGGCGTCATCGTGAACAATGGTAGCCAGACAGTGGTGAAATGACTCAGCACTTCTACCACTGTCTTTACAAGGAGGCTAATTATTGACAAGGACCCCCAGAACCAAGCCAATGCTGGTCCACTCCCTGTTTATAGTCCCCCAGCCAGACTGCATTACACCCACATAAACAAGAAGCTTGATACTTACCAAAAGGACACTTCACGGTGCACTTGCCATCATGGAGGAAATAGCCAGGTCCACACTCTGTAACAGACGACCAGGAGCCAAATTATTATTATGTCTTCATCACCGACGTAACCGACGTTCGTAGCTTGATCAATAAGGTCGGGCGGACTTGTAAGTCGTTCAAGTCGGTGGTTCAAGTCCCGGTTGAACACAAATATGATAACTTCAACGAACATTCGGGGGGAAATTCATAGACAAATCGATAACTTAATAGCAACGGTTTTTCTCATCTAACACAGTGCACAATCCGAGGTAGGATGCTGCTCTCACGATTTGGCTTTCATTTGTCTATCTGTCTGACTGTTCCGCGATAACTCTCCACCGGATTCTTAAAAATTGATGACAGTTTGACAGTTAGTATACATGTTCCTTGGGGTACTAAAATTTCAAAAATTGTTTTGGGCGGAGGTCGCTCGGTGAAAATTGAAAAAGATTTTTCCAATTTTATTGAATAAAGCAAGGTGCTTGAAATTTTGTTGAGCTATTAAACAATAATGTTTGATTAGCGTAGAGAAATTTTGTGATGGTGAAAGCTAAGGGGACCGCACTGGGGTAAAAATAAATCGAAAAAGGGCACTAAAAGTGGGCCGGTTCATATTTTTTAAATAAAAAATCGAATGGTTTATTGAACTGTGTGAGGTTTAAAGTTCACAGAACTACTAGTTAAGGCAAGCAGTAAATGTGACTTGAACAACATACATGATAGGAATAAGAAAGGAGACTTGTTCATGATAACTATGCAGTGCTGTTATATCAAGGAAGAATATTTTTACAGATTACAATAATGACCTTATTTATAAGCTAAAATATGTAAAAGCTACAACAAAGATCTAATGGCAAAAAGTGGGAAAAAACATGCTAGGATACCAAAGGATATTTACATAAGAGAGGAAGGGAATGTGATACTCTGTTAAGAATGCAAATTAATCCCAAGCAAAAAAAAAAAAGAAACCTCATAACATGATGTACTAAATTTGAAACACCCTTTAAAAAATATAACTCGCTCTGTAGGTACATTAAAAGGCTTCATTAAAAATAGATATATAGAATGAATTATTAAAAATAAAAATAGATGGAATGTTAAATTAAGCAACAAAAAAAAAAAAAAAGAAGGACACGTTGAAATATTTTAATAGTTATTTTACAAACGACCAGAAAACTCTTCTCATTCATTAAACTATCACACAGATTGTACAGGTAAACAAATCATGCAAGAACTCACCATGCTTGCTGTGCGTGCTATTAGAAGCTGGGAGCCCACTTTGAAGGTGCAGGAAGTAGGTAGGGTTAATAGAGGATAAAGGCGCCATATTGGTTAGGGATCGTGAGTCACCACAGAGAACGACAGAGGACACAAGAAACAAGATGGCCGACCTATAGCACTCAACAGAGAAAACACTCAAACAAAACATACATTAATAATTAATTAAAGGTACAGTTTCAATTTAATGAATTTTGGGAAGAAAAAAAAATCTTAGGCTCGTATGGAAAGACGATTTTGTAATCCCTATAGGGTTCACTGTAGGGTGGCCTCGAGCTTGCTATAGGGAATACTTCGACCTTGACAGTTATTTATTAAAGAAATATCTGATTGCACATGGGCACAGACGTTTCTGAATAACAAAATCAGCTGAAGGGACAAATGGCCCAGGCATCCCTACAGTGAGGACTCTGCATACCACCCTTAGGCCCCAATTATAAAACAGGATTAGTGTTAAGATAAGCCAGACTATCTCTCAACTTGGGCTATAGTGCGCTGTGATTGGTTGAATTTCCGACTTGACGTGTCTGACTTATCTTAACGCTAATCCTGTTTTATAATTTGGGCCTTAGTGTTTTCCCATCTCGATAATTTATATGGGCGTTTAGAATAAATCTATTTTGCGACAGAGTAAATCATGTGACAGATGTGATTTCTTTTATTCAATATTAACACCTGTTCCAAGTTAAATTGTAATTGTGTGTGAACCATTTTTTGCATTTATCTCGAAAGTTTCCAATTAAATTGAAAGCTCTAATCTATAGCAACCCTGTATAAGTACTTCAAAAAAAAAAAAAAAAAAAAAAAAAACATTAATATTAATATGGGGTAAAAAAATCATGGTTTCAAGATCACTCTCTTAAAAGTCAAATGCTCAATCCAAAGGTATAGCACTCCGCTTACTCTGAGATTCCTATTTGTTGGTTCCTCAGAGTGGTGGCTTGGATGTTGGGTGTCCGCTGGTAACTGGGATAGGCCAGAATAGAATAACAGGCGATCAAACTAGACTCCACTTGCTTTGCTGTTTCGTCCAAAAATGTATACGGGACTTCGTTTTCCAGTTGTTCAATAGGATTTTGGATACATGGCTGGCACATACCCAGTAGGTTTTGGGAATAGAGTGATTGTAAATACACCAGGGTTTCACCCGCACTCAATGATGTTTAATAATAATATCACTCTTTTGTGGAAGGTAACCACCAGGCGAGGTTCATGCTCAAAGCATTTTCTGACACCTAACCCTCAGAGTCTCATTATTATGTGCTCAAAAACTGAAATGAATGAGGAAAAGTTCATGCACAAGGTGGTATTAGAACCAACGAATCTTTACGCTACCTGGATTCCCATGGCTCTATGTGTTCACCTTGACCAGATGTACAATAATAATAATAAAAAAATCAAGGTGATAAGTTGAGTGCCGAAAAACCTACTTTACGGGAAACACGATTCTTCTGAAAGTGAACCATGTTCATTCTGTGACGTCATCTAGCGAGCTCCCGAGTTAGAAGAAACTCGTTCCTACGTTCATTTTGACTTTTCAGAAGTAAAAACATAAACAATAAACCGATTTTTTTTTGGAAAATCTATTTTTTGTCCGAAAAAATTACCCACAACCCCTAACCAGTTATTGTATTAACCACAAACATGAAAACCTCGTGATTTGATTTGAATTATATCAACTTAAATATGAAATATTTTAGTTGATATAAATAAACATTTAATTTTTTTTTTGTTAAACAACACTCAAAATCTCTTACAACTAAGTGAAACAAAAACTGCGGTTGGAAATATTTTTTTTCTATTTTTTTCTTTATTTTTCAGAGTATACATTTTTTTATGTAATAATTACCATTTTCAAACATTTAATAATTAATTAAGTAGCTACGTTTTATATTTCTAACTAATTACGAGTACATATGTATAAAACAACGCGAATTTATAAACACAAATTTTGTATATATACTTGTAGATAATATTTTTTAAATAGGTACTTACAACTATTAGGTCATACTAATTTATACGAGACATGACAGTGTTGTCCGATGCACAGGAAGCATTGTATAAAAATTGAAATCGGAGCAAAAGAATATTTATTTATTTTTACAAAAACGAACACAATACTTTCGATTTCTAATATTAGAAATTTATCGGAAGTAAAACTATTATCTGCTATACGAGAGCCTCGATCCAGAATGCACTCTCATAATCTCCAAATCTCTCTTTTGACCGTCACACAATGCACTCACATTGATAAATTTAACGCAATAACCAATCAGAGTGAGTAGTATAAAAAACTATGATCATTTCCATTTCACTGCAATTTCGTAGAGCATTGTGCTGTTCCCCCCCAATGTCGGGTTGAGTGGACAGAGGAGGAAACGCAGGATGGGAGAGGCAGTTAAGGGATACCTATGGTTTCTCTATTTTGCAATGCTACCTTTACTACTTACTCAACCCGACGTTGGAGGTGTTCCCCCAAATTGCAATGTTCCACAAAATTGCAGAGAAATGGAGATGACCAAAGTTTTTTATGCTAATAGTGTGAAAGAGATTCGGGGATTATGAGAGTGGAGAGCATTTCTGGAACGGGCCAAAGGTAAATGTATAGATCGTTGTTTTTGTATTAAAACAAAGTTGTGAGCTAACTGTAAAGCAAGTCCTTAAAAAAGTTGGATCATTTAAAAGTCACTCTTCTAACTCCAGCAAACAAAGTCTGATTTTACAAAACTATGCGAGAAATGTAATTATGTGCAATGTTTATAAGTAGTTAGTTGTGTATTTTGCCACACTAGAAGAACAAGCCCATGAGCAGGACAGTAATCTAAACTTGAGATTTCTTTCCTCCGAGAATCTTAAGTATATAATTATATTTATACAATGCTCGGATGCTTTACAGTAAAGAGTGCGCTAAAATATTGCACAAGATTAATTCTAATTAATGAGCAATGCAAACTAACTTTTTTGTTCTCTCACTAACTCACTCAGTCTCTCTCTCATTCACTCACTCAGTCTCTCACTCATTCACTCACTCAGTCTCTCACTCATTCATCCACTCACTTACTCAGTCTCTCTCTCTCTCTTTTAAAATGTGCTCTTCCTCAAGAAATGTCTTTTTTCACCGACATTATCTTTGTCAAATAATTTAAAAAATAAAGACAATACATAAATGTTGTTAAAAGATTAAAACACAATAATCTAATACTATTCTACACAGCTAAATATAATAATGATCACAAAACAAAAAGTACCATAGGGAAGATGAAGAGAAGAAAAGATGAGGTTGTTATTTGTCCCCTACCAAAAATATTAAGTAAAAAAAGGGCAGAAGTTCAACACATTATGTTTTATTTCCTCGCGGGATACTATCGCCGCCGCCGTAAAAAAAAAAAATAAATCAACTTAAAGCAAATTTAAAATTAAAATCTAGGAACTAAAACAGTTTAAAATGGTATCTAAGTGGGAAGTGTACAGGCTGAATCTTGTTTGAAAGAAGTGCGTACGAGAAGCAAAAGTACTGATTGTGTCCAGGAACCACTTACGCATTACTTCAGCATACTTCACCTTTACATCCATGCCAATCCAGAAACGGAAAAACTCGATCAGAATTTTCCGCTCCGGCCGGGATTCGAACCCGCAACCTCCGGGCCAGAAACCAGTGCTCTTAACCACTGAGCCACGGAGGTCGGCTGTATTTTCATCCCTAGACACCTCGTACAACTTATTACAAATACCACACTGTGCGCGTGCGCACTTCTTCAAACAAAGACTAAACTATAGACTATGTGGAAGACAAATTATAGCGAAGAGAAAGAAATGAAACAACCCTGAGACCAGCGGAAACATAAACATGGAGTCCGTTCCAGAAACACTCCACTCTCAAAATCTCTGTTTCAACCGTCACACAACGCACTCTGATTGGTTATTGCTTTCAAATTAACCAATCAGAGTGCAATGTGTGACGGCTGGAAGGGAGATTCGGAGATTTTGAGAGTAGAAAGTGTATCTGGAACGGACTAATACGGTATCTTACATTTCCAAATTCAATGGTCCAATTTTTGGGGGTTTTTTAAAGTTCCAAAAACTTACAGAGCAACATCACAATCAGTTGCTCTGGGATGAACTTTCCTGGTTGATCATGTACTTTTTATTATAAATAAAGAGACGAAGTAAATATATAAAATTTATTGTTCGTGATTACGTAGCAGAGATTACAAAGTGCAGCTGTCTCTGTAGACAGCATTTGTACAGAGAGGACATTACACAGATACAATAGTACTCATGTTAAGCTACAGCGAGAAGGGAGATGAAAATGTTGACAGCATTGGTACAAAGAAGACATTACACAGATACTCCAGTGAGTATTACATTACATGATTACACAGATAATGGGTAATTGATAATGAGTATGTTCTATCTTAATATATAAAATCCATTTACAATAACTAATTCATTTATAATCAAAATAACACCAAAAATTCACACAGATGCGTGATAAGAAAGGATTTTTAAAAGATTTAAATAGAGGACTCCAGCCACGGGCAAATCCTCAACGGCGACAAGTGCTGGGTTTCAGCTAGTATTAATTTATGTATGTATAAAAAATACAAAGATGAAAAAGTTAAGCAAATGCTCTGTTTTTAAAATTATATCTAGATTTAGAAATATTGTGGTCACCCTAATTTTTACTTTCCTTAAAAGAAAGGAGAAAAGTGAAATTTAACAAGTATTGTACCCAGAGTCTGTGTAAAATAAAATAATTAGTCAATAATACTTGGTAGGTTTTTAAAAAGGTTGAATTTAGACGCGAACAACGGGTTCGTATCCCGTAGCCATCTAAATCTAAAACAAGTTGAATTTTCAAGATAGTACTCATCACAACAGTCTCAAAGCTATGTGATTGATAATACACATAAAAATTCAAGCTACATATATCTGGGAAATAAAAAGTTCTGAAGTCATATTCAAAAATGACACAATTAAAATGTATGATCTTCACTTAACAAAGTCAAAATCAAACTTACGAATGACATATGACTGCACTTATCAAGTGAAAAATCAAACTTAAGTATGACCTCACTTATTAAGTGAAAAATCAAAGTTGAGTATGACTTTTATGAACTGGAAAATCAAACTGAAGTATCACTTCACTTATCAAGTGGAAAATCAAACTGAAGTATGACTTCACTTATCAAGTGGAAAATCAAACTGAAGTATGACTTCACTTATCAAGTGAAAAAATTAAGTATGCCAGATGATGACATAGTTCATTCACAGATACAACAGCTGTGAGACTGCACAGTGCACACAATAGTCTGCGTATGACAACTATATTGAAATACCGACATTTTCAATTGAAAATATTCTTTAAAAATAAGTATGAATGTTTTTTGAGGAAAATCCATAGGATTGAATGTCTAATCTAAAGCTTTCTCTAAGACCCTTAATCAGTCAAAAAAAGAAAAGAAGAAAGAACTATACAAGTTTGTCCAAAACTATTTGCTTAAACTTCTGTTACTCAAACAAATGAACATTTTTGAAATTAAGAGTTTAAAGCTGCGACAGGTTTGAACATTTTGTTCCAAATAGTAAATTAAGTATAAGTTTCATGAGTAAGTATCAGGAGTATAAATAGTCATCTAAGTACATAGTCGATATAGAAGAGAGGTACATACTTAATCTAATTGTAAATTAAATATGAGGTACAACCAAACCCAACTTGGGGTCATAGTGTCTCATTAACTCTTTAAAAAAAAAAAAAAAATATTATGAATTGAAAATTTCAGTTCCTCATTAACTCTTAAAAAAAATATTATGATTTGAAATGAACTATGAAATAGAAGTGGATTTTCAGACTGAACTTATTTTTAGGGCGAATAATTCATTTTACAACATAATTAAATTTATAATACCTACAACCAAAAAGATCCAGGAAATTTAGGATGGCGATTATATTTATGCTGCATTTTTTTCAGTTGAAAAAAAGAAGAAGATGTACTTATAAACATAAAAATAGTGATTTTTTTCCTTGATGAACTCAAAAAATAGTTCAATTTAATATAAGTCCATCTAACTCTGAATGACAACCCTTCATATTGCCAGCCAAAAAATCACGAGAATTTGTAAAATAAATACAATTCATTGTATAATCCAGGAACTCAGTTCTAGCATTTTTGGCTATGGAGAGAGTGAAAAATGCCATGGACTTGTACTGTCCAAGTAAGAACATCACAAACATTATACAGTCGAACCTGGTTATAGTAGAACCCAAGGGACAGACCAAAAAATCTATTATAAAGAGGTTTCTAATATAGTCAGTTCTCCATTACACATCAACAGGTGACGCGGCCTCAGTAGCTTGATCGATAAGGCGTCGAACTTGTAACCTGGAGGTCGGTGGTTCAAGTCCCGGTGGTTTCAGCGTGGATTTAGTAAAAGCGAGTTTGAGTAGTTGTGACATCACGAAAGTGATTAATACCAATATGATAACTTAACTTAACTTTATACAGGTGACGCGAGGACCTGGGATCTTCTCTATTATAAAGAGGTTTCTATTATATCCGAGTCCATTATATCCAGGTTCGACTGTCAGTATGTATTTTCTCTCATCAACACTTACACGACCTTACACTTTTAATGAGTTCCCCCGCGGAATAATCAGACTATCCATTCCGTAGAGGCATGCGTGTACCACCCGTGGGACAACCGGTCTATTCCGTACAGACACGCGTGTACCACCCGTGACACACCCGGTCTATTCCGTACAGACACGCGTGTACCACCCGTGGCACATCCGGTCTATTCCGTAGACACGCGTGTACCACCCGTGGCACACCCGGTCTATTCCGTACAGACACGCGTGTACCACCCGTGGTACATCCGGTCGTCCAAGTGTCAAAGTAAGATTTCAATCAGCATTGAAATGAAAATTAAATGTTTAATGTTCGTTTTCCCAAATCTGGGACGATAGTGAGGCATGGATAAAATCCAAATCTGACACATTCTTTTGTTAGAGATGAAAAATGTGCTTGAGCGTTTGTGGACTGATTAATATATGCATGAAGTCCCAAGTTGAGAGACAGGAAGCAACAACACACAAGAAAGTTTCAGTGGTAGACAAAAAAGTGGGTTTGATAAGTCGTGCGAGTAAAACTTATAATAATACTCTTTAGTGGAAGGTAACCACCAGGCGAGGATAATGCTTCACGCATTTTCTACCACCTAACCCTCAGAGTTTTATTATTATGTGGTCACACACAAACTCAAATTAATGATGAAAAATTCATGCACCGGGTGGTATTCGAACCCACCAAATCCTACGCTACCTGGATTACCAGACTAGCGCGTTAATCGGTTTCTAATTTATTTCTAATTCTCGGGAAACTGTTTCTAATTTATTTCTAATTCGCGGGAAACTGTTTCTAATTTATTTCTAATTCACGGGAAACTGTTTCTAATTTATTAAACACACAATAATGTCTTAAATGTCACATCAGATCCACCTCAAGTTTCACTTTGGAAATAAATAAAGCTTTAGTTGAGAGCAAAAACATTATTTAATCACTAAGTATGCCTGTGTTTTCTTGCTTCATGTCTTTGAATGTGCGAGTTCGGTACCGCGTATTATACACAAGAGTCCTCAGAAAGCATGCAATTTTCAAACGGACACTTACTTCCGCACTAGCAGAGGTGCTAAAATGTAACCAAGACAAAAATCCATGTATGATTCCATTCAAAAAACATCCTCCTCACATGAATTCCCAAATTTATGACCTTAGAAATATCAGCTGTTGTAGTGAAAGAATATATTGAATAAATAATAATTTATCACAAGACAGTCGAATCTGGGCATAAGAGAATATAAGGTGCAAGGGTTGGGTGGAAGATTTTTCCATAGGAAATAACCAGCCCTTTAGTTAGGACATCTGTGTATATTTTATCGATGTTGTTTATCTTTTCTTGTTTATTTTGTTCGAAATTTTGTATTTTAATATTTATAATTGATTGTATGTACATAATTATGTCCAAGTAATAAAGAAGTAAATAATAATATGAGAACTATTTCCTGGTTAAATTTCAATAAGGGAAAACAACCTCTTTAAAAGAGAAACCTGGATATAAACATAAGATAATAAAAAAATTCCGGTCTCTAGAGTTCTCTTACGGCCAGGTTTGACCATGCTTGTCTTGATGAATCTCTGCTGGGATATGAAGAGGAAACCCGCACATAAATTTTCGAGTCCAACGATTATAATGTAAGATACCTCCAATTGAAAAAGAAATTGACACCATGATGTTATTTTGCTCCGATTAAAATGCAAACTTAAATCCTTTGGCTCTGTTCTCTATCTGCCGGCAATGAATTCCAACTCAAAGATATCTACCAGGTAGCCGGAAAAATCACAAGTCAATTAACTAATGATGGGTGTGGACCAGGATTAGGTCATTGCATATGCGCTGAACATGCTTGGTCATAAGAGCGAAATTTTTTAAAAATGTCGAAAAAATTTCCAAAGAGGGTAGAGAATCACTCATGTGTTGAATGAGTAGAACGACAAAAAATGTCTCTGGTTCATTTAACATTTCTATCTTTTTTTTCTTTTCTCTTTTTGAGAATCTTTTAGTGTAATACCCTTGGGGATTGAGGCTATTGCCAGCAGGTGCCCCCTTTCAATCGCCCAACAGGGGTGGATGGAGGCATCTTACAAAAAAAAAGTGTAATACCCTTAATAATACCGGGCTCAGCACATGGAGAAGGACTAGACACGACGCGACCGAAAGTTATGTGACGGTAGGTCTTATCATACTTGGGGGGGCGGAGGAGTGTCTATTATCTCCTCGACCTGTCCGGAGCCCCGCCTATCAGCCTACTGTCGTCCAGGGATGATCGGAACAGAAAAAGAAACAAAGCGCACAAACCTAGGCACACGGGGGCAGTCAGCCGACACGAGGATGAGGCGACGGCGCCCCTGATGTCATTCCCCCCAGGGGTGTGGGCGGGGCCGGGCGACTCGCCCGAGGTGATGCCCGTGCGCTGTGAGAGGCGGGGCGCCCCGCCAGGCCCGCCGATGTGGTTGGACACCAGCTCGGGCAGGGGCAGGGGCGCCGCCTTGTCTAGCGTGAGGTTGCGGGCGGGGGACGGCTGCAGGATGGGCTTGTTGTCCAGGGTAGAGGGGGGGGTGGGCGTGCCGTGTAGCACCACGGACCAGGCGGTGGTTTGAGCTGTAGAGGGGGGAGGGGCGGAGGTTAGTCGGGGAGTTTTTTTTTTATTTTCCATTTATTTATTACAATTATAATACATTACAGATTTATAATATGTTACAATTATAATATGTTACAGTGGCAGAGCGAGTTAGCGCGCTAGGCATTGCACACATGGTGACCTGGGTTCGATTCCCAGCGGGGGAGGATTTTTTCTGCTCTGTACTTGGATGTTCGGGGTCCACTCATACCTCGTGAGGAAAAATGAAAAATGAGTAGTTACTTGTATGAGTAACGACCAGTGGCGGCATTACCAGAGTAAAAAGAAATTCATGTAATAGAATAATTCGAAATGTAAAGGAGGCTCTTAGTAATGCTGCGCTACCCACAAAAATTGTGAAGAGGCCTTGTGCTTCACCACAAAGAAATTCGTACATACATAATATGTTACAGATTTTATAATGATTTAATGGTATCCTTACTCAAAGTTAAAAAAAAAACTGTGTTGTTTCCTTAGGTGAGTTATCATTATTATTTTTCTTCAACAAATAATCGAGAGGGTAAGTAGTAGAACATATTAAATGAATTTTAAATAGATTCATGTGCCCACTCTTTATATTGTGAGCTAAATGATAATAATTGAGATTTTCTTTGAAGCTGAAATTTCACAATACGAGAATAAACTGATCATAATGGTCAATACATTATACTAAGCATGTAGTTGAAGTTTCATGTGATAGATAGTCTCTCCCAATATAGACAGTTTCCCATGCATGATACCGACACAAACCTCTACAATGACCCCACACATAGGTTCCATATAGAGTATTATAGAGCCCATATAAAAAAAAACTTTAACCAGGAAGACGGATGTTAGCATGTCAAGACCCGGGTCACGATAGCTCAACATGTCTGTTGTAATAATATTGCCTTATTTATACAGCCCGATTACGACTATTAAAGTCCCATTATTCCAGTAGTAAGCCCAACCAAGACATATTATTATGTGGTAAAAATCCCAAATGGGAAGATAACTTGTCATGTCCGGGCTAGGTTTCGAACCCGCGACCCCTGGCTTCACAGAGTGCCGCCTTTACCACAACCAGCAGGGCCGCGGCACTTGCCTTTGCTTCGGGGGGCCGCGTCTTCGGCCCCCTTCTTGCTCTGCCGCACACTACTGCCGGGCGGTGGCTGCGGCCTCCCCCGCCCCCCCGTGGCGGTGGCTTCCAGCTGCAGGCTAGCCTCAAGCAGGTCGAAGTTGCTGTAGTTGGGCAGCTCGAACAGCTGCTCCACGCGTGGGTAGAGCAGGCTGTCGCCCCCCCGGGGGCCGGGGGGACTGTCGGGGAAAGGCGCCAAGTAGATGAGGCCCACGTCTTCCTCGGGGCCGCGCGGGTTGAGGGCCCCGGGCCGGGCCGTCTTGGGCACGTACACCGTGAGGGACTTGCGGCCCCCGGTGCGGTTCTTATTGTTCCTGTTGGGCTTTTTCGTCTTTTTCGGCTCTGTCTTGCCATTCACCGAGTTGTACTTTGCTCCGCTGGAGCTATTTGATTTGCTCGGTTTCGTCGACGACGAAGATTTTGCTTTCCCCGCCTTCAACACCTTGGTGTCTTTAGTTCCCGATGATTTGGGCGCGGTGCCACCACCGCCGCCGGAGGAGGGCTTGCGACCCTTAGGCGGCGACGGGGAGGCGGGGGGGAAGAGCCCGGGGAGGTGGAGGTTGCTGATGACAGCGGGCACGGGGGAGGGCGTGGGGGCGAAGTTAGGGGGGGTGTTGGTCCCGTACAGAAGTAGGACCCAGAGGTGAACCATGGCGCGACCTTGGAGGTGGGTCCGGGTGGGTATGTACCATGGTGGGTATGATTTATGAAGAGGAGGGGGGGTTATTTATTGTGTGAGGGATTAGGGTAGAGAGGTCCAATTGAAATGCAGCGTGCACAGAAATAGAATCGGGTGAGGTTAGTAAAATAAAAATTATTAGTAATAGGTAATAACTCTTTCTTCAGTGACAAGAACAATAACGGGCGTGATTTTCGCCCGAGGCAAACTCTGCCACCAAAACCATAATAGAGTAGGGCACGTGTACTAAAAAAGAAGAATTAGTTTCATAAATAATGTAGGTATAATATTATCCGAGAGTTTCTAATAGTATCGTTTGTTTTTATTTTTATGTTATGTGATTGAATATGTAATTGTAGTTGCACAGAAGGCCAGCCTCCGTGGCGTAATGGTTGTGGCTACTGCCCGTAGTCCAGAGTTCCCGAGTTCATCTCCCGGCTGGGGCAGACTTTTCGAAGAAAATTCTGTTCCATCCAAACACGTGAGGCTGGCATTTCCGCCCCTACCCAGGCTGGGTGAGGTTAATGTGGGTAGCTGGTACGATTCCCAGCGAATGGAGGGTAAAACCCCCGTCCTAATCCAGGACGTTAAATCCAATAGAATCGTTGGCGTTAGGAAGGGCATCTAGCCGTAAAAAAATGTGCCAAAACCAATCAACCTCAACCATGAGGTTGAACAACGTCAACCATGCTTCAGCGAGATAAGACAGAGTAAAAGAAGAAGTTGCACAGAAGAGCATCTAGCCAACATTAAAAAAAGCAGAGTCTCACCGAAGTAGCGGCCCTCGTTGTGTATCTCCAGGTACCAGGTGCCGAAGGGCTGCTCCCCCCACGAGTGCACGGACATGAAGGGCCACGCGTTGAACCCAGCCTTGCTGGAGTCGTGGGGGCGGGGCGCCAGCAGCGTGGCGCGGGTGCCTGTCGAAAGTAAGCAACAGTGTTAATATACAGGGTGTGCCGCAACATTGTTAAGGTGGTGTGGAAGAGAATGCCGTTGGCATTAGCACCGCCCTTGATCAAGTTTTGTTTTATTTCAATTTCTATGTAAATATTCTATGTACCTACTTTATTGTAAATAAAACTTGATCCAACATGTTTAATAATAATAATAATATTGTTAATATACAGGGTGTCCCGCGACGAGATGCAATTGTTTTAAGCTCAGCGTCCCATGGACTATCATATAAGCTGAAGTTCCGGGTTTAGCGTAGATTTAGTAAAGCGAGTTTGGGTAGTTGTGATATCACGAAAGTGATTAACACAAATATGATAACTAAAAAAAAAAAAAATTACATGTGTATGCTGTTTCAGAACAAGCCAACTTTTCCACTGAACCTAGCTGGAGACCATCCCTCTCCCAAATGTAGCCAAGCTGGTTACAAAAACCCAACCCCTAGCTAGCTGGTTACAGAAACCCAACCCCTAGCTAGCTGGTTGCAAAACCCCACCCCCTAGCTAGCTGGTTACCTGCGGGGGAGATGAGGATGATCTGCAGGTCGCCCCTCCTGTGGGCGGATAGCGTAACCCTTGCCTGCACATGCTCCAGATAGTTCACGTTGGGGCACTCGGTCACTTCCAGCTTCAGACGAATGGAGGACTTGGCTGGGATCAACCTGGAGTGGGGACAAGGGTTAATGCAACCAGTTTATTTATTGTAAAAAAAACTTAAGTGAACACTTCACTAGCTGGGGGACTTTAAACAGGGAGTAGACCAGCATTGGCTTGGTACTGGGGGCCCTTGTCAATTATCAGCCTCCTTGTAAGACAGTGGTAGAAGTGCTGAGTCATTCCTCCACTTCTGGCTACATCGTTCACGATGACGCCATCCTATATGATGATGAACATTTCACAACTTTCCATTCACACGTGTAGGTGTAGATAGGTAGAGAAAATACAAAGTAGTAAGAATTGAAATTCTAGTATTTCATAATGAGCCTCTGTAGTTAATGTATTATGATACGATTGAAATTATTACGTTAATTCCTAGAAATCCCCGGTTTAACTTGTAATAAAAAAAAAAAACCCGAACAAATTTCTAACCGACCATCAGGGGATGCGATCATGGCGGACTTGAACCGGAGAGAAGTCCCACAATTAATAAACCTGCTTGATTAACACAATATCATGAAACATATTTTAGATAGGTAGTTTCTAATTAAGTAAATATAAGTGTTATTTTATGCTCTATAAGGTTGTCCTTTTTTTCTAGTCATTACATCTCTTAACATATTTATTCTGATCTTTTTTGACTTCATTTCAATGTCGCGGCATCACTTCTTGAACTCATTCTCAAATCTCAGAATCACATTTCATCCTCCAGACATATTCTCATACTTCCAGAACCGTCAACTTCCATCTAAAAATCGCATAACTTACGTTAACTGATCTCATTGGGCCCAGCGGGACTGGTAACCCCGTGGTCAACTGTTCCCCAAGTCCCCAAGGTTAGCAGAAACAGGCTCACTACCGTTACGAGTCCGCAGGTTGGCGCCCTGACCGATGTGATGTACCCAACGTAGGACCTTGGTGGCAAGGGATTCGGCGCTAGGGGAGCTCCTGTTTTAAAAAATAAATGATAATTAAACACTTTTGAACCCCAAAATTAATACATATATCAGAAACCGCCTTCAGCTACATTTCTAGTACGCGAGGGAGAGTATCTAATGATAATAAAACTAAATAAGTAAATTTTCTTAGGGATTTTACTCTATATTTTAGTAAACCGGAACCAATAACATATTTTATTGTTTTTTTTCACCCCGTGTTTACAGACAATAATTTCATGCATATTTGGGATTCGTTAAAGTTAAGCCAAAATATTTTTAATAATTATATGAGTGACAACATGAACGAAGACGTTTTTTTAAAGAAAATTTGTATGCCAGTAAATGTATTTGATCAAGTATGGATGGTCATGCTAAACACCCACGAAATCTGTGGTTGGCATAAAAAAAATAATTACAGACCCAACAGATATTTTAAATCATAATTAATTTTTTATAAATTTGATTTTTTTATTTTTTTCGTGAATTTAGAATACTTTTACAATTGCAATTCCTGTATTCATAAATAAAAAAATACCCTATTATGTTAGTTTTATTGAAAATGAAACTCATTATTCAAGAAAAATTACTTTAAAATATGAATCTCCTATAAGCTAAGTCTAACTTCTGAATCAATGAGGAAAATTATGAAGTTACCTGAAATTTTTAATCATCTATTTGTTCGTAAATGTCAAAATTATCCGCCGGTTTTACAAAATTGTTCACTCCGTCGTCGGTTCTTTGAACTTTATGTGAAAGGGAGGAATGCACAGGTAAAATCAGAGAAAAATTGATGGAGAGGCCTCAACACTTTAGCTGCAAACCAGACTTGTTAATTGGGAAATGGGATTAACAGGGAGAATGAATGCGATTAACCACAAATACTTTAATGAATATACAACTTTTAATGATAAATTGAAAAAATATGATTTTTGTATTTAATTCGATTGAATATTTACTACACATACACATTTTTAGTGCCGGAAAAATTAAATTTAGATAAGACTTCATACTTCTACCTTTAAAGGTTATTAATTTATAATCTTTACTTATTTAAAAAAATTAATCAAGTTATAATATTACATTTTTTTTTACAACAAACTGTCAACAATTTGTAAAAAAAAAATAATAAAATAATTAAAGGTCGTATACAATATCCAAACATTTTGTAGTTTATTGAGTCTAAACTTAAAACATGACTCATTATGCCACAGGTATGAGTGGAACCCCGAACCCCAAAAAAAATAGAAAACGAGTTGCTTTATTATCTCTCAGCCACGAACAAATTGATCGCATTGTTTATTTTAAAATACCAAATTGGAGTGTATGTGGCTGGGTTTCGAACTAAACTGTTACTCGGAAGTTTCTTTCAAAAACTGCAGTTGGCACAAAAATAGTCACACAGACCGCTTCAGGCATCGAGTGTTCTTCAAAATGCAATAGCGCCCAGATTCAAAATTTGAAAGATGTGTTTCTCTCCTTCTGGTGCCGTTTGATAAGGCGTATCTCATTCGTTCCTTCACGCGTCTGAAAGAACTTATTATTTATTGAAACAAAATAGCAAAGGGTATTTTTTTACCTAGTGATACGCAGAATTGCAATTGTAGAAGTACTCTAAATTCACGAAAGGGAAAACAGGGAAAATCGAATTTTAGAAAAATATTGAACTTATGATTAAATATCTCTCTGGTCTTTCAATATTTTTTCATGCAACCAACTGCATTTCAAGGGAAATATGCATGACTATCCATACATGAAGTCAAAAATTACTTACTGGCTACCATTTCTTTAAAAACGTGCATCGATCTAAGTGACCTCTAGACCTGTGGGAAAAACAGGGATTTGGCCATTACTCTTCAAGGAAGCAAAATGCCCCACTGCAAGTTTCGCTCATATGATAATCCACGGTGGGCTGAACTTACCCTCAAAATATTTGCATCTGTATACGGGACACCCTGTATATGGTATTCACGATTTTCCTTTACTTGGGAGACATAAGTAGTGTTAAAGTGTTAAAAAATAACTTAATTTAAAAGTAAATAATGAAAAAAAAAGCTGCCACACACTCACCTCTCCATCTCGGCGGCCGAGGCAGGACTGGCCTCACATCTCGCCTGCTCGGGCACACTCCGCCACTCTCTCGCCAGGCGCACCATGGCGCTCGCGTCCATCAGCCCGTAGCCGAACGAGTGGCTCACGTTGCGGCCCACGCCGTTGACGGCCCAGTCGGCCGCCCGCAGGTTGGCCGGCCGCGCCGTGGCCACCACCAGGTGCTGCATGTCCCGCCACGTGAGGGCCGGGTTGGCCTCGAGAGCCAGGGCGCAGATGCCGGCCGCTAGGGGCGCGGAGGCGGAGGTACCTGTGGGGGGGGGGGAGAGAGTAAATAGATAAATAAATAAATAAACCTTTATTTGGAACATAAATATGACATACATCAAAATTAATAATGTTAATTAATAACCGACCTCAGTAGCTTGATCGATAAGGCAGCGGACTTGTAACCTGGAGGTCGGTGGTTCAAGTCCCGGTTTCAGCATAGATTTAGTAAACTGAGTTTGAGTAATTGTGATATCACGATAGTGATTAACACAAATATGATAACTACATCAAAATTAATACATTTATATCAGAACAACTGGTTCCAATTCAGCTTATTTGCTGAGGTACTGCTGAGGGGAAGAGTATCTGATGTTAATAAAACAAATAAGTGAATTTGTAGGTATTTTTTTTTTTTTCTATATTAAACGGGAAAAACCCAATATACATAAATTACAATGTTACAATTAAAAAACATACAAAATATTTTTAAAATAATATATATGAAGGTTGAAAAACATGAAAAAAGATTTTTTTACAAAGAAAACTATTCTTTGTGTTGACCCAGCACCTAAATGTCACTTCTCGCCCATCAGAGGGGAGCCATACTACGAGATGGGTAGGCTACAACACAGACCATGAGCTTCTGTGAAGCGAAGAACTGAAAAAAAAACTCCCATGATATTGATCAGATCTTCTCATACCAGCATAATTTTGGCTGAACCTGAACCAGCATAATATAAGTTTTTAATTATTATATAGTTTTACTTTATTTTATATTTTTTAGGATTTGTAGGATTACTTTAAGCTAAGTCTATAAGCTAAGTCTAACTTCTGAGGAGTACGGCAAGAGAAAATCATGAAGTATTACCTAAGATATACAACATATCTGATAGTTCTGATACCTGTCAACAAGTTATCCGCGAGTTTCTACACAAGTTTACCGTCGACTGGTTTTCTTTGCAAACTTCCTGATTGACAAAGGCGAGGAAGAGGTGTAGGGCAAGAAGAAAACTCGAGAAATAAGTTGAGATGGGGCAGGCCAATCATTTGCATTTTAGTCTGACGATGACATCAAACTTGTTAATGTGGGCAAATGGTGAGGTGGTATAGCGGGAGATTGAAGGTATTAACTTTCACTCAATCCTTTACAATGACTTATTATCATATAGAAATTTCTCACTCAATCCTTGTTTGATATGAAATACAACCTTTCATTGATAAATTGAATGAGTTGAAATGTGAATATTTATTATAGGTTCGATTGAAATATTTCCTTCACAGTCACTATTTTTATGTGTATATCTCTTATGTAATGAAATTGATAAATAAGGTAAATCATTAAAATAAGGTAAATCTACTTCCACCTAATTGGTTATTAACTTTAATCCTTTCCTTATATAAATAATAATTAATTAATTTATAAATATTATTTATTTATATTTTATGACAACAAGACTGACATCAACGGATGGAATTGTCTGTCATTAAAGACAACAATTAATAATAATAATGAAAGGAATTTTCCGTATCTTTCATATCCCAAAATCTTATTTTTGCCTATAATACCGCCACTGGTTGCTGCTAACATTAAAGCAGCTACTCATTTTTCCTCACGAGGTATGAGTGGACCCCGAACACCCAAGTACAGAGCAGAAAATAGAAAATATTGCCTTAATTATACTGCCAGCCAGCGAGGACATAATTCCAGCAGTAAACCCGAGACATATGTATTATGTGGTCATAATACCAAATGGGAGTAGTCATGTCCCGGCTGGGTTTCGAACCCTCGACAACTGGTCTTCCTCGGGTGCTTCTTTCGAGAAAACTATCATTTTACTTTTGTATGTATGATTTTATTTTTATTCTTGGTGAAGCACAACGCCTCTTCACACTTTTTGTGGGTAGCGCAGCATTACTAAGAGCCTCCTTCAAATTTCTAATTATTCTATTATATTTATTTCTTTTTACTCTGGTAATGCCGCCAATGGTCGTTACTCATACAAGTAACTACTCATTTTTCCTCACGAGGTATGAGTGGACCCCGAACATCCAAGTACAGAGCAGAAAATTTGCTGCCCTGCTGGGAATCGAACCCAGGTCACTATGCGTGCAATGCCTAGCGCGCTAACTCACTCTGCCATGGTGACTACTTTTTACTTTTGTATATAAATACATTGCGTACTCCAATTACTCCATCGACACTGAAGCTAAACAACTGCTCGGAATGGGTTTCTAACAACTTGGATCTCGACATTGTTTCAGTTCTATTTAATTACGATCACTTCACTTTATGTTTCCCACCCTCTTCAGACGAGTTTTCTTTTCAGAGAAATACAATTACAAACGAAATGCTTTTAATACTCGAGGAAAGTTTCTTATACCGACGTTATAGAAGCATTTGATTTCTCTTCTCTTTTGTTTGTGAAAAAAAAAAAAAAAACACTTTCCCATTCTTAATAAATTTCTCAGGGCAAAGTGTGAGAGATATTTTTTATTTATGAAACTATAATGTGAGGTACGCGTCGCACGTACACAAATAGCGAGTCTTATTAACCAGATTGCGCAGGGATCTGTGAAGTATCAAGCCTAATGCGTATTTTTTTTTTACATGACAAGTTATTCTCCCATTTAAGATTTTGACCACATAATAATACATACTGGTAGTCTTGGGCTTACTGCTGGAATAATTGGTCTCACCGATCTCACCAGCTTGATCGATAAGGTGGCGGACTTGTAAACTGGAAGTCGGTGGTTCAAGTCCCGAATTTAGCGTAGATTTAGTAAAGTGGGTTAGAGTAGTTGTGATATCACAAAAGTGATAACTTTTTGTTGTTGTTGGAATAGTGGGACTCAGACCTAAGCCTTAAACGGGCAGTATAAATAAGGTGATATTATTATTAAAAGAGTGTTGTCCCAACTGATACGATGGAAGTATAGTAGATACGCTTCTATGCATGGGGCCTTTCGCTCCCCCCGTTCAATTGACGTACCTGTGTGGTTGCTGGTACAGTCGTGATGCAGGTCGGTGGTGACCACTTGGTGTTCAAACGAGGAACCACTGCTGTAGGTGGTAGCGAGGGTGGAGCTACAGGCCTCCGAGTACCAGGGTACCTGGTGGTCAAATGTGTTGTGGTCAATTTTATTACAGAACATTAATTTTGGGATTCTTCTAAAAACATTTCCATGTTCTGATTCTAATATTTTGAACTGTTGTGGTCAAACAGAGCATATAACATGGGAAAAACAATTTTTGCATGATAGAGAAATTCTTTTTAGAAATGTTTTTCGAAAATTCTTGAGTTAACTACTACTTTAGTGCTGAGTTAAAAAAATGTAGTAATGGTGAAGAAGTATTGAATTGGTATACAAAAAATTTACAATAGATTGTGAACTACTATAAATTCAATAATTAAAAATGAGCAAACTAAAATATGTGGAGAAATTGTTTAACGCTGATTAGATAACGAAAATAAGGCCAGCAAAGGCTAAACATCTTCCAGTTAGCTTTATGTACGGTATTGAAATACAAAGTTTTTTTTACAAACCATTTGACCATACAAAGTTTCAATTAAGTACCTGAAGCCTTAAGCCAGTGAAAAGATATTCAAGTCTAAGTCGGACTTATCCCGTACCCTTTTTATGGAAATGTTATTGTACTTTATTTTATTATGTTAAAATTGTATTTTATTTTATTATCATAAAATTTAAGAAAAAACCGACTGAAAACAATACTTTCTATACCTTGTACGTAATCTATACTTATATGTATAAGGGAGTTTCACTCACTGATTGACTCACTCACTGATTCATCACTGTTTCTCCGAACTGGTAAGTCCTAGGAAGCTGAAATTTGGTAGGTAGCTTTGTCTTATAGTCTAGATGTGCAATAAGACGGGATTTTTCTAAACTCCCACTACAACACCTGCCATTGGCGAAAAAGGATTTTTTGCTTTCACGGCCATGCCTCGGCCCGCAAAGCGTGCGACAGCCCGCTAGTAAAACATAAAAAAAGGTAAATGCCAGCTCCTCTTGACAAAAAAAATGTCGGCGATGGGTTTCGAACCCGGGGCGTGTCTCACCTGGCCGGTCTCAGTGGCGGAGGAAGTGGACAGGGTCCACACGGAGTTGGTGTAGCCGTCACAGTTGCAGTTGTCGTGGTCCCGGCCTCCATTCCCCGAAGCCCACACGAAGATCGAACCCTTGCCCTCTCGGCCCTGAGGACAAACACGGGTGGCTGTGAGTTATTCAGTAGTAATAAATAAAAAATATATCTTAGAAGTTAAAAAAATAAAAATAATAATAATATGGTCTCATTTGGCGTTTCATGGAGAATAAGAAGACTGTATAAAAATAAAAAAAGGCAATCTTTTTTTTTGGTAAGAACGCTATTTGGTGGTTAAGAAGGCAAGATTACTGATGGCAATTATTTTCGACTTTCCAGGATTACGCAGAGAAACCAGTGGCAAAGAGGATTACTGAAGACGAAGAGAACAGAGGCGAAACAATGTAGGATTACATAAAAAGATATATATATAGATTTATCTCTACATATTACATATATAGATTTATCTCTACATATAAAACTTTTATAAATAAAGATAGGGATTGAAAGTCAGAGACCACAAAGCTTTCGTCTAGTTTTTTTTTTTTTTTTTTAATTTATTGTTATTAAAATTTGTTGATGATTGTTTTGTAGTAGTATCTATTGATTGAGCAC
>CM044962.1:21614458-21749502 GCA_024516035.1 Bactericera cockerelli
CAATCTTCTGCTCATGTAACCGAGGATCAGGGCTTCCGTCTTCTTTTCGTTTAGGAATATTTTATTATTGTACAAGTATTTTTGCAGGTTAATGAAGTCTGATTGAGCCATGGAGATTGCTGTTTTGACATCTTTATGAATAGCGATGATACAGCTGTCATCGGCGAACATCCGCAGGATACCAGTTCTGTGTAAGTATTTAACATCGTAAGTGTAGATGTTGTACCAAGTCGGAGAATTAATTCCACCTTGACTCAGACCCTGATTCACTTGCACATCATCACTGAAGATCTGTCCCAGGCGTGTTACCTGCTTCCTGTTCTTGAGGTACTCGGAGAATATGGGATGTGTGATCCCGACGTCCCGGAACTTTTTCAGCAGGATCTGGTGGTCACAGGTGTCGAACGCGAAGCTCAGGTCCAGTAGGAGGACAACAACACATTTCCGCTCATCTAGTGCCGTATTAATTAGGTTGGCAAATTCTTGAAGAAGCGTTATTGTACTTCTACCGCTTTGAAATCCGTGTTGAAAAGTAGGTATTACATTATTTGACTCTAGATATTTTTTTAATTGTATATTAATGTACTTTTCGAGCACTTTTTCGATTATAGGAAGGGATCCGACTGGCCGGTAGTTTCTTAAGACATCGGGTTTTCCCTTTTTGAACAGTGGAGTTATGCATGAGGTTTTTAAAGGAAATGGTATGGTGGATTTTTTTAGCATCAAATTAATCAGTTGAGTAATTACCGGTATTAGGATCTTATTATTTGTTATGTCCCTACTTCTTATGTCATCTACCCCTTTGCCGGTTTTTTTAATATTTTTTAGGATCGACCCGATATCTTTTTCGGACGCTGGGCGGATGAACATACTCGATGTTTCGCTGTGTAGTTTATGTTCTAATGTTTGAACGTCAAGCAGTGGGCCAGCGTTTTGATTCCTAATTTCCAGGACTTGTTGTATAAAGTTATTGTTAAAGTCATTAGAGAGACGGTTTAAATCTTGTGATTGAAAATTTCGCTGTATTTTAATTTCTACTGGTTCTTTTATTTTTCGGTCCATTAAATTATTGATAAGTCTCCAGGTCTTCAACATATCTCCCTGCGCATCTTTGAACATTTTGTAAATATAAATTCTTTTTACTTTTTTTATTAGATTTGTTGTTATGTTACGTTGTTTTTTATATTCTTCGTAAAAAAATACATTATTCTTATTTTTTTGCCATTTCTGTAGAAGGATGTTTTTTAATTTTATTTCTCTTAATATCTGTGTATTAACCCACGGCATGGAATCAATATTGTCTTTCTGTTTTAAAGTTTTAGTTGAGGAGTCGTAAATTTGACTGAATTGGGATCTTATACTGTTGTATAGATTTATAGGATCTTGAATTTGTAACATTGAGTCCCAGTCCGCTTGCAGAATTTTCCTGTCAACCTCTTTGTTTATTATGACGTCGATAAACTTTGGGGGTCCGGGTTGGTTTTTCGTTTTATTTTTCTTGTTTATTCTTATAGCTGTAAAATAATGATCAGCAAGCTTCTCTGTAATAACTGTCGAGATGGCGGATAGATTATTATTGGTTAGTCTATAGTTAATGTGGTCTATACATGATTTGGTAGGATTGCCTGCGACTATTTCTTCTCTAGTGATCGTAGATATGGAGGGTAAAACGGCATTACTGTAGAGTATGTTCAAGTATGATGAATTTTCACTAGACCTTTTCAGAGTGCATATATTTAAATCTCCTAACATAATCACCATTTCATCTCTTTTGCAAACATTTTGCAGGCAAAAGCTCAGGTCACTTAAAAAACGGGTTACATTATTATTTGGGGGACGGTATATAGGTAATAATACAACTTTAAGATTTTTTTCCAGGTGTGTTATTCTTAAAAATAAGTTTTCCGCTTCATCCAAATGATATTCGACATCTTCTACAGCTAAGTAATCCTTATAATAAACAATTAATCCACCTCCCCTTCTTCTAGTTCTGCATTTAAATATTTGAGAAAAGTTCCTGAGCTGATAAGTAGCTGCTTCATCGTGTTTAATGTTGACCTCTGTTAGTATTATCAAATCTAATTTAGGTAGTACATCTTTAAGTCTGCAACACATTAAATCCCAGTTCAAATGTATGCTTCGGATATTTATATGTACAGCAGAAAGGGTATCCTGATCTAATAACTTTTGCCATTCATCGATTTCATTGATTATCTCACATTTGGGTTTTATATTTTGAATATTTCTTAACAAAGATAAATTATTATTCAATAGGCTCATGGGTAAATAAATAAAATTATATAAAGGTAATAATAAAGTATATATAGTGGGTGGGGTAGTCTTACAATTTTCCTAGATCATCCATAGACGTAATTCTCATAATACCACCCTCGGTGGTTTTCTTCAGCAGGATGTTTCCATCTCGAGTCCACAGGAACGCGTATCTTTTCTCCTTTTTTATTTTACTTACTTCATGCATCAGTTTTTTGTAATAAGGACATAGAGCTTCATTAATTGAGATAGGTGACATATCTTTATTAATCGTATTCCCCAGCACATTATATACTTTCCCTTTTCTTATTTTTGTCAGTACATCATTTCTATCGTCCTTGGTCTTGAACAGGACATGAATTGAAGTTTTTTCATATTGTTTGTTCTCCCCGACAGGTTTTGTTATCTTTTTTATTTTATGTGGTTTCTCACCTGGTGTGACTCCTGCCTTCTCAAGAATCGTCCTGACCGCCACTTCAGCATCAATTTCCTTGTCTTTAATTCCAGTGATCTCGAGTTGTGTATTAAAATCCTTCTGTATAATTTCATTCAACTGGATTTCCGTGTTTCGAAGTCTTGTCTTCAGTTCCTTGTTTTCAGCCTCGCTTTTGTCTAATCTTTTCTCCATCATAACCAGCTTCTGTTCCATTGACTTCACCGATTTTGTTGCATCATCCACCTTATTACCGTAGTAATTTAAACTCGTAATGAAATCTTCGAACTTCTTAGTGGCCTTGGTGTCAGCTGTGGTGAGCATCTTCTCCATCCTGGTCTCCATCACCTCCAGTCTCCTCTCCACCATATCCATCATCTGCCTCATGTCCGTCGGCACAGGTAGTGTCTCCTGCGTCTCACTGAAGGTCTCCTCTTCTTCATCTTCAGGATCAGATTCTCCGTTCTTTTTGCCCTTACAAGACGTACACCTCCAAGCTGCTTTCCTCCTAGGACCCATTGTCCTCCATGAGATAGCTTTGAGGGTGGAGCAATCATAATGCAGCATTTTTAAACATAAGGAACAGGTCACTCCGTCTCCATCCGAAGGCATTGGCTCCTTACAAGCTCCGCAGTTGTTCATGTTGGTAGACAGAACGAGGTAGGTAGACCACTACACTAGGATTATTATCAGATTATCACAATGTTATCAGGTAGTGTTGTTGTTAACCACTGAATGAATGGTCTCTTATCAATCTAGTTCAGGTAGGTAGATATTTGGTTCGGTATTATTAATTGAATGAATTGAAACCGCGGGAATGTTTGAGAGTTTATAATAATAAAATAAATACTAACCAGTTCAAAAAAAAAAAAAATTGAAACAGACAGATAGTCTGCTTTCAACCGAGATCAAAGATACCGAACCGTCCCGTTTGACGTTAGATTTCTTGAAAAAGATTAGTTTTTAAAAATTAGTAACAACAGTGGAATTTTAATCTTTTAAATTTTCGCGACTTATTTTGTTTTGTTTTTTCCTTTTGATGTTATCTTTCGTAAATAGTGTACTTGTTCGTTTTCACGACTGAAAACGATCTTTTCCGATTATAAATAATTTAGAAAATCTGATTTATTATTGAGAAAAAATTATGAATTATATCACAAATTAACCACTTTTACTTAATTTTTGAGAGTATGAAGCACAAAATGAACTGTACAATTAATGTAATCAAGATAACTATAGATTTGTATTGTTATAAATTCAGTTATAGTTTGAGTGTGCACCAAACAAAGGATTCAGAACCAGGTTCCAAGTCCGGTAAGTTTTTCGTAAATTTAGCTTATAATTTGTATGTAAAGTCCACTTTTCTTATATAACACCAATAAATATATGTTTAAATGACCAAAAAAACAACACTTTATAATTGAAAAACAGTTATTTATAATAGATATTTGAAATTTATCACCAATATTTTGAGAGCGTCACTTTCACGACATGAAAAAGAAAAGAAAGAAAGAAGAAGATGAGGAGACAGAGCAAGACAAGATAAAGAAAGAAGAAACAAAGGGGTGTCGGAGGAGGAGGAGGGGTGGGGGGTAGAAAGCACGTGTAAAATATAAAAGATGAATCGTGCCAGGAATCTGCCTGTCTACCCTCTCCGCCATTTTCTATCCTGCTCCATTTTTTGATATGACCTTAATTATTATTATTATATTTTGTTTTCATAGTCAGCACTACTAGCTACATTCACAGATGAAATGTAATGATGACTACTTGACTACATATGACTGCGTGATATTATTACTTTTAAAAGAAAAATGAATAAAACCTTCGAATTTAATTCGAATATTCGAGTTCGTAAAATGACGGAAAAAAAATTGTAATAATATCACCCTATTTATACTGCCCGATTAGTAGATTTGGCCTATGCGAAATTATTACCATTGAAAGAAAAATGCAGGCTGGCTGGGGGACTATTAACAGGGAGTAGACCAGCATTGGCTTGGTTCGGAGGGCCCTTGTCAATTATTTATTAGCCACCTTATACGAGGGACGTCCGGAAAGTAAGGGGACAATTGATGTTAAAACTCGAAAAATGCATATATTTTCATAAAATTTACAGGGTCAGTTCCAAATATAGTCCTTTATTTCTCCACATAATCACCGACAAGCTCCACTCACTTCTGCATCCTGGGTCCGAACTTTTTTATGCCTTCGTCATACACGCTCCGCTCCACCTCCAACAGCCACTTCTCCACAGTCTCCTTGACCTCCTCGTCGCTGAAAAACCTTTTTCCAGCCAATAACTCCTTCTTTTTCGTGAGCAAATGAAAATCCGAGGGCGCCAGGTCAGAGGAATACGGTTTTGAGGGTCACACGACGATCGCTGCGACTTTTTCATTGACTTGCTGCACAAGTTCTTCTGAAACGACAGACGGCTTCTTCTTTCTTCATTGTGTGTGTTTGTGCGACCTTCTTGAAACTTCTTAACCCACTTGAAAACCTTGGAACATGAAATCACCTCAGGTCCATAGGTTTTCAGTAGCTGAGGATGGATTTCAGCAGCTTAATTCCTACGCAAAGTGATAAACTGCCCGAATCTCGCACCTGCGGTAGGTGGAGCAAACAGCACCTGCAGAGGTTGACGCGACGGGCTCCTGCGACGACATTTTCCAATGAACTGAGATGGGCAAGGGCTCTTTGTGACCGTTAGGAGTTCCCCTACAAGCAGGTATGCCAACCTTGAAGAAAAGACATTCCTACCAACCCCTACGACAAGTGTCCCCTTACTTTCCGGACGTACCTCGTAATTACAGTGGTAGAGGTGCTGAGTCATTCATCCACTGTCTGCCTACCATCGTTCACGATGACGCCACCCGATGATGATGATGATAAAGGAAAAATGAGAAAACCTTTAAAAACTAATTTAAAATTCTGCCCTTATCGTGGTATGACCATGCAGTTAAAAGCAACGCTAATGGCCTGGATATTAAAAACAAAAGTGCTTAATATTTACAAAGTGTTTACTTTGTACTATACAAGAAACTTAAAACTGTTTAAGACAAAAATAAAAGTGTTTAATAATAATAATAAAAAAAGTATTTTTATTATTTTTTGCATATACATTTGAATTCTTTAATACATCTCTATGGAGTACTGTTGTACTTTTCGGGAGATGTAAGATCCATCCATTCGAATTCCGGTCGGGGCGCAGAAAATTCTGAACGATTTTTTTTCTGTTTCCGGAATGGCACGGAAGTAAACGCCAAGTGCCTGCGTGGTAAAAATATGAATCCGGCTACCCAGTAGATATTCTGTTACAAGCTAAGACACAAATTCTCAACTCGTAGACATAACTATAACTTCTACATGAATAAAATTGTATTCCCGCTGGACTATTATTCTTCTAGAAAAAAAACCGAATCCCTCTTTTGCCAAAAGCTTGGGGTGCACTATTATTATTATTATTATTATTTTTACTAATGCTACTAGATAATCTCTTCTCTTCCTTCCTCTCCCTTTTTTTCTCTCTCACTCTCTCTCTTTTTTTCTTTCTCCCTATCTCCCTCCCTTCCTCGCTCTCTGTCTCTCTCTCTCTTTCTTTCCCTTTCCCGTTTCTTTACTTTCTCTCTTCTCTCTTCTCTTTCTCTCTCTCTCTCTCTCTCTCTCTCTCTCACATATACTACTTTCGTATCTCAGTCCTAACCCCCATGCCACCACCCCATGTGTGCGATTGAAAGGGGCAACTTCTGGCATTCGATCTAAACCTTCTATTTTCCATTCCCAATTTATGGGAACACTTAAGAATTTATGGGAACTCTTAAGTGTGAATCATGTATGTACAGTTGTACACTGTACAGTTGTACACTGTACAGTTGTACAGATGTACACTGGAGAGCACAAATAAAGGTACTGTTTTCCACCTCTAACACCACATTTTTTCATTTTCATAGCATTTTCATGTGATTTTCTTTTGTATGAGAGATTATCGACTAGGAATTTATACAATGAAAAAAATCTCTCCATTTTGATTTGACCTACTAAGAAGGGGGGGGGGGCACAGTTAGTATTCCTCTAACTGTGCCCTCCAGTGTATACCCCCGGATATACTCACATAGTGTTCCTCTAACTGTGCCCTCCAGTGTACACCCCGGATATACCCACATAGTGTTCCTCTAACTATGCCCTCCAGTGTATACACCGGATATACTCAGTAGTCACTGTGGCAGAGCGAGTTGGCGCTCTAGGCATTGCACACATGGTGACCTGTGTTCGATTCCCAGCGGGGGAGGATTTTTTCTGCTCTGTACTTGCATGTTCGGGGTCCACTCATACCTCGTGAGGAAAAATGAGTAGCTGCTTTAATGTTAAGCAGCGACCAGTGGCAGAATCTTAGGCAAAAAAAAAAAAAAATACAAGATATTGTAAATTAAAGTGGTAAAGTCCTATGATACTGCGCTACCCAATAAACTTGTGACATAATAACACAAAGAAAAAGCTTTATTATTATTTTTATTATTATTATTATTATTACTTACATAGTTGTCCACCAGGTCCGGATGGTCCTTCTCGAGTCCGTCATCCAGGATGGTGATGACCACGCCCCTTCCCGTGATCCCCTCCTCCCACGCCCCCTGCACGTTCATGTCCAGCCCATGCCCACGGTTCTGGAAACAAACGCGACATGGATGTTAATCACGTGAGCTTCATTGCATTGTCGTCACCGTGGCAGAGTGAGTTCGCGCACTAGCCATTGCGCGCATGGTGTTCGGTTCCCAGTGGGACAGGAATTTTTCTGCTCTATATTATTTTTATTTATAAAAATAAATGGTCGTAACATATGAAATGAATAACGAGTTTCAAAGAAAAAAACTCATGATAATAGAAAAATAATCATAATGAAGGATTTTTTGTCTTAGTAATCTAAAAGCTCTTTAACGTTATAAAAAGCCTTCTTTTGCATTAGTTCTTTTAATAGAATGTAATGTACTTGGATGTTCCGAGTGCACTCACACCTCGTGAGGAAAAATGAGTAGTTGCTTTGAAGTGAAGCAGCGACCAGTGGCGAAATCATACACAAAATATAATAAAACAAAATTATACTAAAGTGGTGAAGTCCTATGGTTCAGCGCTACCCGTTAAATTTTGACATAATAATACAAAGAAAAAATATTATTATTACACAACCTTCCGTCTTATTATTATGTGGTCACAAACTTAAATTAATGAGAAAAAATTCATGCACTGGGTGGGATTCGAACCAAGCGATCCCTACGCTACCTGGATTACCAGACTACCGTTAACCACTTGACTACCAGTGCACAATTGCACATACATATATTAATTTTGTTTCACGAAGTACTCAACTTTACTATTTTACGCTCTACTATTTTTCTTTTTTGCTTAGCTCGGGACTCGAACCACCGACCTCCAGTCACAGGTTCGCCGCCCAAACACCCAAGCTACTGAGGTGGATCCTTCAATACAGTTAGGTTCTCCATCTTTATCTCTCTCTTCGTTAACTAGTTTCTCTCTCACTCTATATCTCATTTCCCTCATTTCCTCTGACTAGACTTTAGATTTAGCTCCCATCTACCTCCCAAACTCCTAACCTTGTTAGAAATTTATATCTCGCTAGTCTTTCCTGCTCTGGTAGTGAAGGGGTGGGGTCGGTTGGGACGCTACAGGGTGAACAAAAAGCCCAGAGACGGATTTTTATCTTTTCAATGGCTTCAGATAGAGAGAGACTCGAATTTTCGTGTGTTTTCAAGTTTCAAAGTTATTAGATTTTTATCTTTTCAATGGCTTTAGATAAAAACTCGAATTTTCGTGTGTTTTCAAGCCTCTAAATTTTCATATTTGTGTTAATCACTTTCGTGATATCACAACTACTCAAACTAGTTTTACGAAATCTACGCTGAATCCAACACTTCAACTATAAATGAGGTATGAGGTTAGAGTGTGAGAGGACAATCCGTGAGAAATGTGATTAAAGTACCAAAAGAAACAGAGAGAGGATGGAGACAGAGAGAGAGAGGGGGAGAAAGAGAGAGACAGGAGAGAATAGAGAGGGAAAGAAATGGCCATAAAGTATGAAAACTTTAACAAGGCTAGACACCAGAGACGGCGGAAAAAAAAAAAAAAAAAAAAAAACGCGAAGAAAGACTAGGAGTTGAAATGTTTGGAAAAAAAATCTATTAAGCTTCGTCGTATTTTTTTCCAGCAAAGCGTGGACTTTTTCACAAGTTTTCTTGTGGCTGTAAAGTTGTACATAATTCCAACAGCAAAAAAACCCAAGAAATATAAATATATTCACTATAATTTAGATAGAGTGCCAAGGAATATACAGGGCGGGGCAAAAGTCTGGAAACCCCTCAATAACTTTCGAATGGCTTCTTCGGTAAAATTAAAATTTTGTAAGGTAAACCGGGCTAATAAGACCTTCTTTTAGAGTGGGGTGGATTTTTGTTACCGGCCCCCATGTCGGGGCCATAGGGGCCAACTTCATTTTTTTAAATACGAACTCCCACCTTGCGATACATTTTTGGAAAGGTCTTTAAATAAGAAATACATTGGTGCAAATTTTATTTTTTTAATATTAAACTGTTTGCAAATGGCGTCCAACTTTCTGTATGCAGTAAAGTCTGGAAACCCCTGAATATCTTTTGAAAGGGCTTTCTCAGTAAATTTAAAATTGTGCACGGTAAGTCGGGGTAATTAGACCTTTCTAAAAATGTATCGCAAGGTGGGGTTTCGTATTTAAAAAAAATGAAGTTGGCCTCCCTGACCCCGACATGGGGCCGGTAAAAAAAAATCGGTCCCATTCTAATATATAAGGTCTAATTACCAAGGATTATCGTACACAATTTTAAATTTACTGAGAAAGCCCTTTCAAAAGATATTCAGGGGTTTCCAGACTTTACTGCATACACAAAGTTGGACGCCATTTGCAAACAGTTAATATTTAAAAAATAAAATTTACACCAATGTATTTCTTATTTAAAGACCTTTTCAAAAATGTATCGCAAGGTGGGGGTTCGTATTTAAAAAGATGAAGTTGGCCCCCCTGGCCCCGACATGGGGGCCGGTAACAAAAATCGACCCAACTCTAAAAGAAGGTCTTATTACCCCGGTTTACTGTACAAAATTTTAATTTTACCGAAGAAGCCATTCGAAAGTTATTCAGGGGTTTCCAGACTTTTGCCCCACCCTGTATTAGAGACATACATACATGAATACATATTGAATAATTTATACTGGGTCTCACTAAACTATTTCCAAGTTCTGCAGATCACAAAACTCGTCGATTGCACAATGCAATCGAAAAAAAAAATATTAAAAAAAAAAAAAAAAAAATCTTCGAGTATAAAAAAGGATTAAGAATAACTATATGCTGATTTCAAATTATTTTGCCATCATTTGTTTTTCATGTAAAAAATGTCTTAAAATCACTATAGTATTTTCGATAAAAACTGACAAAAAGTTTATATATAGATTTTTGTGAACCTATTCTAATAGTGAATCAATAATTTTAAGGCGTTTGAACATGCAAATTTCATATTAAAAATCTTTCACAATTAGGAGTTACTAACGAATTGTTACTGACGAAGAAAACGAGAAAGACAAGGAACACATGTTTACATGTTCTGAATAATTTCACGGTAGAAAGTTAATTAAATAAATAATCGAAGAATAAATAAATTCAACATTCCAAGAAATTTCACGATGAACATAATACTTCATATTCGAAATTATAAAAAAATGAGAAATTTCATAGAGTGCATAATATTTATGTACGATCGAACAAAAATTCCAAGAACTATAGTTCAAAGTAATAAACAATACTTAATATTTATATCAAAGCACAATGAGTGCCTTGTGTGAGAACCTACCCAGGAATTCTAGGAAATTGAGATAAAATTCTTACCATTAATTAGAAATCTTCCTTCTGTACTTGTTCTTGGAAAAAGGAATAATAATTTCTAATTGTTTCAGTCAATAAAAGAATAACTATTTATTGATATTAAACTACCAAGAGTGATCGAGGTTAGGTGGCAGTGAATGCCAAAGGCATGCAATAACTTCGCCCCGGAATAAAAACAAGTGGGTAATTTTACCACCAGGCAAGGTTAATGCTCACATCATTCTTTACCACCTACCCTTAGAGTCTTAGGGCTGTATTATGAAGCATGATTAGTTTTAGAGTATTAGGTCCGTATTATGAAACATGATAATTTTAAGAGTCTTAGGGCCGTATTATGAAACAGGATAATGACCATATTATGAAACATGATTATTTTTAAAGTCTCAGGGCCGTATTATGAAACAGGATCATATTAAGAGTCTTAGGGCCAAATCATGGAAATGAATTACTTAATCTAAACTGGACACGTGGAGACTATCCCTTATCTCAGGCTATAGTGTGCTGTAATTGGTTGAAAGTCCCACTGAAGGCCGTGTTAAGGAAGAGAGACTAAGATAAGCTAATCCTGTTTCATAATTCCGGCCTTATTATTAGGTGGTCACATGCATGCATCAGACGTGCATGTCAAGCATGCATGCATGAGCTTGTGTGGCTGAAAAAGATCACGAGCATAGCATTTACTTTCTTGCTGCCTGCGGCCTGTTCATGTGAATGCGGCCGGGCTTAAGCCCGGTTAAGAAAGACACAGTCTGAGAGACGCACTTACCAGGTACCACATCTGCGGCCACTTGGGGTCGTTGAGCGGCACCCGGCCGCGGTAGGCCGAGTGCTTGCCGCGGGACACCGCAGCCGCCCGCGGCATCTTCAGGAAGCCGCGCTTGCTGCGGCTCTTGGCTCTCTGCTGCTCCGCCCACGACACCTGCGGCCAACAGAACAATAATAATAATAAAATAATAAATCGTTATTGTTGTACATAAAATATTCGTGGTCGAATGTGTACAACGTCATCTTATGAACTAATTATACAGGGAGTTTTTTTTTTAGATACTTTCAGAAACGATTCTAAGAGTCAATATAAGACTCTTTTTCTCTCTAAGCATATACCGAGAAATGCTTCCTAAGCGAGATAAAAAGTAAAAAAAAAGATGTTTTTTTATTTGAGATGATGATCTGGAATGATCTGGAAACCCTTCGACATAGGATAGTTGCATGTTCTTAAGAAATTAGACCCGATCAATGCAGAGCAGCAACACAATTTATCTCAAATAAAAAAACACCTTTTTTGTTACTTTTTATCTCGCTTAGAAAGCATTTCTCGGTATATGCTTAGAGCTTAGAAAGAAAAAAAGTCTTATATTGACTCCTAGAATCGTTTCTGAAAGTATCAAAAAAAAACTCGGACACCCTGTATACTGGCTTAAAACTAAACTAAACTAAATAATTATTAAAATTAATTATAATTAATTAAGAAGGCAAGAGAAAGAAGGAATGAAAGAGAGAGAGAACCATAGTAGGGATCAGATTGGCTTTGTTGGGTCAGAATGTTTTGTTTGTCTGTCAGATTGCGGTTGATTGTTGTGTCTGTGTCAGTCAGACCACAGATTTGGAATTAGTACAACAGATTTGGAAATATTTAGCCAGCGTAGAAGACAACTGGGATTCGAACCCAGGTCACTGAGCGTGCAAGCCTGGTGCGCTAGCCACTCGAGTCATGGTGACTTTGCAGTTACAGAGAGAAAAACAAATTGATTATAAATTTAAAATACAAACAATAGCGGCTGTCTACCTTTGGTACTAGATTGCTAATACACATCAAATTCCATTAATCCATTTATATAATTCCATTAATATAATTTAATCAATTCGATAAGGTTATATTTACTAAATACTCGTAGATATACCCTGCACTACTAGTCAAGTGTTTAACCCGCTAGTCTGGTAATCCAGGTTGCCTAGGGATCCGTTGGTTCGAATCCCACCCGGTGCATGAATTATTCCTCATTAATTTGAGTTTGTCACCACATAATAATAATAATAGACTCTGATGGTTACGTGGTAGAAAATGCTTTGAGGGTTAACCTCGCCTGGTGGTTGGTTAGTTTACACTAAAGTGTGTTATCATTATTACATATACAGTGAGTTACTACCCTTCCATGTATGAAAAAAAAAAACTGTACTTCAACTTTGGGTACACCCACTTAAGCTGTCTTAAGGCAACAACAGAAACACATAAAAGCTACAATTTGCCATTGAAAACTGATCCCAAAAGGTCCATTTCTCCTAATAGTTAAAAATATATGAAATAAAAAAAGTCTCTAACCTCGGACTAAGGCCAGACACTTACCGCGGGCTCTGATATCAGTCTTGTGTGGTGGTGATGACTAGGCGAGGCAGAGCGCTTGGCCACGTGTTTGTGCTCCAGATGATACACGTCAGAGAATATCTGAAACACGGGTGAGAAATAGGGGAGGTTATATTAGGAGAAGTTGTATTTTAGAAACATGATAGGGTTAAGCCAGCGTCAATATTATCCCCACCTTCAGCACAAGATTTTTTTATCTTTAGAAGGTGGGTATACCCTCATTGTTTGTAGAAGATGTTTAATGTAAAAAATAAATAAATGGAAACTATAAAAAAAAAAAAAAAAAAAAAAAAAAAAAAAATATTAGGGGTCGAATTATGAAACAGGTATAAATTCAAGCACGACTGTCCCTCAACTTGGGCTATAGTGTCCAGGGTTAAGCGGGGTTAAAGACCTAACATAATATCCAGGTCCTCTCTACATCGTTGGTTTATGTTGTTCTACAGTGAATTTCTAAATTAGAATTGTTAAACAATCTCCGTAGCTCAGTGGTCAGTAGCATTGGTTACTGACCCGGAGGTTGCGGGTTCGAATCCCGACCGGAGCGGATAATTCTGACGGAAATTTTTACAACTACTTTTTATTTTTATTTATTTTTCAATAAAAAAAAATATGCTGAGGGAAAGTTTTCAGTCTATTGTTCAGACAGAAGAAAATTGAGAATTGGGTGGATAACCCCGCCCTTTAGCTGGGGCATGTGTATATATTTATTTATTGTAAATTGATTTGTAATTATTTGTTTGTATAATACCATGTATGTTTGTATGTCCTTATTAATAAAGTGTAACATAATAATATATCTATATCTAGTGAAGCTTTTCTGATGTGAAAACTGAGAACATCAGGCCTTGTTGCAAAATGTATTGTTCGTCACCCCCACCTGGAAGCTTACAGGGTTGTCATGACAACAGTAATAACACCTTTGTGTTTGGGAATGCTACGAGATGGGGAGACACTGAGGAGCCGAGGAGTCTAGGAGATGCAGACAACTCGGGGACGGGACGTAAGTGAGACACATTGTTTCAGAGAAGTCAGGAGAGAAAAAGAAGAAAAGGAAAAACGATGAAAGGTGAATTTAATCTACTGGGAAAATGGGTAAGATTTCATGGTACAGGAAGTAAAAAGCGCAGACCATGTTTAAAAATCTTCGTCTGAAAATAGACTTCTGGAAAAAAGGAAATATAGAGCACTGGTAGTCAAGTGGTTAACGCTGAAAAGGAGAATTTAATCTACTGGGAAAATGGGTAAGATTTCATGGTACAGGAAAAAAAAAGCGCAAATCATGTTACAAAATCTTGGTCTGAAAATAGACTTCTGGAAAAAGGAAATATAGAGCAATGGTAGTCAAGTGGTTAACGTGCTAGTCTGGTAATCCAGATGTTTCAAATACCACCTAATGCATGAATTTTTATTAATTAATTTCAGTTTGTGACTACATAATAATATGACTGAGGGTTAGCTGGTAGAACGTGGTAGAAAAGGTTTTAAGCATTAACCTCGCCTGTTGGTTACCTTCCACTAAAGCATGTTATTATTATATTATTAGCCACATTCTCTTAGCAAGAAAGGAAAAGATGGTAGTAGAAAATGCCTTGAGCATTAACCTCGTCTGGTGATCTGAAAATAGACTTCTGGAAAAAAAAGAAAATATTATGTTGACGGAGTAGGATAGGAAAGGTGTCAGGACCATTACTTCTCATTTAGTAGCAGGGTCAACACTAGCGCACCGGAAGGTATCTATTACAAGCAACTGACTATACCATGAGTGCATTTTTAAGTGGTCTGGGATTCGAACCCGGGACTTTTCCGCGTGGCAAGCCAGCACCTTACCACTGAGCTGATGATCGTTCTTATATGATCGTTCGATTTTCCTCACGAGGTATAAGTGGACCCCGGACATTCAAGTACAGAGCAGAAAATTTCTGCGCTGCTGGGAATCGAACCCATTGCAACTGTGGCAAACACACAACATGAAATGCTGTGAACATATCTCTTGCGGACGTACATTCCTCTATCCGGACGAACCGGCCTCCGTGGCGTAACGGTTGTGACTACTGCCGTAGTCCAGAGATCTTAAGTTCGATTCCCGGTTGGAGCAGACTTTTCGCATGGAAAATCTGTTCCCTCCAAACATGTGAGGCTGGCCATTCCGGTCCTACCCAGGCTGGGTGAGGTTAATGTGGGTAGCTGGTACGATCCCCAGCGAATGGAGGGTAAAACCCCAGTCCTGTCTACCTCAGCTCAGGACGTTAGAACCAAATAGAATCAATGGACATGAAAGGAGCCTAGAGCCTAGACATTGGATCTGGGCGTCCATATAATCCTCTCACCACCGTGTTTTAGGTACAATACCTATCACACGGACACGAAATTATTATTGTTATTATTCCTCTATCACGTCTGACTCCCAGACAACTCCTCAGGGAGATGGGGGAGGTGTACCCTCTCTAAGCTGCTGTTTCCAATCAACTAATCGAAACCTCCTCCTCCCCCACTCTCAGCATCCGGTCATGCCTCCTCTTAGTCACCACCTCCAATACCTCCACACTTATTTACTCTCCTCATCCTAGATAATAACGAAAGTATTGTATTTCTTTATTAAAGTCACCCCCGCGTGTCCACCCCCACCTATATTAAACAGTTACTGCACATTACCACCACGGGGGGGGGGGAAGAGGTGGTGGTGTGGGAGTCCCTTGCGATATTATTAGAAATATTAGAGACCATGTCCCTTTGCACCCTCGCTTTTATTGCTTCCGATGCTCGAGGGGGAAGCTTCATTTTCGCGTCCGTATAAACATTGTATATTAATAACACTCTTTAGTGGAAGGTAACCAGAAGGCGGTTATTGCTAAAAAGCATTTTCTACCACCACCCAACCCTCAGAGTCTTTATGTGGCCACATACTCGAACTAAAGAGGAAAAATTCATGCATTGGGTGAGATTCGAACCAACAAACGCTGCCTGGATCTCCAGATTGGGGCCTTAACCACTTGACAGTGGCAAATGTCCATGATTATGAAACAGGATTAGATTAATCTAATCGAAAAAAAGATTAACCTAAACCTGTATTACCCTTTAAACCAACGTTGTTTCACTGAAGTTAAGCAACGTCCTGCGAGGTTAGTATTTAGACGGGTGTTATTTCAATTTGAACTCTCGAGATCCTGATGGATATTCTATTAGGCCCCACTCAGGCTGGCTGAGGTTAATTTGAGTAGCTGGTTTGTGAATTTCCTTCGAATGGGCAATAAAACCCCTCTCTTGTTTTGATCATGTATTTGAAAGGAAAGTTATACCACTTATACCCCAATTTAAAAAAAAACAACTGTCGAGAAGCGAGGAAGTCATTCGCCACTACGGCGAAACACTCGGAAAATACCTCCAGTCTTCTTACAAGCAATAAACAGCGGGTGCATGTTTCGCCACATCAACCCATTCACGACCCCTGTGGGTTGGAAAGAGTGGCTGTTTTTAGGGTTTTGTTCATGCGAAGAAATGGACCCTATAAATATAAATAAATATATGACCCTATAAATGTTCATACGAAGAAATGGACCCTATATTAATTTTGGACCCTATATCGTGTGGTGTAAATAATGAACTTTGATAACCAAATTTCCAGTCTTGGGCTTTTAGTGTTCTTGAGATGTCTTGTTCACAAACGGACGGACACAAGGACCAATGGCCGAAAACGAAATTTTTGGTATCCTGAGACTATGATTCGTCCAGATATGTGAGAAACCGGGTAGGTCAAATTTTTGACGAATACAATACTTTCCCTACTATGGGATAAGGAAAGTAAAAAAAAGAAGAAGAAGAAGAAGAAGAAGAAGAGAAAAATAGATATTAGCAGAGAATGGGCTAAAAGAGGAGCGAAGTCTAATAACACCGTGCTCCCAGTACAAGATAGGGGGGAGGCTAGAGCAAATTTTACGACCTTTTCTGTCTTCTAATCTTCTCTATCTTTCCCCTCTAGGACTTTTCTTAATAACATTTTTATCGATATAACATAAGGGACTTGAGGCGATTATTAGGAACTGAAAGTGGGAGAGAAAGAGAGAGAGAGTGAGAGAAAAAAGGGAGAGAGAGGGAGCGAGACAGATATGAAGAGGGAGAGAGGGTGAGATGGGGAGAGAGAGAGAGAGAGAGAGAGAGAGAGAGAGAGAGATCGAGGGGGTGGGGCAGGGATTAGGAGAGAAAGACAGAGACAGAGATTAGGAGAGAGGGAATAATAAAGGTTTATAAGGGACGAGGATCAGGGAGACAAGTGGATACGCCTCGAAAGCAATAAATTATTAACGACAGTAATAATGGATTAGGGTATCTGTGGATTATCAACGGACATTAATAAAAATGCATACCTATACATTATAAAATTATACATATTATATTTGACAAAAAAAAATTAACGGTTTCAACCCTGTGTAATAATACATAGAATAAACCCATCTTAATATAATTATGACTGAAGTCATTGAGTAATCGCGAAACACAATCTATTTTCGCGTCTCTCTAAGAATATAAAATAAAAATTGATACAAGTTAGCGGGAAGTGGGCGAAAACAATAAAACAAAATACATATTATAAACTCTGTTTCGTGTTAATATAGGCCGGTGGCGAGTGCTATTTGACGAGCGCTCGCCTCCCGGCGAGCTTGATATATTTTCAGTTTTTCACTCAACGATTAAGGAGCACCTCAGAAACTCGATCGGTAACTTGATAAGCCGGTGAACTTGTAACCTGGAGGTCGGTGGCTCGATTCCCAAGTTCAGCAAAACTTTGGTAAAGCGAGTTTGAATAATTGAGATTAACACAAATAACTTTAAAGGTTGGGTGGAAGAGCTTAACTAGAACCCTGTCATAATATGGAGATTGTGTTTTTGACGGCTTTTATTATGTTTCAACGACAGCTTTCCTATCTCACAGCCCGTGGTCCTTGCATCCCTTGCGCCTGAACTCAAGCAACCCGCACTACTCTGACCAGACAGTGTCTCGGATTCCGCCTCTATGGAATTCTATTCTATGGACACCAAAGCCGTATTTTTCTTTCTAACCAAAGTTAACCAAACGGGAATAAAATGAACCAACCTAGAAGCAAGTCATTTTTCTTTTGGAAGAGGAAAAATTTCTGTCCACTTCCTACTAGAGTTTCAGAAGTCCTACTAGAGTTTCAGGAATTAAGATCAAATTAATTTAACAGGGAGAAACGGATTCAGAACTTTGAAGTCGGAGATGAATAAATGAAATGACGGACGGAAAGCTAATTGGGTTTATGTTCAAGAGTCGAGCGGTGCATAGTGTAACAGCTTCGCTTTCTACGGCACGGTCACATCACGACGGGGGTTTTACCTTCTAGTTGATAGAAACTCAAGGGCTGTTTTGATTCTATAGGGTGGAAGATAACCCCACCCTCTAGTTAGGACATTATTCTTTTCTTTTTTATTATTTATTTCTTTTGCAAATAATTTCATCTTTTATTCATTTTTCTAACTATTTTATTTTTGTAATTATTGTAAAATGTATATGTCCTTGTAATAGAGCATATAATAATAAGTTCGCAAACCAGTATTCTTAATATAAAGTGTAAAACGCTCTCGTGATGTCACAATTACTCAAACTCGCTTTACTAAATGTTTGCTCAACTTGGGACTCGAACCAGCGACCTCAAGGTTACAATTCCGCCGCCTTATCGATCAACCTTATCGAGGTCATGTACACTTGAGTATGTAGCGAGTATGTACCTACACTTGAGACGAGTAGATTCCGGGAAAACTTGTTCCAAAGGATTCGCAAATCCACCTGTGAGCATCAGGAAACATTGGAATCCGTTCTGGGAAATGCAAGCGCCGTAAGTTTCCTAATGAAGAGGTTTCCTGGTATATGATAAACGCTGCTCTGATGGGAAAGAAGCATAAATAGCGCTGGGAACCGGAACTCTCAAGTGGAGTATTCCAAGAGGAAATTTTCACAAGCAAATTATCCAGATAGCCTTTCACCTCCGATATACAACACGCAATGAATGCAGATATATTCTCTGATCTCCGATATATACAACACGCAATGAATGCAGATATATTCTCTGATCTCCGATATACAACATGCAATGAATGCAGAGAACTCTCTGATCCCCGATATACAACACGCAATGAATGCAGATATACTCTCTGATCTCCGATATACAACACGCAATTAATGCAGATATACTCTCTGATCTCCGATATATACAACACGCAATGAATGCAGAGAACTCTCTGATCTCCTATATACAACACGCAATGAATGCAGGTATACTCTCTGATCTCCTATATACAACACGCAATGAATGCAGATATACTCTCTGATCTCCGATATACAACACGCATGAATGCAGATATACTCTCTGATCTCCTATATATACAACACGCATGAATGCAGATATACTCTCTGATCTCCTATATATACAACACGCATGAATGCAGATATACTCTCTGATCTCCGATATACAACACGCAATGAATGCACATATACTCTCTGATAGATCTCCGATATACAACACGCATGAATGCAGATATACTCTCTGATCTCCGATATACAACACGCAATGAATGCAGATATACTCTCTGATAGATCTCCGATATACAACACGCAATGAATGCAGATATACTCTCTGATCTCCGATATACAACACGCATGAATGCAGATATACTCTCTGATAGATCTCCGATATACAACACGCATGAATGCAGATATACTCTCTGATCTCCGATATACAACACGCAATGAATGCACATATACTCTCTGATAGATCTCCGATATACAACACGCATGAATGCAGATATACTCTCTGATCTCCGATATACAACACGCAATGAATGCAGATATACTCTCTGATAGATCTCCGATATACAACACGCAATGAATGCAGATATACTCTCTGATCTCCGATATACAACACGCATGAATGCAGATATACTCTCTGATAGATCTCCGATATACAACACGCATGAATGCAGATATACTCTCTGATCTCCGATATACAACACACAATGAATGCAGATATTCTCTCTGATCTCCTATATACAACACGCAATGAATGCAGATATACTCTCTGATCTCCTATATACAACACGCAATGAATGCAGATATACTCTCTGATCTCCGATATACAACACGCAATGAATGCAGATATTCTCTCTGATCTCCTATATACAACACGCAATGAATGCAGATATTCTCTCTGATCTCCTATATACAACACGCAATGAATGCAGATATACTCTCTGATCTCCTATATACAACACGCAATGAATGCAGATATTCTCTCTGATCTCCGATATACAACATGCAATGAATGCAGATATACTCTCTGATCTCTGATATAAAACACGCCATGAATGCAGATTTACTATCTGATCTCTGATATAAAACACGCAATGAATGAAGATATACTCTCTGATAGCTTGATCGATAAGGCGCCGGACTTGTAACCAGGAGGTCGGTGGTTCAAGTCCGGGTTTCAGCGTAAATTTGGTGAAGCGAGTTTGAGTAGTTGTGGCATCACGAAAGTGATCAACACAAATATGATAACTTTTCAAAAAAACTTATACTCTCTGATAGCATCTCTCACCAATCACTATTTTTAACAAGAGGTAAGCCAGCGTCGATGGCGCGTTGAATGCACCGGTTCTCGTAAGATCGCCGAAGTTAAGCATCAACGTCCAGCGAGGTGAAGACTTCGTGATGCTGGCACTCCGGCCCAACCAAGGCTGGGTGAAGTCAATGTGGGTAGCAGTTTGATGAATTTTCTGAAAATAAAGGGTATCAACCCCGTCTCAAAAATGAAAGAGAAAGGGAGAGAGGAGAAGAAATAGAGGGAGAGAAAGAGGAGAAAGAAATAAAAAGGAAGGGAGAGGGAGAGATCTTTACTCATCAAAGAGCAATTAAAGGAAAAAGGATACTGCATTATCCTTATTATGAGCAAAGGAAAGGTAGTGATTGTTGTGAAAAAGATAAGGATAGGTTGAAAGAGGAGGAGGAAAGGTAAGATGGGGAAACGGTTCAGAAATAGACAAGTAAGAGAAAGTAAGGGGAGAGAATGGAAGGAAGATATACATAAATTAAATAAGTATATGATCTGGCGGGGGGAGGAGAGGAGAGGCAAAGGAGAGAGATGGAGGGGAGAGAGAGAAAGAGGGGAAAGAGAGAAGAAGGGGAGAGGAAGGAAGGAAAATATGAGAAAAAAGTAATAAAAAAGGAAAAAATAAAGAACTAATAGAAAGCGCACAGAAAAAAAAACACAAGAATAATGAACTTTAAAAGGGAGAGGAGGGGGGGGATGAAGACAGGCTGAAGATAGGGGAAGAGAGAAGAGAGAGACACAGTGATATAAAGGGAGGGGGAGAGAAAGAGAGAGAGGGAAAGAGTTACATGGAACAGGATGCTGGAGTCTAATAAAAAGAGGATTAGAAAGAAGGAGGGAGAGAGGAGAGAGGACGGAATGGGAAAGGATGTTAATTTTCCCTCGATTCAAATTCTGAGCTTAAGAAAGTGCAAAGGAAAGCTATGTGGAGAGACTTCTAATTGAGGCCAGGGCTGGCCGGAACTGAGACAGCCGGACAATACATGAAAAAGTATTTTTGTCCCAAATAATTGTAGAAGGTAGAAGTAAATCCATCTCAGTACCGTAACGGTGACAAATAAGGCCCGAATTACAAATAAAAAAATCTGGTGTAAACATCACACGACTTTCCTTATCCCCCAAAAAGGACTCGAATTCCGCCACTGGTGACTCAACAGTAACAGATAACTAAAAATAAATGCCAAATTCGTAATCAGCACTTCAAAATCATTGAATTTGATATGTCACAACCCCCAACTAGGATGAATAATAAAAAAGTTAGTCAAAGCGGGTCCCTCCAAAATACCGGTATATTGGAGCCGAGGTCCAAAAAGTTCAAGATATCAAAAAAATGATCAGAATAGACCCCTATTATTTTTGCATTATAAGAAAATGTTGTTCTACAACTTTTTTTGTATCTTTAACCAATTCAAAGAAGCGGCGCTTGCGGCTAATATTTGCGGCCCTGCGGCCATGGAATGCGGCCGATTTCAACCAAAAGTTTCGTGGTTCGTCTGGTGTATAAAATGAATTTCCATACAAAATTTCAAGTCTCTATCTCTTACCGTTCTTGAGATATCCTGTTCACACACAGACACACAGACAGACAGACGCACGGACCAATGGCTGAAAACAACTTTTTTGGTATCCTGAGGCTATGATTCGTCCAGAAATGTGAAAACCTGGGTAGGTCAAATTTTCGACGAATACAATACTTTCCTTATTATAGGATAAGGAAAGTAAAAATATTTAATATAAAAATATCACCTTATTTATACTGCCCGATTAGGACTGAGTTCCTTTATTGCAGCAGTAAGCCCAAAATGTATTTTTACAACCCAAATGAATGAGGAAAATTTCACGCACTGGGTGGGATTCGAACCAACGGATCCCTACGCTACCTGGATTACTAGACTAGCACGCTAACCACTTGACTACCAGTGCACTCTATTCTTACTCTAAAGCCAGTCCTGAGATTCTATCCCAGCACAGGAAACTGTGTACATATTTGCATAAATGTAACTACAATAATTAACAGGAGGAGAATTCCCCCATCTTTATTTCTACAGGGTGGACCAAAAAAACGTTTACACCCGTTAATGGTAGATTACTGACGACATTTCTAGGACGGATCTGCAATCCGTTTTTTCGGATTCGCCTTTATAACTGCACAAAGTAATTTTTTGCAACTTTCTGAAAAAGTCCGACTTTGGCTTATTCTTCAGGTCAGAACTTTTTTCCTGTTTAAGATGAGTTGATTCTGAACATTTCTGCAGAAAGCCAACAAAATTTCGATGTTTCTAGCTACACTACTTTGTTTTTTACGGTTTGGTTTGGCATCTTTTTTGACACCTGAATAGAAAAAAAATTCTCATGTAAATTTTTTACACTTTGAAACACTCAAGATTTGCCCGAGCAAATTTTGGCACAGACATGGGCAAGTTTGATAAAAGTTGGCGGCCAACCCAAGGATGCTAAAAAATAATTTTACGATTTTTTATCACGTGATCTTCTGGGTAAACAAACCAGGTAAGTCTCAAAAAATGATGTTCAAAATCTTAAAAGTGTTGACCGTGTAGGGTCGTCTTGTACTCAAAGAGTAATTAGCTATTTATGTCTGATAATTATTTTCCTTGGAATTAATTAAAGGCCAGTCAAATGAATGATTGTTTGTTTCTCGATGATAGTTTTCAAGCATATTTTTCTGCATTCTATGAAATATTATCTTTAAACTTCTTGAGTTTTTTTAGTACAAGTTACATTATTATAATTCGGATGCTGAAATGGCAGATACGCATTTAGCATATGGAGTTGCCAACAGGAACATTTGGGATCACGTGAAAAACATAGTTTACGAAATCTGGTAGCAAGAATCCTGTTGGCATTCGATGACCTGACAGAAAAACCTGGAATCTTCCGCAACATTCGACGGAACATGATAAAGAGGTTCAACCTTTGCATCCAGGAAGGTGGACGCTACTTCCAACAGTTCCTCTAAGGGAATTGAGAAGGGAGAGGGAGAGAGGGAGAGAGAGAGAGAGAGAGAGAGAGAGAGAGAGAGAGAGAGAGAGAGAGAGAGAGAGAGACAAGAAGGTAGAGGGACAGTTCTGAGTTAGAACTAAGGTACTAAAGTCACCATTGGTTTCAAAAAATTGTGTGATGAGAATCCATAGTGTGTACTATGGCTAAATAAAAAATGGCAACAGTCTTTTTTATTTTGTAGTCATGAATTTTTTGCTGGCTCTGGCGTTCGGACCGGGTGGACTAGCTTACCACTGATCTAATCGTGCGCGTCTAATTGTTCCTCATTGAACATACTAACACAAAATGTTTTTTTAAATGGGAACTTCACGATTCGGCCCAAATTACCTGAGTAGAACTTTTCCATAGCATGATTCGGCCCCAAAAAAACACAAAAAAAGATAGCATGATTCGGCCCATAACCCGATTCGTCCCAAAACACACTATCAAGTTTTGATCCCACACAAAAAATCCCACTTTCATTCTAACAAAAAGTCCCACTTTCATTCCACCAAAAAATCCCTATAAAATAGAATGGAAACGTTGCCCTGAAAGAACTGAAAACAATGGCGATGTTCACGATGTTATTGTTTTGAACCAGTAACAGTCATTTTTGTTATCAGTGTTTATTTGAGTGTTTGACAGTAGGGTTAGGTAAAATACATAGAAGGCCATGCCTCAAGAATATAGTAGGGTTAGGGATAATACATAGAAGGCAATGCCTTAGGTTTAAAGTAGGGTTAGGTAAAATACATAGAAGGCCATGCCTCAGGTTTATAGTAGGGTTAGGTAAAATGCATAGAAAGCCATGCCTCAAGAATATAGTTGGGTTAGGTAAAATACATAGTAGGCCATGCCTAATACATAGAAGGCCAAAGCCTGATATACATAGAAGGTAATTCCGTGATTTAATGTTGAATAATAAAATATCCCTCAATATGTACGGTACTTAGAATGTTGCACTGGGCCGAATCGTGTTGTTTATTTTTTTGGTCAAGATAACGTTTTGGGACGAATCGTTCGGTGACCTTTTTTACCTGAAATCGAAAACCTTTTTCATAAACCTTTTTGGGCCGAATCGTAATGCGCCCTTTTAAATACCTTTTTGTTTATATCAAAATAGTATAAAACATAATAAAGACTGCAAAAATTTATTAATTTTACAAAATATTATCTTGTTTTTTTCAAGACTTCTATTAAGAGTTGGCAATCGGTAAATATTTGTTATTTAATTAGTATTGTTTATGATAGAAGAACCTACCTACATATTTACCTGGATTTATTTCATAAACTCTATTTTCGTTTGGAAAATTCGCTATTTTTTTTTCTCTCGAATGGAAGCATATAAGAAAAACCATCCTTTCATTATCAAGGCAGTCTCTCAGGGGCTTACATGAATAATAATTATGTGTATTGTGATACCAATAGTATCTGATATAACTCAATTTACAGATATAAGCCCCAAAAAAACCATAAGTTGTTGGTGTTACAACAGGTCAGATACAGGTATGAATAAAATATTCCATCAGATTTTTTTGATAATTAAAATAATATTGACCGTCGAGAATTGAACCTCGGTCATGCGACTAACACTCCTAGCACTAACACATCTAGCTAACAGCACTGACAATCTGAGAAGCACGAAATTTATTATTTGAAATTTCCTAAACTGGCTGATGAAGGCATGTGAAACCGCGGTATTCAAAAAAAGCAATGTAAACAATTTTTGTAAACAATACAAGACGCCCTTACACAGTCTACAGCTAGAAAACTCTTAGGATTTTTGAAGAGTTTTTGGCAAACATCTAATAATTTTTCCCAGAAGATCACGTGATAAAAAATCGTAAAATTATTTTTTAGCATCCTCGGGGCGGCCGCCAACTTTTATCAAACTTGCCCATGTCTGTGCCAAAATTTGTTCGGACAAATGTCGAGTGTTTTCTTTAGTAAAAAAGTTTTTTTGGGTGTTTTTTTTCTGTTCAGGTGTAAAAAAATATGACAAACCAAATCGTAAAAAACAAAGTAGTGCAGCTAGAAACATCGAAATTTTGTTGGCTTTCTGCAAAATTGTTCAGAATCAACTCATCTTAAACAGGAAAAAAGTACTGACCTGAAGAATAAGCCAAAGTCGGACTTTTTCGGAAAGTTGCAAAAAATCACTTTGTGCAGTTACGAAGGCGAATCCGAAAAAAAGGATTGCAGATCCAGCCTGGAAATGTCGTCAGTAATCTACCATTAACGGGTGTAAACGTTTTTTTGGTCCACCCTGTAGAAAGGGTTTTGCGCCTCGGAATATAATTTCATTAAAATTAAGAGAAAAAGAAGATGAAGGGAAATGCAAAAAGAAGAGTAGAAGGAGAAAAGAGAAAGAAAAATGAGAATGGAGCAGGAGAAGGAATAAAAACATAGAAATTGTTTGAAAATGTACCTCACCTTACCACGGAATTTCAGCGAAGTAAAAAAATAAAATAATATCCACCTTATTTTATACCGCCTCATCAGCACTAATGTGACATATGATTCTAAGAGTAAGCACAAGACGAATCATTATGTGTTCAACACCGCAAAATAGGGGTTAGCTTGTCATACCGAGTTCAGTAGCTTGATCAATAAGGCGGCGGACTTGTAACTTGGAGGTCGGAGCTTCCAGCCCCGATTTCAGCGTAGATATAGTAAAGCGAGTTTAAGTAGGTTTGACATTACGAAAGTGATTAACACGATAGTAAAAAATGTACAACATCTCAAATGGGAGGATAGCTTCTCATATCCCGGCACACCGCCTGTGTTTTTAAAATTAGAAAGGCCAGACTCAACTCTCAAATTTCAACCAATCACAGCGCGCTGTAGCCCGACTTGAGGACAGTCTGATCTCTTAAACTTGATACCGTTTCGAGAAGTCGTCCCCAAGACATAAAAATTGGCTCCAAGTCAAATAATTTGGGCGTTCGTAAAATTTTTTAGGGCTGGCGCCGTCAGATAGGATCCTGCCCCTATCTCAAGGAAACGGATTTACGACAAGAATGAGTTGGTATATGTATAGTTAGTTATTGTATTTGTGTTAATCACTTTCGTGATATCACAACTACTCAAACTCAAATCTACGCTGAACTTGGGACTTGAACCACCGACCTCCAGGTTACAAAAGTTACAATCCCTTCCACCCAAAGGGTTGGGTGGAAGAGATTGCCACAGGAAATAACCCCGCCCTATAGGTAGGACATTTCTCGTTTTTTTTCCTTCTTGTATATTTGTTTTTCTTTATATTTCATTGTGTTCTATTGTATATATTTTTTGTTCTACCTAATAAAGCTTACAAAAAAAAAAAAGTCCGCCGTCTTATCCATCAAGCTACTGAGGTCGGATTTTCTACAAGAACTATATAACAACAACAACTAATGAAGATACCTCGACACTCTAGCCTCAGCTTTCGACAGCAGAAACTTTGGAGACGAGGTCGACGTGACCTTTTCAATCGGGGGGAGCTTTCTTTTTCTTCTCAATTTATGTCACAACTTTGCGGGACAAAAGTAGCAATCACTAAAATATTTCTCTCCTTTTTCGCAAAAGTTCAGTACAGGGGGAGGAGGGGGGGATGTCGAGGGAGATTCTCAGTTTGAACTTTGGACTTGGGAGATTGAGACGAGAGTTTTATTGTAAAGGGCCGAATTAAAAAGAATATTAAAATTAATTAAAAAAATATGGATTGTGTTAATCGCTTTTGTGATGTCACAATTTCTCGAACTCGCTTTTCTAAATATATAAGCTGAAACCGGGACTTGAACCACCGGCCTTCAGGTTGCAAGCCCGCCGCCGCCTTAACGATCAAGCTACTGAGGTCGGTGTACAGGGCCGATCAATAAAACAGAATTGAATACAGTAAGGCTGTTACTCAAGTTGGGCTATAGTGTGCTGTCATCGGTTGAAACTCTCACTTGAGGGTGAGTCTGGCTAATCTTAAATTAATGTAATCCTTTCTCCATTCTTATCGGTCTATTGCCGTATCTTGCCATTGCCCTTGATGTGTATTTTCTTCTGAACCGACCTCAGTAGCTTGATCGATCGATAAGGCGGCAGACTTGTAACCTGGAGTTCGGTGGTTCAAGTCCCGGTCTCAGCGAAGATTTAGTAAAGCAAGTTGAAGAATCACGAAAGTGATTAACACAAATATGATAACTTTTTAACTTACTGTTATGTGGTACAAATCCCAAATGGGAGAAAAACTTGTCATATCCCGGCTGGGTTTTGAACCCACGACCCCTGAAATCTCTTCTTCAGGGCGTACAGTATAGAGTCTATTTTTCAGAGCCCGCGATCCCATGGGCCGGGATTGGGGGGGTTTGGGTACAAATTTTGAGAAAGGCTGTTCAGCTTCTTTCCTAACGCAAAAAACCTCTCAGAAAGTCTCCACTTCATTGACTTTCAACAGAATTTCCAATTGATTTCTTTCTTTTTTTTTCCTACTTTCGCTTCAAAGTTGAAAGTAAATATAGCAAAGTTGAGTCAAAGCGGTACTTGAGAAAAAATTCTCTCTCTCTCTTTGTGAGCTCTTCTTGGTATATCTCTCTCAAAAAAATCTTTTTTCAAGGGGGTCCTGTTTCAAGGGGATTAACTTTAAACAGCAAAACATTATACAAATAGATAAAAAAAAAACATTTACTTAGACAGTGCCTGGTAATAAATCAAGGATGCGGCCGGAATCCTTGGTTCATTACTAGAGCCCGGATTTTATGCAGCAAAAAAAGGCTAAAATATGCAATTGCATATGCAAGCGAAAAGCCCAATATATGCAAAAAAGTCAACAAAAAGTCCAATATATGCAAAATATAAACCCGTAAACTCACTGAGCCAGGACTTAATTTTACTTTTGTCAACTGGCATTGTAAACTTAGTATCTATCTAAGTCAAAAATGCAAATTATATTTTAAACTCAAAATAATCTACTCCTTTAACTAGAGTTTCCGTTATGCATACACATTTCTCGAGTAAAAATCAGTAAAAAAGTTAATCGTTTACAAGCACAATAAAATCACTGCAAGTAGAAAACAGCCGAAAACTAATAGAGAGGAAATATAATTTCAGTAGGCCAGCTGCTTGTCAGTACTCAGTAAGTAGGTACCCACATGACTTCACAATGAAGGTAGGTAAAGAAAATACACTCACAAAATGTGATTTTATGATTTACGTCCTAAGATTTGAATGGACTTCGGTAGCTCTGAGTAGGTATAGATAGTGTAGATACCTTTTTACCGAACTTTTCCCCCTAATAAACCCCGAAATATGCAAATTTTGGCCAATATTGTTGAAATATGCAGGATTTTGCTCAAATATGCAAACTCCGAAAAAACCGCGAAAATATGCAATTGCATATGCAAATATGCAATATGCAAAAATCCGGGCTTTATTCATTACCATTCTTTTTGGATGTCTTGGGAAAATACTTTTCCCAATAAGTTTGGTATGCGGTTGTCTCCTAATTTTTCCATTGCTTACTTGCCTCCTTACTTACATGCTTACTAGCCTACTTACATGTTTACTTGCCTAGTACCTTGCTTAGTTGTCTACTTCTTGCATACATAAGAACTTGTTACCTTTGCATATTTTGTTATACTTCCTTGTTAATCTATTTATTTTTTAATTTTAATACAAAAGTTAACAAGATTCGACCGCTATCTTGAATTCTCGGAAGTAAAAAGCTGTGAAAAACTCATCATAAAAATAAATCGGATGGTAGGCAATTCTGATGAAGAAGCCTTTCAAGTGCTAACTGCCAAGACTACACAACTAAATGCACAGGTCAATGTACTGACAATGGCGATCGTCAAAAAAAAATAACAGTATCGTCTTATTTATACTGCCCTATTAGAACAAATGAGTCCCATTATTCCAGCAGTAACCACAAGACGTATTATTCTGTGGTCAAAATCGCGAATGGGAGTATAAAATGTTATGTCCTGCCTGGCTTCAATCCCGCCGATCCCGCGACCTCTGGATTACCAGTCAAACGCCTTGACCACTGAGCTACCGGGGCAGACGAAAAATAATAATACCTAACACTCTCTAGTGGAAGGTAACCACCAGGCAAGGAAAATGCTCAAAACATTTTCTACCACCTAACCTTCAGAGTCTTATTATTACGTGCTCACAAACTGAAATAAATGAGAAAAAGTTCATGCACTGTGGGTGGGATTCGAACCAACGGATCCCTACGCTATCTCACAAAACTAGCGTGTTTACCACGAATAGTGTACGATTCATGAACAAAGCCACAGAGACGAAAAAGTATACACAACAAACAGTTCCTACCGACATTTTTTGAGAAAAAATAAAACATTTACTAAGAAAAATACAACATTTACTAAGAAAAATACAACATTTTCTGAGAAAAATACAACATTTTCTAAGAAAATACAACATTTTCTGAGAAAAATGCAACATTTCACCACACGATCATGGAGAATCTCATGGAATGGGGCCCGCTCTAACCTAGATGTATAGGGGCATCTAACTTGCTGCATATTAGGGGTAAGTAGGTATTTAATATGAAATACTTTGCCCTCGAATTCTTCAAAGCTTTGCAAATAAATGAGCAGGAAGTTTCGTCAGCAGTGAATACATAGAGGAAGACAGAAGGAGAGGGAAAGTATAAAGTTTGTATGTAGTAGAGGAAAAAATCCATAGTAAACAACGACAGAAAGAAGGAGATGAAAGAGACAAAACGGGAGAGTGAGAGTGAGTTTCCAGGTTTCTCTTATAAAGAGGTTATTTCACCTGGATGTAAGAGAGCTCAATTTGACCTGAAAATTGTTCTCTCTTATATCCAGGTTATATCTCTTACATCCAGGTTTCTCTTATAAAGAGGTAATTTCACCTGATGGAGAACTAAATTTGACCTGAAAATTGCTCTCTTATATACAGGTTATATCACTTACATCCAGGTTTTTCTTATAAAGAGGTTATTTGACCTGAAAATTGCTCTCTTACATCCAGGTTTCTCTTATAAAGAGCTTATTTCACCTGATAAATTTGACCTGAAAATTGTTCTCTCATATCGAGGTAATATCTTTTTCGGACAGATAGAGCGAAGAGATAAAAACTATGTGAGTAAGAGAATACATCAACTTCAAATAGGCGGTAAAAGAAAGAGAGGAAGACCAAAGATGAGATGGAGAGAACAAGTTGAAGAAGACCTAAGAGAGAAAAACTGGAGAAAAGAGGACGCGCTAAATAGAAAGATATGGAAGGAAAGGATTCATGGAACAAATGCCGACCCCTAGTAGGTTTGGGAAAAGGCAAAGTAAAAGAAGAAGATCGAGGTAATATCTCTTACATCCAGGTTGAACTGTATTATCATGTAATCATGTTCGTAATCCCTGAGACAGAGCAGGAGCTCGTAGAGTTACCTGAGGGAGAAGATGGTACGTGCATGGTCTCATCAATAACTAATGTCCCGCCCCTTCGCCCCCCCCCCCCTCCCCCCTGGTCACTTTAATTAAGCTCCGCTCAGTTTCAGTTGTATTATTATTAAACATGTTGGATCAAGTTTTATTTACAAATAACATAGAATATATACAATACATATAAATTAAAATTAATAAAACAAAACTTAATCAAGGGCGGTGCTAATGCCGCCAACGGCATTCTCTTCCTCAAGGGCGGTGCTAATGCTAACGGCATTCTCTTCCGCACCACCACGAATTCCAACGCCCAGTTGTAATTCTGGTCGTTGGAATTGGGGATATTTCTCTCTCTCTCCCCCCACACCTTCAGTTCCTAATAATAATCGCCTCTAGTTCCTTATTTTAGAGCGATAAAAATGTTATTAAAAGAAAAAAGTCCTAGAAGGGCAAGGGAAGAGGAGATTAGAAGAAAGAAAAGGTCGTTAAATTTGCTCTAGCCTCCCCCCCATCATGTTTTACTGGGACCACGGTGTTATTAGACTTCGCTCCTCTTTTAGCCCATTCTCTGCTATTACATGGTTTTTCCTTCTTCTTTTTTTATTTTCCTTGTCCTATATTTTATTAGTATTGTTTCCGTTGAAAATTTGACCTACCCAGTTTCTCACATTTCTGAACGAATCATAGTCTCAGAATACCAAAAATCTCGTTTTTCCGCCATTGGTCCTAGTGTGCGCCCGTCCGGTTGTGAACACGGTATCCTCCCTACCACCACTGTTTCCCCGTCACACTCCTACAGGTGTTACTATAGAAGTACATTATAATAGCAAAAGTACTACTATATGTATGCGTATATACTTATTTATGTATCCTACCTCCTCTTACCTGCCAATTCTCAACAGAGAAACTCAATTTTAAATTTCAAAAGCTTTTCCCACCGTCGACGTCTTTATTCGGGGCACTCTTTCCTCCGCCAAAATACCCTTGAAATAGAAGGGGGGGGGGTGGAGCCTCATTTCGAGAGTTAAATTAAAACGAACGTTTCTTCAATAACGCCCGCCGCTTCGATATCGTCCCAGAACGCACATTTGAGCGACACCCCGCACCCCCACACCCCGCGCCCCCACACTCCGCACCCCCACACCCCCAAAGTATAAACTCACAGAGTCCGAGGTTGTTGGGGTGGCGCTCCCCGGGGGGTTTGCTTCATTTGGGGCGAAATTAAACGAAATTTTCCTCCTACGGTCGCCGCACGCTGTCGCCACGAGGCCAGGTTTTCCTCGAAATATGAAAACTTCAATCACATCAGGTTTGAATATATTAAATCTAGATACAAAAATGAATCGAAACAGAGAATACATTGCCCATAGGGGACATATTAGGTACTTCCTCGTGCATGGACCAGCGAACGGTAAAACATCCACAATCAATGACCTCTGAAGTGTTAAAAAAAAACCGGGAACGAAGGAAATGCATAACATTACAAAGATAAAAAAATATTTCATATTGAGTTTCTCTCTTTCTCTCTAGCGAACGGACGGTAAAACCTCTGTAATCATCGACCTCTGAATTGTACAAGACAAAAAAATCTGGTGTAAACATCACACGACTTTCCTTATCATATTAGGAATGGGAACAGGACCAAAAGCCACTGGTGACTCAAAGGTAACATTTACCTAAAAATCAATGTCAAATTCGTAATCAGCACCTCAAAATCATTGGATTTGATATGTCACAATCCCCATCTACGATAAATAATAAAAAAGTTAGTCAAAGCGGGTCCCCCCAAAATACCGGTAAATTGGGGCCGCGATCCAAAAAGTTCAAGATATCAAAAAATTGATCAGAAGAGACCCCTATTATTTTTTTAATCTAAGAAAATGTTGTTTTTTAACTTTTTTTGTATCTTTAACCAATTCAAAGAAGCAGCACTTGCGGCCAATAATTGCGGCCCTGCGGCCGCATTCTGCGGCCGATTGAAACCAAAAGTTTCGTGGTTCGTCTGGTGTATAAAACTAATTTGCATACCAAATTTCAAGTGTCTAGCTCTTACCGTTCTTGAGTTATCCTGTTCACACACAGACACACAGACACACACACACACACACACACACAGACAGACGCACGGACCAATGGCTGAAACTAACTTTTTTTGGTATCCTGAGGCTATGATTCGTCCAGAAATGTGAAAAACTGGGTAGGTCAAATTTTCGACGAATACAATACTTTCCTTATTATAGGATAAGGAAAGTAAAAAAAAACTTTCAGAAAAAAAGGTAATACATAATATTACGAAGTTCACAAAAAAAACTTCCATATTTTAACCCCCCCCCCCCTCGATCGAACTTGTCAGTAACGTCAAATTGGAAGATAATTTCCCTGAGGAGAGTTGGAGGGAGATCCAGTTTCATGATGCAGGGATGTAAATTACAATATCATTTGCCATACCATCAGGGCCTCCTACGCAGAAAGCACACCCCCCAGCGGGACAGGTTTTGCTCTGAACTTGAATGTTTACAGACTCTGGGGTTCACTCATACCTTGTGAGGAAAAATGAGTAGGTGCTTGGGTGAGAGCCGCGACCAGTGGCGGGATTTTGGGAAAAATGCACACAAAAATAACAAGAAACACGTTCATAATTTTGCGCTACCCACTAAAGTTGCGATATGATAACCTAAAAGACATTTATTCATTTACATCCTCCGTACAGGATATTGTCTGTCTGGCTTGACTGACTGTCTGGCTGGGGGACGTTAAACAGGGAGAAGACCAGTGCCTCGCTAGAGGACTATAAACAGAGAACAAACTAGCCAACCCTTACAAGCCAGGCTAGCTTGCAGTTTCCTAAGGGTTTAATGGCTTGTACAGAAAAGTCCAAGTCCTCATGATGGTTGATCGCACATAGAAATATGTGGTTCAGGACGAGCCAACTTTGAAATAAAGTTGGCTGGAGACCATCACTCACCCCTCCAGCTCTAGCCAAGCTGGCTACAACAAGAACATGTATAGTTGCATACATATATCAACACTTGAAAAACCAACTTTTCATGGCTAAACCTGGTGGGAAACCCTGTATATTTATCGGTCACCATATATTTCAGTTCGTCACAATCATGTGACGTCACAACTACTCGAACTCACACTTCTAATTTTTTTTACCGAGCTTGTGACTCGAACCACCGACCTCCGGGTTACGAGTCCGCCGCCTTATCGATCACAGTGAGGTCGGTGACACAAAGGTCACCCGGTATATTTAATTATAGTATGGCTTCTTCAGTTCTTAATAATGGCCACGAGATGATCACGATTAAAAAACAATAATCAACATTCACTAAAACTACTTAAAGAAAGAAAAAAGAAAAGAAAATGATAGTGTTACTAAAAGAAAGTAAGAATTACGTGCCTAGCACTTATAAAGATCTTTTTATTTTCATTATGTATCTCTTGTCTCCTCGTAATGGGTCCTTTATTAAAACCTTTATAATATCTTTCTCGTGAGGTAATAGTTCCTTCACAATCCACCTCTTAATGTCATCTTATCAGGCCCGAGATTCATGTGGGGCTAGGCAGGGTAGAGGATGGGTCTTCTTTAGACCCCTAGCATTATTATTACGAAACACTTTATTAGATTTAAGAAGACATGTATTATGTACGATACAAATAATTAATATAACAATTAAAAAATGAAAACAATATATAAAAAAAAAGGTAAAATAATAGAAAAATTATAATTATAAACATATGTTTTTAATATAATTTTTTATTTAATGTGCATCAATTAATAAATTGTTAACACAGTACAAGGGAGTTAGTAAATACAATAAATACAAACAAATAGTAAATACATAGTAAATAAAAATAATACATAGTACAAAAAAAAGCAGATTTTTTTAAAAAATGTCCAGGGCGAAGGAGAGGAATTAAGTGAGAAGGAGATGGAGAAAGAGAGAGATAAAGAAAGAAGGAGAGGGACAGGGATTCACTCATACGACGGACATCAACAGGTTGAACAGGTGTGGTTCAGTCTTCTTCAGGTGCTCAACTTGTAACAACAAAAAGTATATTTCTCAACTATAGGATTCAGGTGATTTGAACCCAAGACCTTCAATATGACAAGCAATTTATTATCTAACCACTGAGCTGATAACTCATAATGAATAATAATTTTATTATTAAGTATATGCCCCGGAACCGCGCTTTCGCTAAACTTCAGGCCACTTTATCTTCACATCCATGCCATTCCGGAAACGGGTCAGGATTTTGCGCTCCGGCCGGATTTCGAACCCGCGACCTATGGATCAGCAATGATGCTCTTAAAGCCACGGAAGTCGGCCATAATTATTCAAATATTTTCTCACACTCATCGGCGCATGCGTCGCGTCGGTGAGAAAGTTCTACGGAAAGTGACACATTGGCCCCCCCCCCGGGTACCGGCCCTGTTCTATCGTACCTGGCCCATCTGATCAGGGACAAAACAATAGAGGACTTCACTTCTGTCTGGAAGTCTGCAACTCCGGGTGGCTTCGTGTTATGTCTTCATTGAGAACAACAATACAGAGAAAGAGACTAATGATGCTTCGGGACGAGACAGTGGTAGCCAAAATGAGTTTGCAGGCACCGGGGGGTTTTTTTTTATTTAATATTTTTAATTTAATTTTTTGGCATTGGTTATTCCCCTTATCATGGGAATTTGCCATTCAGCCATGGCACCGGGGTTATTATAATAAACTGGTTGAAGTCCCTCAAGCCACAAGAGAAGCCTGAAATACCACGCCGACCTCTATTAGATCTACTGTGACCAGGTAATGTTAATTCCGATAAAATTCTAATATTGAAATTCGGAAGTACTGTGTTTGTTTTTGTAAAAAGAATATTTCTTTGGTACGATTTTTTTCTTTTTAATATACTTAAACTACATAAAACACTCTTCTTCATGGACAACTTCCCGAGGCAGTGTAGGTCAAATTTACTTTTCTAAAAGAAACAATAACCTCTTTAAAAAAGAAACCTGGATATAAGAGATAAAAGCGGGTCCCTTGAGTCTTCTCGTGTCCAGGTTAGACTCTATATTGCAGATGTGTACAATAATATAGTAACAGGCATGTCTCGTAAGTCAGTTGGCCGCATTTTGGAAACCCCTGAACCGGTTTCAAGAGCTGGAGAAGATCTCGAGATAACCACTTCAAGGTCACTGGAAACCAGGGGGTAGGAGGGAAAGGGGGGGGGTGGCGCCTCACAAATTACCTCGCCTGTCACACAACAAGCTCGCAGCACGCATAATGAGGGAGTCAGTGGTTCCCAAAGTACCTGATGCGGTCCACAAGTAGGCGCCTCCATTGAAGTGTGGACAGCCGAAACAAAGACAGATAGCGTCGACGCCGACGGCGCGTTGGATGACCGAAGTTAAGCAACGTTCAGCGAGGTGGATACTTCGTGATGCTGGCATTCCTGCCCAACCCAGGCTGTGTGAGGTAAATGAGGGTAGCAGGTTAGTGAGTTTCCAGCGAATGGACGGTAAAACCCCCGTCGTGATGTGACCATGCAGATGAGAGCGAAGTAAAAACAGAAAAACGTGTGAACAAAGCCAGAGTCGATGGCATGTTGAATACAACAGTTCTTGTTCTATCATAGAAGTTCAGCAACGTCCAGCGAGGTTAGGACTTGTCCATTCAAATCCAAAACCTCGTGATACTGGTGTGAACCTTCCCCTAAAGAGTACACTCGACCTGAGTATGAGAAAAATCAAGGGAATAACGATTTTTTCTCTTATATCATGGTCTTTCTTAAAAAGGTAAGCTAGACCTTGAAAGTGCATGCATTCATTTACACATTTACACATTCGAGAATTGAAGCACCCTTTCTGTAAATAGGAAAGAGCATACATAGATCAAATTTTTATTAATATTTTATTTAGAGTGCAGTACAATACAGGTGTATTTTATACCTATACTTATTATACATTTTTAAAAGGAACAGAGCAAACAGTCATAACAAAATGCACTGTTTATTGACTGTTTCTCTCAAAATGTAAACAAACAGTCGCACATCCGTTCGTGAAATAGTTCTAGCTTCTGATTGGTTCTCATTCTGCGTCCTTTTGATAAATGGAATATTAATTGAGAGCGCCAAATTTTGAATCTGCATTTTAAATTTACTTTTTCAATGAGATGGCATTCCCTTATCTAAACTCGTTGAGTGAGGACCTTTTCTGGTTTTCTCCGTAAATTTTTTAGGCCTTTTCCAATTTTCCATAGAAAGCCTAAAATTTCGAGTCTTTCCTAAATTTGTGAGAACCTTTACTGCTTCGAATATAGTTCCTGTGTATAGTAAAACAGTTCTTTCTTTTTCTGTGCGGGCCATTTTTCAACTGAAATGTGATTTATAATCTAAGAACATTTAAGACAACCCAAAATGGGTGACAACTCTGGGGGCACAGGCCCCCAGCCTAATGACAATGAAGTGCCTAAACCGATTTCCTTATACAACAAAGATGTCAAATATGAACAATATAAAGTTATCATTGAAACCAAGAAACAACCAAATGTGAAATACCCCTACTTATGCAAGTTCAAAGTTGGACAAATGGTAACCACTATCCTTCCTTCCTCAAATATACCTCACTTCAATCGGATAACTAGATCAAAAATTGTGGTAAGCTGTAATTCTTGTGCTGATGCCAATACATTGGCTTCCAATCCTGAAATCCTAAAGACATACAATGTCTGTGAAGACGTCGTCGAGTTAAGACGTGTGTATCGTACCGTTCCGTGTAAATAATGTATACATTTTAATTTTAATTTTTTACCACTATCTAAAATTTATCCTAGTGTTTCATCAGTGTAACATATACCAGAAAATTTTCCAAGACAAGTGTATTTATTATTCAATGACTAACCAATAATTTTAATTACCTAATTAATTAATTTTAAATCTATCAAATTCATAATTTAATCGAAAAACCACATCACCAAACAATAACATCAATTTTGTTTACATATAAAAGTCCTTGAACATAAATGCAACACCATAAGTAGATACTGTTACCTACTCTACGTCTTGAAATCAACAGTGTACTCCTAATTAATCAACATTCCACCGTTCTGTAATATACTGGATAGTCCAATATGGCTAATCAATTACATATAACTCAACAGAATGGATTAACAACCATCTTGCACCTGGGATTCACCTATGCTAATTCGACACAAATAATAAATGGCAACAACTCTTTTCGTTGCATACGCCCGGAGTGTGAAGGATCCATCATCGTACACACTGAAAGGAACACAGGTAATGGCAATGTGTTTGTTTAAATTCATCAAACTTGGTCAAATGCACAATGACTTGGTTCGCTGTTCAGGGAGATTTACTAGAAGTACCATCAAATCCAATCAGACTTCCATTGCAAACCCACTAGATCTGACTGTATACGAAAACTGTATCGATGAAACCAATCAAAACTTAGAAGAAACAATTATAAAGAATGCACTTGAAAATATAACACCATCAGCTGACGCTGAAGATTTCTTCATTAAACTGATGAATGAGCTTGACATTATGTTCAAAAAGTTCAAAGAGACTCGAAACTTCAACGTCATAGAATTGAACAAATTAGTTCGTAGTATGTTTCTACTTCTTAATGACAAGTGTGCCCAAGTGGAAAAGTTTAAATTAAACGAAGAAACGCTTGGACAACAACTGCTCAAGTTACAAAATGATCTTAGAAGCGCAAAAATAAAAATCAAGGAGTGCGAAAAGGGAAATAAACTTTTATTAGAAGATCATGACGAGCAAATTAAACATTATACTGAAAAACAAAATGAACAATCAGAAATAATAAAGAATCTCCAAAAACAAATTGAAAAACTGTCCCGATCTCCAACTAAAAATGCATCAAAAAATACTGAAACAGTGGTAGTAACAAAGGGAATTCAGTTGAACGCCACCACCCAGTACAGTCCAGTTAAGATCGCTCCACAACATGACGTCACTCCCTCCAACCTCAAAGAACCACAGGGCGTTACAATAACAAATGCTGACACTGCGTACAATAACAATCAACTGACAGAGCATACATCAGCCAACAACACCGAACAGCTGAAGGTTAGTCAACATGACGTCACAGCTGCCTCTCTGACCTGTGAACCAGACAGTAACAAAGCGTTACCATCAGCTGCTGATACGAACAACTGTAAACAATCTGCTGAGTGTTATGTTTCCATCAGCAAATTTGTGGACTTGGAAAAGAAAGTGAAATTACTTGAGCAGAATTTACAAGGTTTAAAGAACAATGCAAAGGGTCATGAATCTCAGCTCAAGTCTATTCCATCGACCTCTTTAGATAAACAAAAGTCAAAAGCCATAGACAGTAAAAAGGAGAATCATCCATCCATTTTTATAATCGGTGACGGACACTCTCGAAACCTAAAAGAAACACTAGAGAGAAAAATCCCAAGAAGCTGGACAATCAAATCATCATTCAACAAAGAAGCAAATATGAAAGCTGTTAGTGAAAACCTCATCCAACAAGTAGATAAATGCAACCATCTCATACTCTTCGCTGGTTCAAACGACATGTTCGTATCACCAAAAAGGGAAATTCTAGCGAGCTTGAAGAGGATTATTGAGAAGTTTAGTGACAGCAAATTCATTCATCTCCTGCTTGTCCCGGAACGTTACGATGATCTGACCTACAACTATCACATTAACAAGGTCAACGAACTTATTTCAGATTTTGTGAAACCCTATCCTAACGTTTTGACCTACAACACTAAAGACATTGTTGATTCCTGGGACTATTACGACAACCTTTTTATAGGGAGAATAGGAAAGATCAAAATTTGCACTGAGCTTGCTAAAAAAATATTAGGAAAAGACACAAAGATTGACTACAATACATTGAATGGGATTCAAAGCCAAAATAAGACATCTGTGACCCTTAATAAAACTAAATCATCTCAAAATAAGGTACAATTCGAAAAAACAAATGATTCTAAGATAAAACCTAACTTAAAAACAAATGAGAACAGACATACAATACAGAAAACTAACCGAGACATACAATATAGAAATCAAAACGGACGGAACACGAACACGAACACACTCACATATAAAAGTTTCAAGTCCACATCTAGGGCTCCTAGGAATGAGGAAAATGAGATGACAATCTCGTTCCCTCATAACCTCTATTCTAACTATGGAGAACGGTACAATCCAAGAAATAGTTCCAGGCGTTGGACTAATTCCTTGTACCGTAACAGTCGAAATTTTCCATAGATACAGACGATTCGCCTCTCGCGAAAATAACACATGACATTGTACATAGTAATTTATCTTTTGACAGTACTACATTACCAGATAATGTAGATTTTATTCCCAATGACATAACACCAGGATCCACCCATGATCTTGTGATTAATGAACTAGGCCCTGATACCTATAAACAAATTTGGGACAATGTAGAATTAGCATGCAGCATCGAGTATGCTTTAGACGAGTTCTACAAGAAACCAATCAGTACGAAAAATTCGCAAAGTAAAAATAATGTTAATAACCCTCTTGTACCCCCCACTACAACACACAAAAAGACTGGTGAAATGACCATTAACACCCAAAAATCCAACTTATTAATCTACTACCAAAATGTCAGAGGGTTAAATAGTAAATTAAAAGAGCTATCATGTGGCCTAGTATCAAGAGCTGTACCGGCCGATATTTATATTTTCAGTGAGACCTGGCTTAGTGACTCCGTGCAAAACGCCGAGCTAGGATTCTCTAATTACATAGTATATCGTACTGACCGATCTCAATACACATCCAACGCAAAGAGTGGTGGTGGTGTATTAATTGCAGTAAAAAAATCTATACCATCCTACAGTATTAATACAATTAATAATAAAACTGAAAGCATTTTTGTTCATATAAAATACCACTCGACGCGACTAGTATTAACAAATACATACCTCCCACCCAGGTCACCATTAAATATTATTAATGATTTTATTGAATGTATTGAGGAAGTAATCTCAAAATACAGTTTCATATTAATGTTTGGTGATTTTAACTTCCCAAATATTAGATGGATAACAGATAACAAGCGTCTGAAACCTGAGGGAACTCATACTGCTCAATCCGAAATATTTCTATCAACTATATCCGACTACCATAATTTTTCTCAGATGAATTGTATAAAAAATGACCATGATAGCATATTAGATCTTGTTTTTACTAATTTTAATCATTTTAGAGTAAAAGTAGATAAATGTTTGGACCCTCTATCAATTCCGATTGACAAGTATCACCCCCCTCTTGACATATGTTTAAACATACCAGCGATGGCTCCTAGAGTTAAGAATTTAATTTGTGATTTGCATAAGCGTGCTGATGACGTATACCAATTTAAAAAAGGTGACTATAGATCTCTTTCTAACGCTCTTGATAACCAGAACTGGGAAACAATATTTGATAATTGTGACGATATAGACAAAGCTCTTTCCAAATTTTACTCGATTCTCCACGAAAACATTGCTAAATTTATCCCTTTAAAAACTATACATGAATTGAAATTCCCCGAGTGGGCTACCCCTGAATTTAAAGATCTTGTATTTCAGAAGAAAAAAGCTCATAAAATATTCAAGTCTTCGGGTTCTAAAGAACATCTTGACCAATTTAAACTCTTGAGAGTGCAATGTAAATCAAAATCTCAAGTTGATTATTCAAATTTTGTTAAAACAAAAGAATCCGAGTTTAAGACAACACCGGCGAAATTTTGGTCTTTTATTAAGTCCAAGAAACAAGATAATGACATGCCATCTCAAATGACACATGAAAATAAAACCTCTTCTGATCCTAACACTATTGCCAATCTATTTGCAGAAAATTTCTCAGCAGCCTACTCAGCTGAACAGTTGGCACCACCTTATTTTAAATTTGACAATATCCTCAATCCGACACTGAAAGAGATTTCTGTTATTACAGAAATTAAAAGCTGACTCATCTAGTGGACCAGATAATGTTCCACCTATTATTCTTAAAACTGTGCCACTGTTTTAGCCCTACCTCTCAAATTGTTATTTAATAAATCTTTAAGTACAGGGATGTTTCCTCACAGCTGGAAAACATCCTTTGTAATACCCATTTTTAAGAATGGTGATAAAAATAACATAACGAACTACAGACCAATTTGTAAATCTTCCGCCATTCCCAAGTTATTTGAATGTCTCATTTACAACATTTTAGCGCCTACTTTATCTCCCCTTCTTACCAGTCATCAGCACGGTTTTGTAAATAAAAAATCAACAACTACAAATCTTTTATCTTTTACTGATCACATAAACAGAGTCATTGACCAGGGAGCCCAATTTGACTGCATTCTGACAGATTATAGCAAAGCTTTTGATAAAATTAACATTAACATCTTATGTGCCAAATTACAAGCCTATGGTATACATGATCCCCTCCTGACATGGTTTTATAGTTATTTTTCTGACAGAACTCAATTGGTTAAGCTGAAATCGACATTGAAAAATGACAAATGTGGTTGCACATCCAATAGTATAAATAACCAGATTACCATTATATCTGACCCTTTCGAAGTTAAGTCTGGCTGCCCACAAGGTGGACACATATCAGGACTAGCCTTCGATTTATTTATAAATGACATATATTTATTTTTACTGACAGATTTTTGGTTATTTGCTGATGACAAAAAGACTGGACAAAGAATTAATAATATAAACGATGCTGTACTTCTACAAAAATCTTTGGATAATCTCTACCTATGGTGTTCGACTAATAAAATGGAATTAAACATAAAAAAATGCAAAGTCATCACCTTTAATCGAAAAAAGAGCCCAATCATATTTGAATACAAAATTAATGGCATTCCCCTGGAAAGAGTTTACAGCATCAAGGACCTTGGTGTAACTTTTGACCACAAATTATGTTTCAATGACCATTATAATAATATTACTAGTCGAGCTTACAAAACACTCGGGTTCATAAACCGAAACTCGAAAGATTTCCAAAACCCTAAAACTTACATCCTTCTATATAACGCTTTTATTCGCTCTTTGCTTGAGTACGCATCTCCTGTTTGGTCGCCATATTATGAAAAATACAAATTACAAATTGAAAGAGTACAGCATCGATTCCTTCGAAATCTCGCCTATAGACAAGGAACTCCAATGGCTTTTACAGACCATGACTATTGTAAAATCATGAAAAATAATAATATTTTATCTTTAGACAACAGAAGGGACAATAGCGACATAATCTTTCTATATAAAATTTTAAATGAGCTGACATTATTGCCTGAATTAAAAGAAAATATCCGATTCCGTAATATAGGCCGAAATACTCGGAACAAAGACATTTTTGATTTAGATTTCTGCTCAAAAAACTATACCTTCCACAAACCACTAAATAGAATGATGAGATTATTTAACAAAGTTTCTCAGTCCGATTCATCCATACATCCCTTCTCTTGTTCAATCAATGAAATAAAAGAAAAATTAAGAAAGATATTAGATACTTAATATTTGTTACAATCATAGGATATACCTATATTTATAAGATAAAAAATTTATTGTCTTTTTTCTATATATATCTTAACTATATATCTATGTATCTGAACTATATTTCTATGTATCGTAACTATATATATTATCATCAAATAAACATGGGTTTACCCCGTCAATTTATGAAAATTAAAAAATTAAAAAAAAAAAATGTCTATATTCCTGCCAATTACCTTTACAAATTTGCAATTTTAAAAGATATTGATCCTGACTTCACTGATGATGAAATCCTAGCGAATATTGATGCTCGCAATTTCAATATAGTTGGAGTGCAAAGGCTTAATCGCCGAGTACCCAATGAAGTTGGAGAAACCAAATATGTCCCAAGCAACACAGTAAAACTCATGATAGAAGGTCAATCCCTCCCTTCTTATATTTACTTATTTCATGTAAAAGGTGAAATTGAACCCTACATTCAAAATGTAATGCAATGTTTTAACTGCCTTCAATTTGGTCACTCTAACAAAAAATGTAATAGTGAACAAAAATGCAAAAATTGTTCTGAAACCTTGTCTCTCTCCACCTCCCACAACTGTCAAAACTCAACTCCTTCATGTCTACACTGCCGTGGTAATCACTCTTCTATTTCCAAGAAAGATTGCCCAGAATATATCAGACAATGTGACATCAAAAAGATAATGATGGTACAACCTCTTTGCTTTCAAGAAGCTGCAATCTTATTCCCTCGAAAAAATACCAAATCCTTTTCTTCTAAACTACAATCAAGGCTTGATCAACAAAACTTTCCTGCTCTTCACAATAATATCCAGTCCAACCAATCCAAATCTTCTACTATCCCAAGTCTAGTAGTTCCTCTAACTTCTGCTGTAAATTCTCCTTCCCTTCCTTCCTGTTCCATGAATATCTATGATTTCAGACCAAATACTTATGAAACCCACAAGAGGAGAGCTCCTCCTGGCAGCAACAGGATCCCTAAGAAAAAATCCTTTCATCCTCAAAACCATCTTCCAAAATTTCAATCAAATATTATAAAAGAACAACTCATCAATGTGGAACAATACAAAGGTCCCAATGGTGTTTGTCTTAACAAAAATATCATTTCCTCTATTGACAATAAACTTTCTGAACATAGCTATGCACAATCTTCCTTACCTAAGAATCCAATAATCAATAAATTGAAGAAGATCTACTCTTCTAAAATTGATTTTTCTCAATCCCCAAAATCTGTTCCTCAAAATAATACTCATGAAAAGACTGATAGCCCAATTGTAAATAGTCCTGTTCCCAATATTCATTCCCCAATGGATACCACTGAAACCATAATTGAAGATAAAGTAAAGGATAAAACCGCTACTGGTGATGAGCCTTCTATACCTGAAGAAGCCTCTCCCCCCCAGGGATAGTTTTGTTCTTTGCATTATTTTTATTATTATTTTATTTTATATTTTATTTCATTCATTTTTTAATACCATTTTTTATATTCCTTCAAGGTCTCTCTTATATTTCAATATCTTGACTTTTTTATACCTATTTTTATCAATTTATGACAGCACAAAATAAGACTAGTCACAATTTAATTCTTCAATGGAATTGTAATGGTTTTTTTAGTAAGCTAAATGACCTTAAACTTTTAATCCAACAATTTTGCCCTTTAATTATATGCTTACAAGAAAGCCACTTAACTTTCAGAAACAAAATTAATTTCAACACTTTTAACTCTTACAGACACGACCATATATCTCATTCTCTCCATGCCTGTAATGGTGTATTGACTTTGGTACATAAATCCATTTTTTCCGAAATGATACACATCAATAGTGAAATTCAAGCTGTAGCTGTCAAAATATACCATCCATCTATTAATTTTGTCTGCATATGTAATGTATACATATCTCACAACATTACTCTTAATTATAATCAGTTGAATTCCTTATACAACCAATTACCTAAACCATGTCTACTAGTTGGGGATTTTAATGCCCACCACATTTTATGGGGAAGTTCTTCCAATAATCCTAGAGGTTTAGTTTTGGAAAATTTCCTTTTCAATAACATTGACCTTGGAATCCTCAATAATGGATCCCCAACCCATTTCAACCTAACCCACAAAATATTCACCCATATTGATTTATCATTAGCTTCTGATTCACTCCTTCCCCTCCTTGAATGGTCCACCCATGATGATATTTATTTCTCTGACCATTTCCCAATTATTATATCTTTACATCCTTCTCTAAATTTTACATACAACAGCCCCCAAAGACCTTGGTCCTATGGAAAGGCTGATTGGGTTAAATTCCAAGAATTAACCAAATCACTTGCTGATATACAAATAAATGATAACAATATCAACTTAGGAGTATCAAAATTCAATGACATTATTTTAAGTGCTAGTATTCTCTCCATCCCTAAATGCAAAATTAAAACTAAATGTGTCCCATGGTGGAGCAAAGAAATCGCTGAGTCAATTCGCATTAGGAAAAAAGCATTGAAAAAATATCGAAAAAATCCTACCATTGATAATTTTATTCACTTTAAAAAATGTAGAGCTCAAACCAGACAAATAGTACAAACAAAAAAATGTGATTCATGGCTTGAATTCCTCTCATCAATCAACAAACCATTAGACCAAAAAACCATGTGGAAACAACTAAAAAGATTAAAAGGTAAATATCCTTACAACCCTATAACTTTTATTAAAGATGATAATGTTATAATAAGTGATTCTTACGAACAATCAGAAATTTTTGCAAAACATTTTTCCAATGTTTCCAAATCTTTACATTATGATAAAGAATTTCAAATCTTTAAAGATAATGCTGAAAAAATAAATATAATCAATATATCTGATAATCTTGAGTGTTATAATGAAATATTCAGTTATAAGGAATTACAAGAGGCTCTTAAAAATTGCAGATCTTCTGCAACTGGCTTAGACGAAATTTCATATCCTATGTTACAGAATTTATCACAACACTCACTGGAAGTATTACTTTCTCTTTATAACCATGTATGGACTAGTGGTTTGTTCCCAGAAATTTGGAAAAAGTCCATCATTATTCCTATTTGTAAACCTGGTAAAGATTCAAAAATTGCTAAAAATTATAGACCAATATCCTTAATAAGTTGTACCAGTAAAATAATGGAGAAAATGGTTAATAACAGATTAAGATGGATCTTAGAATCAAAAAACCTCCTTGATAGATACCAAAATGGCTGTATTAAGGGTAAATCAACTATTGATAGTTTAGCACTATTAGAACATCATATACTAAAAGGATTTGCATGTAAAGAACATACTGTTATGGTGAGCTTAGACATTGAAAAAGCTTTTGATCTCACTTGGAAACACAAAATACTACAAAAATTAAATAAATGGAATATCAATGGTAGAATTTTCACTTATCTTGAAAAATTCCTAAATAACCGAAGCATTCAAGTTAAAGTAAACAACTCCCTTTCCTCACTGTATAACTTAGAGAACGGAATCTTGCAAGGTTCGTCTCTAAGCGCAACACTGTGGAATATCGTAATATCTGATATCTCCAAATGTTTCAATAATCCCGTGAGATATAGCATATATGTTGATGATATCATTTTCTATATGACCCATAAAAATCCCGATTCCATCCAATTAGCTTTACAAAAAACATTAAATTCCTTGACTCGTTGGGCTAAATCTAACGGCCCAAAATTTTCCGAAGAAAAAACAAAAATGATATTTTTTTCTAGAAGAAGACCTATTCCTTCTTTTGATCTTGTATTTAACAATATCGTAATTCAAAAGTTTAACCAAATTAAAATATTAGGGATGATATTTGATGCCCGCCTCACATGGAAATTCCATATAGATTACACTAGAGCCAGAGCCATTAAAGCATCTAATATTTTACAAATTTTAAATAACAAAAATCATGGACTTAGTAGAAAATTTTTATTAAGACTTTACAAAAGTTATGTTAGACCAATTATTGAATATGGTGCCCCAATTTATGGGTCCGCTAGTAAATTCCAACTCAATCGACTAGAACCAATCCAAAATAATGCTATTAGAATAGCTACTGGTGCATTTAAATCAAGCAGAATCGAAAATCTGCTTGTTGATGCTGGCGAACCTCCCTTACAATATAGACGCATGTATCTTATTAATAATTATGTTGCTAAAACTTTATTCCAATTCATAAACCCAATGAAGGACATAGTAATGAGTATTAGTGAATATGATATAATACATATTTTCTATGGCAAAACTAAACCTTTAAGCTTAAGATTTTATGAAAATAATCATAATATTAAAACTCTTTTCCCTCTCTTACATACATCTAATAATTTACTTCCTTTTTGGAAAAACAACCTTCCCTTTTTTCATAAAATTTCAAACCAACAAAAAAAATTCTGCCTACCCAATAGAATTCAAACATAAATTTAATGAATTTTTATCAAAAATATCTAAGAATGCAATTATTTGCTATACTGATGGCTCAAAAAGTGAATCTGGCGTTGGATCGGCTTTTAAATTTTTAGATATTGTAAAAAGTGCTAAACTTAATAACATATCTTCTAGCTTTACTGCTGAAGCTATTGCTATGGAAATGTGTCTAAAGCATGCTTCAGAATATGATTTTTCCTCTAAATCCAAAGAAATTATTATTTTTACTGATTCTCAAAGCTTAACTATGTCAATGAACAAATTATGCCCCAAAAATTCAATTATTGAAAAAATTCAAGAACTCTGCCATTTTTTAATTTCTATGGGGATTAAACTATCTATTGTCTGGATCCCTTCCCACTGTGGAATTTCCGGCAATGAGAAAGTTGATCAAATAGCTAAATCCAACAACCATAATTCTACTATAGACATTATTACCATGCCTGATTTAAAAATTTATTTAAAAAATAAAGTTAAAAAAGAATGGCAAACATGGTGGGATGACATAGATACTCCTAACAAAATAAAATTAATTAAAAAAGATGTTAATCCTTGGGAGAGTTCTAATAGAAACAATCGCCTTGAAGAAAAAATAATCACTAGAATAAGAATAGGGCATACATTAATAACACATCAATTTCTTATGGAGAAAACTGACCCTCCAAGATGTACTTTCTGCCCTGACATTATATTATCAGTTGATCATATTCTTAGATATTGTCCAAAATACAAAGATATTCGAATCAAATATAATTATACTAATAAAGAATTAATGGATATTTTAGGAGACTCTTCTTTTAAAATGGACAAATTAATGATGTTCCTAAAAGAAATACATGTATATAAAAAAATCTAACCTGAATACTTCCCTTCTCCTATTATTAATAATTATTAGACCCGAAACCAACTCCTCCTTATTATTTGTATTCTATTGTACTCTGATATCTTTTCCCTTCTACTTATTATTTTAACTTGTTATACTTATATTTATATTTCTGTATATTTTTATTTTTATTTATACCCTTTTTCCCTTTTTGTTATATCCTTATATTTATCCTTTCTTGTATATTTCTATTTCTATTTATACCCCTTTTCCTTATTCTGTATTTCCTTATACTTGTAAATAAATGATACCATTTTGAAAGGGGCATATAACACAACCTAAAGTTGCGCCCCTTTTAAAATAATTTATGAAAAAAAAAAAAAAAAATCAATGAGATGGGTTAAGAACCATCTCATTGAAAAAATCAGAGAAGATCAACACAAATACAGCTGATTACAGAAATTTCTCTCTGTTGATCTCTGAAATGACCTTGTTATATTTTCTTTATCTTCAACCAATCAAATGCCTCAAACATGTAAATATGTTTGTGCAGTTCCGATTAAAATTTTATAATAAAAATTCAACTATTGCCTCATTAGATCATGGCGGTCAACATGTCCGCCATTTTTACTGATGAAGTGCTCCTCGTAAGATGCCCATAGAACATTGAGAACTATTTATCTATTCATTGTTTTAAATCTACGTGAAATTGTCCTCTTATATCCTTCACGTTTTACTGAGTTAATATTACTAGCGACCATCCTGAATCGTACGTCCCCTATCTATGTAGGTCCTAGGACATATTCTCGGACAGGTGACAATCAGCAAGACACAACATGGCGCAAACTGTGATTGCGGGAAATCCAAGGAAAGCGATCAACCGGGCGACCTAGAAATTATAATACAGTGGATAACAGTGTGGCTGGTTTTGTTTCTGTGACTAACGGTGTGTCATGTCAATACGATGTCGGTCTTGGCTATAAGCTTTACAATTATTACACTTACTTTAACAATGCAAAACCGACCTCAGTAACTTGATCGATAAGGCGGGGGACTTGTCACCTGGAGTACTTGTCACAAGTGTGGCTGGTGTTGTTTCTGTGGCTAACGGTGTGTCTTGTCTATACGATGTCGGTATTGGTTATAGCGTTACACTTATAATTACTTTTAATATACAAAACCGACCTCAGTAGCTTGCTCGATAAGGAGGCGGACTTTTCACCTGGAGTTCGGTGGTTCAAGATAATCGCTTGTCATTAGGAAGGCCCCGGGTTCGAATCCCAGAGGCGACTAAAAAATGTCTTAAGGTTACAGTTGTTTAGTAAGAGATATCTTCCGGTGGGCTCGTGTTGAACCAGCACCTAATGGGGAACTATAATATGTCCAATTAATAAAGTGTAAATAAATAAATAAATTGTGTCACTTCTCGCCCATCAGGGGGGAGGCATACTAAAACATATACTAATAAGAGGCATACTACGGGATGAGCAGGCTACAACACAGACTACAAGCATCTAAAGTAGCTCTTGTTTCATGGCTACGTGAAATAAAAAAGGCTTTGAAACAATACTTTTTTATATAAAAAAGTAGTTGCTATTGTTGCTCTAGAATGCTCTATCTAGGGGTGTTGTTGTGTGTCTGGTCATGACGCGTGGAGGATGAATATGAAATAAAGTGACCTGCATAGAAAGTTGGACTTGTAAAGTAAGTACACGATATAATATCTTACAATTAATAACAATGTGAAGAGGAAGAAGAAGAATAAGAAGAAAAAAATAAATAATGAAAGTACAAATTAAGTGGAATTTTAGAGCGGACAGGAAATCCTTAGACTACCTCACTCCGGCACACTCGAAAAAAAAAAACAGAAGCTGAATTATTCACAAGTCAGCATTGTTAAATCCATTGAGGTTAATTGAATCAGGAAGTTACATTGGTTGAGTGAATCAGCATCATTCAAGAAAGTTAAATTCATTCTTTCCTGGAGGTCGGTGGTTCAGTGCCGGGTTTCAGCGTAAATTGAGTATAGTTTGTGATATCTCGAAAGTGACGAACACAAATGTGAATAATATGATAACTAATTTAACTTTATTTCATCCTTGTTCTTTTCACTTCCTCTCCTCTCCTCACACTGTCACTCACTATTTTTTTTTCTCTCTCTCTCTCTCTCTCCCTCTCATTATCTCTGTCTCTTACTCACTATTTCTCCCTCTCTTACTCACTCACTCACTATCTCTCTCTCACCCCCCCACACGCACACTCTTACTCTCACTCTCCTCACACTATTTCTCTTAATATCTCACTCGTTTTTTTTACCTCTCTCACTCACAGAGAAAAAGAGAGAGTGAGTTAATAAGTGAGTGAGAAAGGAAAAAAGATTGAGAGAGAAAGAGAAAAAGAAAGATAGAGAGGGAGAGAGGGAGAGAGAGGAAGAGAGGGAGAGAGAGAGAGAGAGAGAGAGAGAGAGAGAGAGAGAGAGAGAGAGAGAGAAGACGAGACGTTATAAATGAAGAACCAGCATTTGCATGAATAATAAAATAATTTACTGCTAAACAGGAGAGCAAAACATACAAACACAATTTTATTTCACAATTGAATGAACGAGATGAATTTTTCAGCAGAACGTTATATGAAATCAGAATAAATTCTGCCATCAAGATATAATGAAATTAAGTCAGGAGGAAATTTTATGTGCAGGCTCTTTAGTGCCGGAATAATGATAATGAACTCTTTAGTGGAAGGTAACTACCAGGCAAGGTTAATGCTCAAAGCATTTTCTACCACCTAACCATCAAAGTTTTATTATTATGTGTTCAGAAACTCAAATTGATGAGGAAAAATTCATGCACTGGGTGGGATTCGAACCAACGGATCCCTACGCTACCTAGTTTACCAAATTAGCGTGTTAACCCTTGACTACAGAGAGAGAGAGAGAGAGATTAGTAGAGTGAAAGGGAGGGAGAGAGAGAGATACAGACAGAAAAGCAGGGATAGAGAGAAAGAGAGAAAAAAAGGCAAGGAAAGAGATATAGAGGAAAAGAGATAGCAAGATACAGAGGGAGGGAGATATACGAAAGAGATATTAAAAAGACGGCAAAGTTTGAGACAAAATAAAAACCATTACAAAAGTTTGAACTGCCAGCATGAAGTAGACATGCTAAAACTAATATACATCCAGCTTGATGCAGTGGTTCCTAACCTGTGAACCTGGGCCTCACTTACACAAAGCACTCTCGCTCTCAAGAAGCCCAAACCTTGTTCTTTGTCAGTTAAGAACAAGATTTGGGCGGTGCGGAAAACAAGTTAAGTAGGGTGGTGCGGAAGTGAATGCCGTTGGCATTAGCACCGCCCTTGATCAAGTTTTGTTTTCTTAATTTTGATTTCTATGTATGTATAATATATTCTATGTTATTTGTAAATAAAACTTGATCCAACATGTTTAATAATAATAAGAAATGCTGTGGGGAACGTGAGAGGCCCAAATGTGAAAACCATGTGAGATGAAGATTCCATTTCCGTGCCCAATCAGGCTGGATGAGGTTAATGTTTGAGTAATAGGATTCGGAGGTTTATGTGATGGGAAATACCTTGAGCATTAACCTTGGCAGTGCTTGGTAACTATGACTTATCTTGGATATTATCTGACTTGAAGTTTTTAAAAGAAAAGTTTTCGTACTTGTGTTAATCACTTTAGTGATATCATGACTTCTCAAATCCCAACTGGGAATAGGATAACTTGTCATGTTCCGGCTGGGTTTCGAACCCACGACCTCTGGATTCACAGAGTGCCGCCTTTACCACTGAGCTACCACCGGAACAGACATTATTATTATATCACCCCCCCCCCCCCCGCCCCCTCCCAGCTGTAGTCATGCTAGCTACTACTACAACAACATCACAAGTCCGCCGCCTTATCGATCAAGCTACTGAGGTCGGACCTAGGTTGTTTATTACCTTCATTAAGGACGAGGAGGAGGAGGATGGTTTGGGGGCCGCTGAATCTGAATAATGTACACATCCAGTCTAGTGTAAGGAAAGAGATATCACCGTCTCATCTCCACGCTAGATCATCCAGCCTCTTCCGTGGCCGAGTGTGTTAGCGCGCTGGGCATTGCACGCATGGTGACCTGGGTTCGATACCCAGCTCTGTTCTTGGCTTGAGGTCCCCTGATGACCCAACCAAAAGTTCACCGATTTGGTTGACAAAATCTTTCATATCCTTGCAGAATGGACCACTGTTTGAACGGCTAATTGATAAAAGATGTACTGGGAGGATAGACAGCTTATTTTGCCTTTTTCTTCCGACAAGCTATTTCTGCGGCTGCGCCACCACCTTCTCTAGAAGTTTGAGAGAGATATTATATGACATAACCATGGTGTCCACACAAGTAAAATCCTTTTTTTTGTAAATGTATTTTTGGTATGCCTATAAGTACCCATAAGAAGACATGGACTATTATCTTAATTCTTAATAAAAGAACTCTTAAAATTTCCTCTCAGTTAACCCCATAGTCCTATTCTTGTTAGTAGTATGCCTATAAGTACCCATACGGAGACATGGACTATTATCTTAAGAAACTCTAAAAATGTTCTCTCAGTTTCTTATCTTCTCTTGTATAGGAGTCTTTTCTTTGCTCATGAAAACTCTTGCCATCTTTTCTCTCAGCAAGTATTAGAACGTGCTTATTCAAGGATATCTGCAGGTAAATAGAAAGTATCCACGCCTCTTTTATCGATCTCAAAAAGGCGTTTGATACTGTTTGACATGATAAACTCCTTAACAAAAAAGACATTGAGAAGGAGGAAAAAATTAACAGGAGCTGTATCTTCAATAGCTAACATCTAAGGGACGAACTAAGAAAAAGAATTGAAAACATCAAAGATTTGTTAATCCAAGCCACGATCACTTAACAGCTGGTATAAATGCGCTATGATTGGTTGAAAGTCCCACCAGAGAGCGTGTTTTAAGGGATAGTTTAGAATTAGTTAATCTAATTCTGTTTCATAATTCGTCCTAAAATGGCGCAGTTGCTTGTAGATTTATCCAAAGCATTCAGCAGGACATTATTATAAGAGGTGCGAGAGAACGTACTTGCTATTTTGTTACACAAAATTGCAGGAAAACCCATAATTCAGAGGTTCTCTATCACCTCATGCAAAGTCATAGCCGCGCTGGGTGAATACGTAGAGATTACAGAATACTGCCAGAAGGATAGCAGAATGTACCAGTACAAAACCACAAAATTGACCTAATTAGTGAATCCATAAATCCACACGAGGTTAGTAGTGGGACAGCAGTCATCAGAAGCACAACAATGAAAAACTGAAGAGCTCTCGAAAGTGATGAAACTACTGCAGTGCCCGGGATGTTTGCCAAGGAACAGCATACATAATGTATAGTATATATCCAGTCCTATATACAAAGTATATAGCGCCATAAGGAAAATACATATGTGGGATTGATACAGGGAGCATTTTGCTGGACAATCTTGCATCTATTTTCCGAGGGAAATAAGAGAAGTAATTTCAACTACCTAATAGTAACAAGTCTGTCCCGGTAGCTCACTGATAAAGGAGGCACTATGTGAAAGCAGAGATTCCATAGGTTGCTGGTTCGAAACCCAGCCGGGACTAGATTTGGGATATGACATGCTCCCATTTGGGATTTTTACTACATAATAATACGTCTTGGGCTTACTGCTGGAATAATAAATGGGACTTGATAGTCCTAATCGGGCAGTATAAATAAGGCGATATTATTATTATCAACCCAGACAGCATGAAGTTCTAGATCTTCACAATATTTGTCCTGAATTCACCAAATACATGAATTATTTCTCATAAATTTGAGGAAGTGACAAATATAATAATAATAATGCCCGGTATAAGGGTACATTTATTAACGGTACAATACCTTTATATGTATAAAATATATACATGTCATAAAAACATTAAATTCTAAAGGAACAATAGTGAACAATCTAAATCGGGTGAAAAATAGAATATAAAAAATGTAAAAGAAGAAGAAGAAAAAGCAGCAAAATATGTTCAAAAATATCATTTGCATGTCTCATCATTCGGTTGTGAGTGGCATAGTTTAGGTGTAATTGGTTGCGCATATTTTGTTGACATAATCATGTCAACAACAACAAAAATCCAACAACTCTAACAAATAACTACTCATTTTTCTTAGCGAGTACTGATTAGACAAACCAGATATACAAAAAGTATAAAAAATTCTACCCGGCTGGAAATCAAACCACAGGTTCACACAGGGATTCGTTTTCCTGATCCTCATTGCACTCTCAAAAGTTCGGAATTTCCCTTTCAACCGTTAAATTTTGTTTAAACTCAATGAGAAAGTTTTTTTTGTATGAATATTTATTTAAAGAGGGATTTGTAACATGTTTTGTTAACCCAAAGCGGTGGCTGAAAGTACATGAAACATAGTGGGAACTATGTTTTCCGTTACCTTACAATCTGGCGGGCTGTCTCTTTCTTTGTATAGGCGTTCTTCACACCTCGGCCGAGGTGTTTAATAACACAGTCAGACTGCAGTTAAACGGGTGACCAAGGGATCTTGAGAGTGAGAAAGCGTCCCTGTCCAAGCCCTTAACCACGAAACCAACAGACCAGATCGTTTTACACGTCTTCAGCAAAACTCTTCAGCTGATGGCAAAGAGAAAGCTGTCACTGTCACTAACAATAGTATAGTCACTAGCAGTAGTACAGTCACTAGCAGTAGTATAGATCACCCACATTCGACACGACTTGGTACACACCAAACACCAATTTCTCACCGCTATACCACGCCCACTATGTCTGGGGACATAATTGAAATAGGATTCGATCTAATATGCAGACCTCCGTGGCTTAGTGGTTAAGAGCATTGATTGCTGATTCGGAGGTTGTAGGTTTAAATGCGGACGAGGCGGAAAATTCTGACCGAGTTTGTCCGCTTCCCGAATACCATGGATGACCAGGTAAAGTGCCCTGAAGTGATGCGGGGTACAATTATTACCTTTAGAAAATATATACATACGTTGCAAATATTATGGTAAGGCCCAATAAAGATATGCCCAGTAGTGCTCGGAAAACTACTAAAGCCAGGGTTAAAAAAATACTTTGCCAATTATGGACACAATACTTCCGCGTGATTGGTTCACACTTCACATTGTATACACTCGGCAATTTTGAGATTTTATACTAAATCACTGGTTTATAGTATACCGTTTTTCCTACATTCTAGAGTCCACAAGAAATTCTGTATCGGGAAGTTGTAGACCTTATAAATACACAGATACAGAGAGAAATCCTCTGCTTCCACAATAAGTGGTCGATCTTTTTTCTCCTAACGATTCTTACATATTACATAATTGGATTTCATTGTGTTGAGGTAATTCTTACATTACTTACCATGCTTATGATATGACTTACTCCAGTATCTTTATATAGTACATACCTGAAACACAGCAAGAAGGGGGGGAGTTAGATTTTTACATTTTATTTTTAATAGCATTTAAGTGTGCCACTACCAAATTATGTGCAGAGAATCATCATGGAAGGAAATCTGGAAGGAAGAAGACCAAGAGGAAGAAGAAGGTTTGGAATGCTGACGAACATGCTGAATGGAAGAACATTTGAACAGATGAAGGAGGATGGTATATGTAATCTTAATATATAAATGTCAAAGTCACTGACTGACTGATCATCACTGTTTCTCCGAACTTGTAAGTCCTAGGAAACTGAAATTTGGTAAGTAGCTTTGTCTTATAGTCTAGATGTGCAGTTAGACGGGATTTTTCGAAATTCCCACTAAAACACCTCCCATTGGCGAAAAAGGACTTTTTGCTTTCACGGCCATGCCTCGGCCCGCAAAGCGGGCGACAGCCCGCTAGTATTATATAAAACTAGGATTCTTTGAAAATTTTATTTAAAGGAATCCTAGTTTTATATAATATTACATATACCTAACATTTTGGATTTCTATTATGAACCTAATAACAAATAATTCCCCATCTTTCCATGAAGGAGGATGCCCAAGATCGAGTAAAGTGGAGAACGTGGAGGTGTAACCCGCTAGTATAATATAAGTGTGCCAACAAAGTATATATGATTCTATTTTTATTTATTTAAGTGTGCTAACATACATGTATTATTATGATTTTTATAATTTATTTCATTTAATAGGATTACCAGATTAGGAATAACGTATATCAGATTGATATTTAATATGTATTTTGTATTATATACACATTATAGGTTGTTTGCTTCCTATCTGGCCTGCATACATGACTGCCACGTGGTCATTTAATTTGTTTTATTCTTTTTTTCCTCCCTTACCTTAGTTTCTGTCACATGAAAATACGTAGGTATGTGAATTATGTTTCTATGAATAAGTCTGTTGACTCTATAAACTTACTCATAAAGTATAGCACGCTCGCTCCTCTTTGGCAGATTACTTTTACAAAGTCCAGAACTTTCATATTTTTACAGAGAGACAGAGAGAGAGAGAGAGAAAGAGAGAGTGAGAGTGAGTGAGTGAGAGGGAGAGAGAAAGAGAGTGGGTGAGAGAGAGAGAGAGAGAGAGATTGAGAGAGAGAGAGAGAAAGAAAATCTTCAGAGCAGCGTATTCAAGTAAAAGCGCGCAAACTTTGGAAAGAAATACAAAATATTATCATCGTGATTTAAATTTAATTTAAAAATAGAATTTAATTTGCAGGAGAGCTAACATCAAAGTTCTAAGTTTTTCAACTCCCAGGTATTTGATGTATTTTTTTTTTTTTTTTTTTTTTTTTCCTAATTAAGGGTAGTTGGTCTTTTCTTCTAAAGGTTGTTACTCTTTTTCTCTTCATGCTGTTAGAAAAAATGTGTAACACGATGGAAATAAAAACAAATCATAATTTAGTCACTCGAAATTTCTGGCTTCCCCGGACTCCAACCCAATTATCTGATTCAAAGCATTGCTACACGCTACGCACTATCCGATCATCTACACAGACGTTAAGGACTGTTCCTATGATTACGGACTACTATTATTATTATTATTATTATAGTAAGCTTTATTAGGTAGAACCAAAAATATATATACAGTAAAATACAATGAAATTATAAAGAAAAAACAAAAAGATTGAGCAAATTTCTAATATTAGAAATCGGAAGCGTTTCCTTTTATATTGGCAATTAATGTTGCGTACAAGTATAACACAACCTACTCATTTTTCCTCAAGAGTGCTGAGTGAATCTCGCACTGATGAGAATGATAGTAAGTGTAAGAAATGCTGAGCGGGCTACGGATTCTGCCACTGGTCGTTAACACTCTTACAAGTAACTCATTTTTCCTCATGAGTTATGAGTGAACCTCGCACTGATAAGGTGGAAAGAGCAAGCAATGCTGAGCGGGCAACGAAATTACTATTTGAAAAATGTTCTCCTTCATAGTATGTGGTGGCAGCGCAACAAATCATAACTCACACGATACGCTTTTTTTCCTCAACTGTATTTTCACACGATGGAGTGTCTAATGACAGGTTCTACCAGATTTTTTTTTGTTGCGAAACCTTTTTTGTCTACAAAACTTGTATTTACAGTGAATTTTGTAAACAATGAAGGTTTTGCGAAAAATATTTTTTGGTAGAACCCGTCATAAGCAAATTAAGTGTGATGAATTAAAGGTGAAATCATTAGCTGCATCAGAGTAGAGGCATCGTACGAGGTAGGCAAGCTAATACAACAGAGACTACATCCTTCTCTCTCCATCTATCCTTCTCTTTGCCTCCATCCTTCTCTCTCCCTATCACCAGCCTGCCTGGCTCCTTCATTTCCTTCACTCCTTATGAATAATGTATCGGACAAAAGAAATGAGAAATAACGCAAGAGATATCGAGAAAAAAATTAAGAAGGGGAACAGAGAGAGAAAGAGAGGAGAGGCACGGGGGAGAGGGAGGGAGGGAGAGAGAAAGAGAGAGAGAGGGGGGAGAGGGAGAGGGAGGGAGGGAGGGAGAGAGAGAGAGAGAGAGGGAGAGAGAGGAGAGGAGAGAGAGAGAGGGAAAGAGAGAGAGGGAAAGAGAGAGAGGGAAAGAGAGAGAGAGAGAGGAGAGAGGGAGAGAGAGAGAAAGGGAGAGAAAGAAAAAGAGGGAAAGAGAGAGATAGATAGGGAAAGAGAGAGAGGGAAAGAAAAAGAAGGGAGAGAAAGATGAGCATAGAAGATTATTTTCGAGTCGGGAAATTTGATGAAAAAAAAAGCTCATTTCATATACTTTTCAACCCTTGATAGTTTAGGTAATACAAAATAGCTATCTTATTTTCTTTTATTTAGTAGTACTATAAATGTATGAAAAATGTTTATGTATGTACACTTACTTCTAGGGATCAACAAAAACTAAGTGTATACAAGTAAGTGCTCCTTCAAGACTGTAAGTGGAGGTCCCAGTACAACAACAGTTCAACCAGAACTTTATTAGTTCTCGAAGCCATGCACAATGCACATTGAATGGGAGCAGTGCGGATGAATGCAAAAGGGCTGGGTGGAAATGGTTGCCACAGGCAATAACCCCGCCCTTTAGTTAGGATATTACCATAAACATGGGCTATGCCCGTTAATTTGTAAAAAAAAAAGCTTCATTCTCTTTTTTGTTCTTCTTTCTTTGTACTATCTTTTTATTTATAACTAGCGGGTTACACCCGCCGCTTCGCCAGCCCATCAAACACACACAACGCACACACACACCCACCCACACACACACACACATCCACACACACCCACACACACGCACACACACGCACACACCACACATACACACACACAACATACCACACCACACCACACACACACCACACACACACACACACACACCACACACACACACCACACACACACACACACCACACACACCACACACACCACACACACCCACACCACACACACACACACACACACACACACCACACACACCACACACCACACCACACACACCACACACACCACACACACCACACACACACACACACACACACACACACACACACACACACACACACACACACACACACACACCACACACACACACACACCACACACACACACCACACACACACACACCAACACACACACAAAGTGTCATTTAGGTTTGAAAAAAAACCTGAATATTTTTTGTCGCCCATCTATTTTCTGGCCTTCCCCGGCGTAGCTCAAGAATGGCTCATCAGAATTTCGCGATCAATATGTCAAATGAAAGCCTAAACCCTTGCCTAAAACTTTCTCGCTCTGAGTTGATAGGTCGTCACTTCAAATTTCGAAAAAAAATGTCATTTAGGTCAAAAAACGTGAATATTTTACATGTTACCCATCCATTTTTTTACCTTACCCGGCGTAGCTCAAGAACGGCTCATCAGAAATTCGCGATCGATATGTCAATTGAAAGCTCAAACCCTTGCCTAAAACTTTATCGCTTTGAGTTGATAGGTCGTCGCGACAAATTTCGAGAAAAAATGTCATTTATGTCAAAAAACGTGCATTTTTTTTGCGTCACCCATCCATTTTTATCCTTACTCATTGTAGCTTAACCTCAGGGAGATATAATCTAGCCTAGAAGAATTTCCTGATCCAAGCGGACCTATGTGCAAAATTTCAGGTTTCTCGGTCAAACGGTGTGGATTTGTATAAAGAACATACATACACACATACATACATACAGACAGCTTTCTTTTATAGATATAGATAGATTTCATTGTACACTTGAGAGCAGAAAAACCGAATCAAACTTTTTCCTCCACCAAATCTGCGATATCTTCGAAATTACTATTTATATCGAGTTGTAAGATATCTCAAAGTGTTGTAAATTTTGTTTTCTACAATTTAATAATTTGATTGTTAAAAAAACACCTACCAGAAGCCGTAAAATTCAAATTTTCCTACAGGGTGTCAAAAAAGAAGAAAAACATGATTTTTTTATGTGTTACAAAAGAAGTTATAACATTAGAAATCAACAAGATTCATTCGTAACAATGGTGAATCAGTATTTTATGTTGTCTCCCCGAGCTCTAATCACAGCATTCATTCGATTTGGCATTGACTGGATCAAAATAACCACAATATCTTGGGGCAACCTCTACCATTCTTCGGTGAGGACGATCTTGAGCTCTGCTACAGTCTCGGGAGCCGGTATTCTGCCTCAAACACTTCGTGATTAGAGCTCGGGGAGACAACATAAAATACTGATTCACCATTGTTACGAATGAATCTTGTTGATTTCTAATGTTATAACTTCTTTTGTAACACATAAAAAAATCATGTTTTTCTTCTTTTTTGACACCCTGTAGGAAAATTTGAATTTTACGGCTTCTGGTAGGTGTTTTTTTAACAATCAAATTATGAAATTGTAGAAAACAAAATTTACAAAATTTTGAGATATCTTACAACTCGATATAAATAGTAATTTCGAAGATATCGCAGATTTGGTGGAGGAAAAAGTTTGATTCGCTTTTTCTGCTCTCAAGTGTATTTTACTGTATATATTTTTGTCTTACCTAATAAAGCATACTACATATAATAATAATAATTCATTGTAGGAATGAAAAAATCGTTTCAACTGAGATACTGTACAGTAGTACATGCTGTAATTAAAACATTAATCACCTATTACATGAGATTGTGTTAATTGATGTTTTCCCTAACAAGCAGGAAATGATCAGGATATCGCGTGACACTCCGCTGACATAAAGTGACATCCGTTGCCAGTTTCCACAGAAAACAACAATTTTATACGAGGATAAAAACTATTGATAATAATAATATCGCCTTGTTGATACTGCCCAATTAGGACTACTAAGACGAATTATCAAATTATTATTTTTTCACACCCACCTTTTTATTTATTTATTTATAAAGCCCCAATGCCAATTAGCACGCAAATTAATGGGATAGGGCCTCCTTTAAAAGGATATATTATATTTTTGCATGGTTATGTTAATGATCTGTTGCATGAATATACAAAAAAAAACAAACTATGACTTACTTACTAAAAACAAAATAAAATACACGTGTTATAGAACAAAAGAAGGATCGATTTGTTTAACAATTTTTTCATTGTTTTTATCCGCCGCAAATTAAGACAATGAAAAAAGGTCTGAATAAAAAAAGAGCATGTTTCTTCTTAGATATTTTTTTAACCATATTACCTACTATTAAGTGAATACCTTCAATTCAACCTTTCGTGTCGCAATATAGATATGATTACATAATCATCATAGGAACATATTAATTTGTGTATTTGAGGGTCATTCTTATATGAAGTGAGAAACAGTAGTGTCTCAAATTAACTACCAATACATAGCTACCAAATATTTTTATTTCACCAGGACGGCCATGCCTTGGTGAACGCACCGCGCCGCAGGCCAAGTTATAAATAAACACTGAAGAGATTTTGTAAATTTCACATAAAAAAATAACCGTCTGCTTGTCAAAAAAATTAATACGATAAAAAAAAACAAGAAAAACTTTGATAGAAAATAAATGCAATTAACTTTAATGCAATGCATTTTTTACTTTATGCAGTGCAATTTTTTACGTAAAGATTAAGTTGCTACAACGAGTAAAATAGGAAACTCCAATATTATTATTCAGTGATGTATCGTTCAACTATAAACGTACATTCAAAATAACTTCTTGTTATAAACCTTTATTGTTTAATGAACAATTGAACATCTATAAAATTGTTAAAAAATAACTTCTATTTCTAAAAAAAGCCTAACTAATATTTATCAAGGTTCGGACGCTATCGGAACTCGGAAGTATAGGTACCTGAAATCTGAAAGTGGCATCACGGGATTGACGGGTTGAAAGTTGGGGGGGGGGGGGTCTCTGTGGGTTTGAATTTTTTTTTTTTCACCTCTAAGGTAGAGAAGAAGGAGGCGCTAGAGAGAGAGAGAGAGAGGAGAGAGAGAGGAGAGAGAGAGAGAGAGAGAGAGAGGGGGGGGGGTTCTCAACTTTTACCTAAGTTTCCAATATTATTTTTTTATTCTTCTTCTTCTTCTCTCCTCCCTCCCCCCCCCCCCCCCTAGAGAAGGGCGACAATGGGCGACACGGTTCTGCAGCGTAGTTGCATGTCGCACACAGAACAGCTCTCGGGACTTTAACTGTGTAAACTTTTCATTCAATTGTTCTCGCAAAGTGGAAAGTTGAGAATAAATTGTTCTCCGGTTTCACAATAAAAATGCGTTTTTCATCAGTTCACTTCTTAGGAATTGTGAGTTGGGAAAAACAGAACAGGCAGTAATAATATATAATAATAATACTCTTTAGTGGAAGGATTATGCTCAAAGCGAGGTTAATGCTCAAAGTACTTTCTACCACCAAACCATCAGAGTCTTATTATTATGTGGTCACAAACTCAAATTCATGCACTGGTTGGAAATTGAACCAAAGCATCCCTAACGTTACCTGGAATACCAGATTGGTTAATTTGAATGCAATAACCAATCAGAGTGCGTTGCCGTTGTATGACGGTTGAAAAAGAGATTCGGAGAGTGGAAAGTGTTTCTGGAACAGGATACAGGACCTCAGAAAGAGAGAGAGAGAAGAGGGAGAGAAAAGAGAGAGAGAAAATAAAAAGGGAGAGAGAGAGAAAGAAAGATAAAGAGAAAGAGAAAAAGAAAGAGAAAGAGAGATAGAGAGAGAGAGAAAGAGAGAGAAAGAGAGAGAGAGAGAAAGAGGAAAAAAAAGAGAGAGAGAGAAAGAGAGAGAGAAGAGAGAAAGAGAAAAAGAGAGAGAGAGAGAAAGAGAGAGAGAAAGAAAGAGAGAGAGTGATTTCTGGAACAAGGTCCTACTTAGGCTTCCTTCCAAGAAACTAACACTCTCAAAACTCAAAACCCTCTCATCTTCCTTGCGACCTTGAAATTTCGTTCAAAATACCTCAATGCAAGAATAAAACGTTGAATTTTACTTTGAAATTGCAACAATAATTAAAACTCAAAAAGATATTTCATAACACTGCACTTTCATGGTATTAGCGTATTAGTCAAGTGGTTAAGACGCTAGTCTGGTAATCCACAGGTAGCGTAGGTATCCGTATGTTCGAATCCCACCCATGCAGTGCATGAATTTTTCCTCATTTATTTGAGTTTGTGACCATGCACATAAAAACACTCTGAGGATTAAGTAGTAGAAAATGCTATGAGCATTAACCTTGCCTGATGGTTACCTTCCACTATTTTATTAGTAATTTTATTATTATTAAATCTTAGTATCTCGAAAAAAAAGAAAAAAAAAAAAAAAAACAAATCTATACAGCTTGGACTCGATCCAAGATTAGCGCTTGCGCGCAAGCCTAGTGCGCTAGACCACTCGTCCACGGTAACTACGAAATCGTGGAACACATTGGTAATATTGGTATTAACATTCCAGTATACATGATATTATGTATCTACTTAGCCAGAATCACTGCAGGACGCCAAGATATCGTGCAGGAAATCAAGGGTTGTAATCAGGGCTCCGAATCTCAAGTCCCGAGAGAGAATGATTACAGTCCAGCCGTTCATAACCTATCGCCCGCGGGCTACTTGTCGACGGCGAATATTCGCGACAGAAGTCACCAACGTAGGTAAGGGTAGGATTACATTAGAGGGTTCAAACCCCCTTATTAAAAATAAAATCAAATATCAATTGAAATATTAGCAAAAAAGAAATAAAAATCAAATAGCAATTGGAATATCAACAAAAAAAAAGAAATAAAAATGAAACTGTATTTGAAATTTTGAACAATAAATAACGAAGAAAAACCTTGTAGAAATTTATTTATCTTAATATATAAATGTCAAAGTCACTGACTGACCACTGACTGATCATCGCTCTACAGCCCAAACCGTAAGTCCTAGGAAGCTGAAATTTGGTAGGTAGCTTTGTCTTATAGCTTTTTTTTTTTTTCGGGATTTTTCGAAATTCCCACTACAACACCTGCCATTGGCGAAAAAGGATTTTTTGCTTTCACGGCCATGCCTCGGCCCGCAAAGCGGGCGACAGCCCGCTAGTTGATTATATAAGTCTATATGCGTTTATAGATGGAGGGCAGAGAGTGGAGAGGGAGGTGTATTAGAGAGGAATGTATAATTACCCCAGTGCCTGTAGTATATCTAGTAAGATAGGTCATTGAATGGTTTTAACATTTTAAACGTTCAATACTTCTTAGTGCAGTGTATGTATTGAGAGGGGGTAAAAGATAAAACCTAACCAAATGAAGAAAAAAAAAACCTTCGAAGGAAATACCCGTGACTTGGTCGTGTTGCACATCAAGGTTGAGAAACGCTTAGGAATCCCCCAGGGAGGTCCCTGGGTCCTCCACATTGTTTGAATTTCGTTCAGCTGAAATCACCTGGAACTGGAATGCTATGTTCTATCTGTTCCTAAATTTTGTTATTTTTTTAATTTTTTTTTTTTAAACAGCCTTTTTTATTTTGTAGCCATGAAACAGGAGCTACTGAACGGTAAGGCAAACTTTGGCGTCTTTAAAAAAATCAATAGATGAGTGTTTCAGAGCCTTTTTACAGGAGCTACTGAAGACGCTTGTGGTCTGTGTTGTATAGCCTGCCCATCCCGTAGTATATGCCTCCCCTCTGGTGGGCGAGAAGTGACACAATACTTCACACGTATAGATGCTGGGTCAGGAGCGAACTCTGTAGTCTGATCGATAAGGCAGTGGACTAGTAAACTGGAGGTCGGTGGTTCAAGACCCAAATTCAGCAAAGCTGAATGAATATTTCCTCATTAATTTGACTGTGACCAAATTTTTTAGACGGTAAAAAAAACCTTCTTGCCGACTCACAGGCATTGACCTACGCTGTTGTTTGATGCAAACTTTCCTCTTCTGAAATAAAACCTTCCACTAAAGAGTGTTATTATTATCATAAAAATCTCAACCCTACTCGTATTCTACAATAAATTACTCCCTCTCTCTCCTGCGACTCCTGATACGACTAAAAATAGCAAACTAATTGATGCAGCCCACATGTGAAACATGCACGCTCAACAATTTGTCACCCAAAATACATAACATATAATGCTGTGTATCATATACCAAACGCATATATGTACAGTGTATACAGGTACACTTATGTATGTTGATAGGTACAGGGTATATGTATGTATATACAAGGTGACCAAGTTCTTTTTTAAATAGAAAATTTTAGAATCAATTCTAGGAGACATTCTTAGACTTAAATATTCTTAGGTAATTTTTCTTAGAACGAAAAAAAAAAAAAATCACTTGGAAAAAAAGTTTTCATCTGAAATATAAACTTCAACTTGTTGAAAAGAAGTGAGAATGGTTCTCATGTGTTTAAGTATTGAGGTTATTAAGTTTAAAAAATACCAAATACCTGACATTTTGTTCCTATTTTCTTTATTTTTCTTTCAATCAAAACTGCAGAGTTATAATTTTGTATTTATCTTCGTTCGACGGCATTTTTTGAGTTATAAGATAATTTTAGTCTTAATGACCCCTTTAATTGATTCTGGAATTTTCTATACAAAAAAACTTGACACCCTGTGTATAACTCACTGCACTCCAGGGAGGAGGGGGGGGGTAAGGTGGGGAGGAGGGGTGGTAAGGTGGGGAATTCAATTGTGAAGAGGGAGAGAGAGAAGTTGAAATAATGAACACCTCTCAAAAGAAGTACATAAATGAAATACATGCTTATAATAATATTAATTATAACACTCTTTTTACCAAGCATGCATGTGGGAACTCCATGTGGTTTCGCCACTAAACTTTTCATTGTAAACAATCTCTATGAGTTTGCGATAGTAATAATAACACTCTTTAGTGGAAGGTAACCACCAGGCGAGGTTAATGCTCAAAGCATTTTCTGCCACCTAACCCTCAGAGACTTATTATTATGTAGTCTGCACAGACTGACAGACTCAAATGAAGAAAAATTCATGGACTAGTAGGTGAGATTCAAACCATCGGATCCCTAACGCTACCTGGATTACCAGATTAGTGCATGAACCACTTGAGTCCCAGTGCAAGCTCATGATTATTATTATGCATGGAGGAGTATCAGATATATGATAATATATTCAAGACAACGAGATATATGCACTTGTATAGATCTATCAATTCTAAAGGGATACGGAAATTTCTCCTGCTTAGAAAATTTCAAGTGTAATGTGAGTATGAGTTTGAAAGAGAGGGAAAAATAGAGAATTTCCAATATTGAATGCATCATTGCATCAGCTTTCAACGCCTGCACATCAAATGTCACAAATAACATTTACTTATTTACCTCCTATACAATTATTCCACCTTCTTCTTCTTTCATTGAACACAGTCATTATTGCGCTGATCTCGTTATCGAGGTAGCGTAGGGATCCGTTGGTTTGAATCCCACACAGTGCATGAATTTTTTCTCATTAATTTGAGTTTGTGACCACATAATACTCTGAGGTGGTAAAAAAATGTTCAAGTAATAAACTCGCCTGGTGGTTAGAACTTCCACTAAAAAGTACATTTATTATTATGATTTCACTTTGCCTTTTCACAAACCTACTTGGGGTCGGCATTGTTCAAATTCATGGTTGAGTTTAATAGGTTGGGGCACATTTTTTAAGGCTGAATGCTCTTCCTAATGCCAACGATTCTCTCTTCCTCATAAATATACAATATGTTATTAGGCTCCATCGCCGAAAAAAAAGGCTCACATCGCGATGTGATATCTTCCAAAATTCTCTCAAAGAGCTATTTCCACAATTGCGCCATATTCATAATCATAAAGTTTCTCCTCCCAACACCTACAGACTAACTGTCTCCTACCTGACTTCTTTAAAAAAATGATGAGTGTTTCACAAGCGTTTTTTATTTCGTAGCTCATGAAACAGCAGCTACAATTTTTTCAACTCACTCTCTTCCCTCTCCTTCTCCACATGAAAAAAATATAATTTTATTAAGTGACAAATTACCTCTATGTGAAATTAATTATTTCGAACCTGGCATTCGTTTAACAGCTAAAAGCACTCAATTATATGTATGTATCATTTTTCCATACATTATTACTATTCGGATCACTCTTTTTTTTATCTCTCTCTCTCTCTCTAAAAATATAAATGCTTACGACATAATCTATCATACAGCATAGAACTCATCACATACCGTTCAAATATATCTGAAATAGTAAGTCAAGACGTGACTAGCTGACTAGTCCATTTCAAAGTTGATAGTTATTGGTACTGAACCACATTTCTAAAACCACGATTATTGGCATTTACTTTCAAAAAAATTAAAAATCTACCATTAAATTTATAGGTATACATATACAATTACACATATGGGAATATGTATAATATATTATTAATGTGCAAGGAATCACTCGCGCATGATATTTTTATGATGTATTTTCTTATACGAGAATATTGAATGACCAATATTTCGATATGTGGGTGACGATTAATCAAGCCAACAATACTAATATCGTTTGGACTTCACGATGTATGCAATATTTGGAAAGTGTGTTGTGTGTATGTGTGAGAGAGAAAGAGAGAGAGTGAGAGAGAGAGAGAGAGAGAGAGAGAGAGAGAGAGAGAGAGAGAGAGAGATAGTTACAGGGTCGCTAAAAACAGGGAGTTTCTCGAAATATCTAGACAACGCAACGGTTCTATATTTTGAAAAATTCTAAAACACGTGTAACATAATATCAACCCTTTGATATGGATGATAATTAGCGGCTTAGTACAGTAGGATAGAAATATTTATGAAAAATTGTTCTCTATTTGTTAAGTTAAGTGGCAGAGAATGCCTAAGGCATTAACTTCGCCCCGGATTACAATACATTGTATATTTAAATTTAAATATTTTTTTCTATAACTTTTTTTGTAAATATTGTTAATGTTGTTTGTATTGTAAAAAAATAAAGTGTAAATAAATAAATAAAAAACTCTATATCTCGTCAGGTCGTAAGTAATAGGTACTTGCAAATTATTCGATTTCACCCTGTATATAATTCGGCCTTGAGGTCAGCTTACTTAGTGTGTATGCAACCAGCTCAGATGCAATAGCCCCGTACATAACTTTCGATCATGTGCATTTTTTTCAATAGTACAGTATGCTCGGGGTAAGTTATGCAAAGTATTCTGAACAAAAAGTGGGGGTGTCTATAAAACCGTAAGTTTCATACAGGGTGTCAGGAATGTAGGTGTAATTTTTTTTTTTTTTTTTTTTTTTTTTTCAATGATTTTTTTTACTATCAAAACATAGGGGAGGATCCGGATTTAGGCTTAAAAAATATATCTAATACTATTTCACTCACCTAATTAGCTAAAGCCAGCGTCGATGGCGCGTTGAATGCACCGGTTCTCGTAAGATCACCGAAGTTAAGCAACGTCCAGCAAGGTGAAGACTTGGTGGTGCCGGCATTCCGGCTCATTCAATTTAGACTAAACGGTTGTGGTATATTTAGACATCGATCAACTTAACTTGGTGACTGGCAAACCTTTTTCTTCATTACTATTGCAACTATCACCTTAGAGCATGATGGCTTGTACCTTGCATCAACTTAGATCAGTGGTTTTCAGAATCCCTGAAAACAATTCGAACAACAGACTGGTATCCTAGAGAGCAGACTGGTATCCTATAGAGAGCAGACTGATGGTATCCTCGAGAGCAGACTGGTATCCTAGAGATGAGAAAAGAAAACGGGGAAGACTGAACACCAGGTGGGAAGACCCAATCTTTAAATCAATGGGACCCCTTTGGAAAAGAAAAGCTCAATAGAGAGAGGCATGAAAACATTGCGACCTGCAACACTGGCGAGAAATCACCAGTGTTTGGATCATAGGTCTATCAGAACCAAACAATCTCAACCATGTGAGAAAGAGGTTGATCAATAACGGTTTGGGATACGGCAAAGTGATAGAAGATCAGAATTTTGACCTCTATCTATATTCAGTTCATACAAAAATGACCTGAACTTCGCATTTAAATTATAGCCTTTCTGGATCAAAGAATATCCATCGCCATCCAGAAAGGCAATGCAGCGTGCGTCATGGGGACCTTCCCAAGCTGTTTAAAAGTGGAAGAGATTTTTTATTTGTAATATTTTAGAAAAATTAAATAAAACTTAAACAAACATTACTTGTAATACTTTAGAAAAATTAAATAAAACTTAAACAACATTACAATTATAGCCTGAAAAGGCGTGAATCTTGTGAACCACGCAGGCTAAAATCCGTCACATCATCTGATACACAGTTCTGTCATTTACTTCCGAGAGATTTCTAATATTAGAAATCGGAAGTATATATAATCTTTGGATTCTTTGGTCTCCCAAATCAAGCTCGCCGGGGGGCGAGCGCTCGTCAAGTAGCGCCAGCCACTCGGCCTATATTATAACATCTTCAAGTACCATTGTGTCAACTAAAATTACTGCCCACAAAGATGTGAATGAGAACCACTGGACGATAATGACCGTCACAATCAATGTGCTAAATATTGTCTGATAGAGTTCCACGAACAGTCAGGGTGAAAGTTGCTTGTCATTAATAGTCCAATTATCACTATTTTGCAACAACTACCTACATTTATTATTATTAGTCCAATCATCAGTATTTTGCAATAACTACCTACATATATTATTATGACAATGGTCACCAGAATTCTTATTGTCTTATAGATGAATATGTTCTGATAGTATTTTTTAATGTTTAAAAATATTAAAAATAATTGTGTGTTATTTTAACACAATTTCAGTGGGAAGCGCAGAATTAAAGGACTTTTTAAGGAAAAAAATACAAAGAAAAAAATGAAAACAATAAAAAGAAAGAAAAAAATACATTATTATATAAATAGATACATAAAAACATGGGCCATGCCCGTTAGTTTATTAAAATCAAAACATACATCACACATAATATGTATGTCGGACGAGGTAATTTTGCCTATGGCAATCTTTTCCAGCAAACCACCTGGTCTTTATTGGTCATTTAAAAGGATATATATATTTTTTTTTTAAGATATGCAACATTACATAAAATAAAGGAATTAAATGTAACAACACGAGCATAAATATACATATAGGTTTCGTTAATCGATACAAAAGGATAATATTTTTTTTTTTTAATATTTTTTTATTATATTAAAATCTAAGACACATAAGGGTTGGGTGGAAGAGATTGCCTTAGGCAATAACCCGGCCCTAATTAGGACATAATATATGTGAATATTTATTTATCTTTTTTTTTCCTTTTTATTGTTTCCATTTTTTACTTCCGAGAAATTTCTAATATTAGAAATCGGAAGTATAGTGTTCGTTTTTGTAAAAAAAAAACAAATTTTAAAAATGTTATAATACTTATAATAATTTTATTATTTCTTCTGTACATAGTTATGTCTATATTTATAGCTAATAAAGTACTTAGTAATAATATGTTACTATTTGTTGTTGTTGTTGGCTATTCACATCACAACGCCGTCTCTCTGGCGCGGGAGTTGGCACAATACTTGTCCTCGAGACTACAGCATTAGGATTTATGCCACTGCATGACTGTCCCGGTGTATATGACTGTGTGCTATGTCTGTTACTGACAAAGTCGATTTATTCTTTCTTTTTTCAACATCGCTTTTAACTGGTCATATTTAATTTAACAGCAGTAAAAAGAAGGCATTTTTCTATTTAAAATTCGCGAGAAAAATGTTAAAACGAGTGCCGTTTTATCATCCATTCGCTGGAAACTCAAATTGACTCCACCCAGCCTGAGTGGGTAGAGCCAGCATGCATCACGAGCGTTCGAATTTGAATGGTCACCCAGGACCCAAGTCCTAACCTCGCTGGACGTTGCATAACGAAAACTGGTGGATTCAACGTGACATTATAACACAAATAAGTAACTGGGTCATTTTCATTTATCTTGGGCAATTGGATTTTTTCAAGTCATGAACGTTACCTTTTTCCTAAACATTTTTTAGGCTCAGAAGACTAAGACAAATACCTTTGAGCAAAATCTTTCATTTAGAATATTTCTAGCAGCTACCTCTTCACACAAAATTACAAAAACTTAACGTACCAGGTAAGATTCATGACCACGGGTAACGTTCATGACGGTAACGTTCATGAGTAACACGCCACTAAAACAATCTTTTCTCAATAAAAGAATATTCACTTTACAAAAAAAAATATTTGATTGGAAAGAGGACATGCAGAAGAATCAAAGAAATACATTATACAGGGTGGACCAAAAAAACGTTTACACCCGTTAATGGTAGATTACTGACGACATTTCCAGGCCGGATCTGCAATCCGTTTTTTCGGATTCGCCTTCATAACTGCACAAAGTGATTTTTTGCAACTTTCCGAAAAAGTCCGACTTTGGCTTATTCTTCAGGTCAGTACTTTTTTCCTGTTTAAGATGAGTTGATTCTGAACAATTCTGCAGAAAGCCAACAAAATTTCGATGTTTCTAGATACACTACTTTGTTTTTTACGGTTTGGTTTGTCATATTTTTTTACACCTGAACAGAAAAAAACACACGATAAAACTTTTTTACTAAATAAAACACTCGACATTTGCCCGAGCAAATGTTGGCACAGACATGGGCAAGTTTGATAAAAGTTGGCGGCCGCCCCGAGGATGCTAAAAATAATTTTACGATTTTTTATCACGTGATCTTCTGGGAAAAATTATTAGATGTTTGCCAAAAACTCTTCAAAAATCCTAAGAGTTTTCTAGCTGTAGACTGTGTAAGGGCGTCTTGTATTGTTTACATAAATTGTTTACATAGATTTTTTTGAATATCGCGGTCTCACATGCCTTCATCAGCCAGTTTAGGAAAATTCAAATGATAGATTTCGTGCTTCTCAGATTGTCAGTGGTGTTAGCTAGATGTGGTTGTCCTAAGAGTATTAGACGCATGACCGAGGTTCAATTCTCGACGGTCACTAATATTTTAATTATCAAAAAAATCTGATGGAATATTTTATTCATACCTGTATCTGACCTGTTGTAACACCAACAACTTATGGTTTTTTTGGGGCTATTACTATCTGTAAATTGAGTTATATCAGATACTATTGGTATAACAATACACATAATTATTATTCATGTAATCCCCTGAGAGACTGCCTTGATAATGTAAGGATGGTTTTTCTTATGCTTCCCTACAAGAGAAAAAAAAACTAGCGAATTTTCCAAACGAAAATAGAGTTTATGAAATAAATCCAGGTAAATATGTAGGTAGGTTCTTCTATCATAAACAATACTAATTAAATAACAAATATTTACCGATTGCCAACTCTTAATAGAAGTCTTGAAAAAAAACAAGATAATATTTTGTAAAATTAATAAACTTTTGCAGTCTTTATTATGTTTTATACTATTTTGATATAAACAAAAAGGTATTTAAAAAAACATTTTGTGTTAGTATGTTCAATGAGAAACGATTAGACGCGCACGATTAGCTCAGTGGTAAGCTAGTCCACCCGGTCCGAACGCCAGAGGCAGCAAAAAATTCATGACTACAAAATAAAAAAGACTGTTGCCATTTTTTATTTAGACATAGTACCTACACACTATGGATTCTCCTCACACAAATTTTTGAAACCAATTGTGTCTTTAGTACCTTAGTTCTAACTCAGATCTGTCCCTCTACCTTCTTGCCTTTCTCTCTCTCTCTCTCTCTCTCTCTTTCACTCTCTGCCTCTCTCTCTCTTTCTCTCTGTCTCTCTCTCTCTCCCTTCTCAATTCCCTTACAGGAACTGTTGGAAGTGGCGTCCACCTGCCTGGATGCAAAGGTTGAACCTCTTCATCATGTTCCGTCGAATGTTGCGGAAGAATTCCAGGTTTTTCTGTTAGGTCATCGAATGCCAACAGGATTCTTGCTACCAGATTTCGTAAACTATGTTTTTCACGTGATTCCAAATGTTCCTGTTGGCAACTCCATATGCTAAATGCGTATCTGCCATTTCAGCATCCGAATTATAATAATGTAACTTGTACTAAAAAAAACTCAAGAAGTTTAAAGATAATATTTCATAGAATGCAGAAAAATATGCTTGAAAACTATCATCGAGAAACAAACAATCATTCATTTGACTGGCCTTTAATTAATTCCAAGGAAAATAATTATCAGACATAAATAGCTAATTACTCTTTGAGTACAAGACAACCCTACACGGTCAACACTTTTAAGATTTTGAACATCATTTTTTGAGACTTACCTGGTTTGTTTACCCAGAAGATCACGTGATAAAAAATCGTAAAATTATTTTTTAGCATCCTTGAGTTGGCCGCCAACTTTTATCAAACTTGCCCATGTCTGTGCCAAAATTTGCCCGGGCAAATCTTGAGTGTTTCAAAGTGTAAAAAAATTACATGAGAATTTTTTTTCTATTCAGGTGTCAAAAAAGATGCCAAACCAAACCGTAAAAAACAAAGTAGTGTAGCTGGAAACATCGAAATTTTGTTGGCTTTCTGCAGAAATGTTCAGAATCAACTCATCTTAAACAGGAAAAAAGTTCTGACCTGAAGAATAAGCCAAAGTCGGACTTTTTCAGAAAGTTGCAAAAAATCACTTTGTGCAGTTATAAAGGCGAATCCGAAAAAAACGGATTGCAGATCCGTCCTAGAAATGTCGTCAGTAATCTACCATTAACGGGTGTAAACGTTTTTTTGGTCCACCCTGTATATTAAAGAATCATTTCAATTTATTTAAAAAACCGCGTAACGTTCTTGTCAAAAAAAATTAGACCCACCATTGTCCCTCACTGTACTGCATCCAACATCCAACTGACAGGAAATTTCAAAACAAAAACAATGTCATCTGTAAGAAGCAAAATGGCGGCAGCTACTAGCTTCTCATTCTAAGGGTTTTTCCAAATGGTTTACATTTTTTTGGGGGTAACATTCATGACGGAGATTTTTTTTTCTTCGTAGGGACACAACTTTACACGTCTGTAGAATGAGATGAACATTATTATTTTTATAAAAACTAATGGTCACATCCTAAATGAACTGTATTTTTCTCATTTATATTGGATTTTGGTGAAAATAATGGGGAGAAATGCATTTTTTTCTATCAGACACAGTAAAATCTTAGACTAAGGGACACCTAAAATATCATGAACGTTACTTACATAACTGGCAATTTTGAGTCTCCACATTAGTTTAAAAGACAATTTATTATTGTAATTTATAAAAAAAATTGTTTCCTATGTGATCAAATAGATTTTAGTCATATATCCCTATTATTTTCACATTTATTAAAGGAGAAAGGTTGCGGACTTGATATGCCCAAGATAAATGAAAATGACCCAACTATTAGCTTTTTATAGTAGTTGGCGAGTGAGTTAGGCATTGCACGCATTGTGAACTGGATTCGAATCCTAGCATTCGTAAATTTTGACTCTGAACTTAGGAGTTTACGAGATTCACTCATTGAGGAAAAATTACTAAAGCTGCTTCAATGTGAGCAACGACCAGTGGCGGAATTGTAAGTGATAATCTCGCAAGAAGTTGCCTAACTTCTATGATCACTGGACTTAGGAGATTTCAATGTTTTTGTTTACCCCAAAGTTCAAGCAATGTTTAGAAGAAGAACAATGACTATTACTGAACGCGCAAAAAGACAAAGAAAAGCCGGATGATGTATGTACGTACAACCGACTCTGACGGTTTTAGGTAAAAAAAATGCTTTAAGCATTAACCTCGCCTGGTAGTTAGAGCTTCCACCAAGAAGTATTATTATTATGATTTCACTTTGCCTTTTCACAAAACTACTTAATGTCGGCATTGTTCAATTTCATGGTTGAGGTTGGTAGAATGGGGCACATCTTTTAAGACCGGATGCCTTTCGTAATGCCAATTATCTCGGTTTGATGGTAGAAAATGCTGTGAGCATTAACCTCGCCTGGTGGTTGCCTTCCACTAAAGAGTTTTATTATATCTTCGTACATAGGCCGGTTATTGAACGAGTCACTGACTCTGGCTCCTTGCATCTTCACACACAGAACGGTAGTGTCCTGATCGAGTCAGTGACTCACAGTAAGACAATGCCTCGCTGTGGATCAGGTTATGATACCAGTACATAACTTCTCATTTCTCTGTCCATATTAATACAGTGAAGTGCAGTACTGGCTCGCAATAGCATTGGGCCCTGTATCATGAATCTCTTTCCTTTTTTTTCTAAAATAATATAATCAATTTTTTTATAAAATAAAAAGTATGAACACATATTCATAAAATAAAAATAATTTATATAAAAATGAGGCATCCTCGCTCCATCTTCGTGGGGTAAGCTTCTTATGAGCCTCCTTGCTCCTCTTATTCTCAACCCAACTGCTCTTATTATTGTGATTTGTCCTTTGCAAACCGACCTCAGTAGCTTGATCGTTAAGGCGGCGGACTTGTAACCTGGAGGTCGGTGGTTCAAGTCCCGGTATCAGCGTAGATTTAGTAAAGCGAATTTGAGGAGTTGTGATATCACGAAAGTGATTAACACAAATATGATAACATTATTTTGTCCTTAGCTTTCAAGCACGATAGTATTTGGGAATACGGTTTGTTCCACTTTGTTGAAAGGTTGAATGAGAATCTCCTCACATAAGTGTCATATTCTTAGTGGAGCACATATATATTTCTAAACTATAAACTGTTTTGGATTTATTATTATCTGATCTGGTTGCAAGATTTTTGGTAAAACCCTTACAATTAACACTGCGACTTAATTAGATCAATTTGAGACCAGTTGATTCTATTCGATTTTATTGTCTTGATTTGAGATAGTCTGGACGGGCGGCTTACCCTCCATTTGCAGGAAATCGTACCAGCTCCCACATTAGCTTCACCCAGCCTGTGTCGACCCGGAAATGCCAGCCTCACGTGCTTGTGGAGGAAACAGATTTTTCTTCAAAAAGTCGGCTCCCACCGGGATTCGAACTCGGGATCTCTGGACGACGCGACGGGCAGTAGTCACAACCGTCACGCCACGGAGGCTGGCATTCTAGAATGATAGTGACACAGGCCCCTGGAAGCGCAAGTTCCGCTCCTATCCTGAGATCCTGAAATGTCACCGTCTGACATTTGCAGTGATGGAAATCAGAGCGTACACACATCGACTTTATTGAAACTATGGCTCAAACCTCTGATGCAAATGAGCAGGCATTGTTTAAAGTACCTCTCGACAGTGGAGGTTCCTCATGTTACAAGTGAATAATACTTATAAAGCGCTATTTATACTGCCCGATGAGGACTATCAAGTCCCATATTTAAGCAGTAAGCCAAGACATATTATTATGTGGTAAAAATCCGAAATGGGAGGATAACTTGTCATGTCCCGGCTGAGTTTCGATCCCGCAACCTCTGGAATTCTTATCTATTTTTTTTTTTTTTTTTTAATCTATGGGAATGAGACCCAAGTCTGTCATGGGCAGTTTCAGGATTCTTGGATCCTACAAGAGAGGACTTGAAGACATCAGATTCCCCGGGGTGTCGCCCTTGTGTTGCCATTTTCCCTGAACTTTATACTGACGCCTGGCACTGAAAACAAGAGAGGCTAAGTTCAACTTTTTGACCTGTCTACAACCATATTGAATGTCAGGACATAACCAATGACTTTCACCTTTCAGAGGTATGCATTCCCATTTGTCATAATATTATTACACTAGCGGGCAGCACCCGCTTCGCCAAGCCATCACACACACAGCATGTCCCGGTAGCTCAGTGGTAAAGGCGGCACTCTGTGAATCCAAAGATTCCAGGGGTCGTGGGTTCGAAACCCAGCTGGGACATGACATGTTATCCTCCCAGTTGGGATTTTTACCGCATAGTAATATGTCTTGGGCTTACTGCTGGAATAATTGTTATACCTTCCTTTGTTTATTTGCCCATTTCATCTGATTATTACAAACTGAGTATGCATTGTGTCCATAATTGGCAGTGTTTTTTTATATAATGTTTATGATAAGAGTTTAATAACTTATTAATTTCAGAGCAATGAAACAAGAGCCAATTCAAGCGTTTATTACTCATGATATCACTTCTTTTTAGGAAACAATTTTTGTAGATTAACAATAAATATACATTTTATTAATTTTAACCACATAAAGGTTAATTAAGAACATAATAATATTATCTCCTTATTTATACTGCCCGATTAGGACTAATGAGTCCCATTATTCCAGCAGTAAGCCCAAAACGTATTATTATGTGGTCAAAAGATTAAATAGGAGGCTAACGTGTCCTGTCCCGGCTGGGTTTTGAACCAGCGACCTCCGAATTACAAGTCAGACACCTTGACCATTAAATATTTAGAAAAGATTGATAAAACTAGTAAAAGCCAACAAAAACGATAAAACAATCAAATTAATAGAAACACCCACTTCAGTTCTCATGATGTGAGCAAGTACACTTTCCACCGAGATTCAATGGGTTCTTATCTTATATTATATACATAATATGTATGTAGTGTATCTACTTACACGAAGAAGCTATGTACTGCGTGGAGTGCTACAATTGTATACAAGGAGTACTTAACGTACCGATGTACAATTGTACATGACATATACATAGGAACGTAGGGAAGTACATGCTGTAAACATACCTGGAACAAAAGAAACAAGAAAGTCGTTAGGAACACTTGAATGGGACGCTAATGGACGCCTGATGGGCACTCGTCTGCAGGCTCGGTCACATTCGGGCCCCGAGGTTAGCTACGATTCCGGGCCCCGAGGATAGCTATTTCTAGGCCCTGAGGCTATTAGATATTTCATTTATTTAATTGAAAAGGAACGTAGAAAGGAATTTTATTAAAAATAGCTACTATTCTAGTAGCTACTACTTTAGGCTCCAAGGCTATTTTTTTTTTTTTTTTTTTTTTTTTCCTAAGAGGTTGAAAATCTTCGATAAGACCCCCAAAGCGAGTATTTCTTTGGGGAGTGTGGGATTGATATCATGGCACGCGGATATCCGAACCCACTAAAACCCTTCCTCTTATATACACCTCACATTTATGACCCCGGAACCGTATGACATTACTTCGGGGTGGCTATTAGCTACTATATTCTAATATCCAAGGCTATTAGCTATATTCTAGGCCCCGAGGCTAGCTACTATTCCGGGCCCTGAGACTTGCTACTATTCCGGGCCCTGAGACTAGCTACTATTCCGGCCCTGAGGCTAGACTACTCTTACGGGCCCCCTAATTTCCAATTTTGTTTGCGCAATACCTTCAACCATCATGTTCTACCCTACCCTGCATTAACGTACCAGCTCCTCTGTAGATCGGGAGGTCCTGGATCTGACCACCAACCCCGGAGAACAGGATTAACCACATAAAAGTTACTTAAGAACATAACATTAATGATAATAATATCCGCCTGATTTTTACTGCCCGATTAGGACTAATGAGTCCCTTCCTTCCAATAGTAGTCTAAAGACGGAGGTATAATATGGACGTTCTTGTTTCAGATAAGCCAGGCTGTCCCTCAAGTCGGGCTTTATTATTATTATTAAACACTTTACAAGATTTAAGAAGACATATGTACAAAACAAATAATTGTTATATAAATTAAAAAATGGAGACAGTATATTCAACAAAAAGGAAAAATAATAGAAAAATATAAATAAATATTTTACATGGAAATCAACACGTGGCATGAGTAGGTAGAGTCATATGGAAACATCATTCAAAGTTTACATTATTCAAACTGAAAACAAGGTTTGAACTTTTTACTTTTATTACTTTCCACGATACACCACGAAAAAGTACATGCATAGAATGTAGAATATGTAGATTGTGGAAATAATGTCCACGGTTCCCACAGGGCAAGAGAGATTTGGCGATCCAAAGGGGTTGCTGGGTGGAAGAGATTGCCATAGGCAATAACCCCGCCCTATAGTTAGGACATATGTATATATTTTCTTTATTTTTTTTCTTGTTTATATTATTAATTGTCAATTTTTTTATTTAATTTTTAACATTATTTGTCTGTATATAATTATGTTCTACTAATAAAGAGTTTCTAAATAAAAATAAAATAAATAAATACGAGGTTTTAGGGTTTGCGGGTGTGTCGCGGTAGGGAACCTCAAATCGATAGAGGCATGACGACTTCGCTTTCCCAGTACTGGGGAGTCGCGGCCCTAGGGTCTACTTCAGGTCTGTAGTCCCCAGTCTCTTGGCACTACGGCCCTGGGGTTCAGGTCTGTAGTCCCCAGTCTCTCGGCACTACGGCCCTGGGATCTTCAGGTCTGTAGTCCCCAGTCTCTCGGCACTACAATTCCTTCGGACCCGTATGGATCGCTTATTAAAAAAAAGAATATGGAGATACCTACTAAGCGTAATGAGGTTAACTAAAAAGTCAACGTGGCTTCTGTTGAGAGGTGACCCGAGTTCGATTCTGGGCGGGGTCGAAATTCTTCAGTCGAAAAAAATGGGGACCGGAATTTTGTCTCTTGTGTTCAGGTTTCTCTTATAGAGAGGTTATTTTACCTTAGATAGAGGTAAATAGTCGTATATTTCACGTGGAAATTATTCTCTCATATTCAAGTTTCTCCTATATCCAGGTTTCTCTTATATGCAGGTTTCTCCTATATCCAGGTTTCTCCTATACCCAGGTACATATATTGAGAGAAAGGTACATATGAATATTGCACGTGTTAATTGTTCTAAAAATGTTAAAGTCATGGATATTATACCATGCCCGTGACGCAATACTTCCTACCTAATGGTAAATGGAGTGTTTCACAGCCATCCGATCGTAGCAATGTAAAAGTACTTGGATTCTATGCTACCCACTAAAACTTTTGTAACAAGAGCACCAACTTCCTAAATGAACATCAAATAATAATGTAAATTATAATTGAGAAAAAGATAAACACTTGTCTTCACTCTCGACAGAAATTTCTGTCGAGTGTTTATCTTTTTCTCAATTATGACGTTACTTGACAAAGTATATCCCTCCTGCAAAAATAAATGTAAATTACATTTGCTGTGGAAAATTACAAATGTATATTCACATAAAAACACAGAAGATATACAATTGGATACATATTATAAGTGGTACGGTATAAACGTATAAAAGACACAACATATTACTATAAAAAGCACGAGTTCTGAAATTTTGGATTTAAATGAAAAGCTAACTGTTTGCTTTTATGCGGTTTTCCCTTTTTGAATCTTGCTGGAACAAAAATAAACTGTGCAGTGGTAGTCAAGTGGTTAACGCGCTAGTCTGGTAATCCAGGTAGCGAAGGGATCCGTTCGTTCGAATCACACCCAGTGAATGAATTTTTCCTCATACATTTGAGCTAAATACCATATAATAAGACTCTGAGGGTTGGGTGGTAGAAAGTGCTTTACGCATTAACCTCGCAGTTAGTTAACATTAACCAAACCATCTAAATAAGTTAGAATTAGCTTGAGAGGCGATTACATTGTATTTATTAATTATTGTAAATAAAGTTGATAATTCAATTTCAAATTCGCCTGGTACTTGGCACTAAAGAATATTAATGTTATTCAACCTGGATTCTGTGCTACCCAATAAAAAAAATGTTACAAGAACAAAAGTTAACAAACACGAACCCTTCCCACATGAACATCACATAATAAAGTAAATTATATTATCTGAAAAACAAATGTATGCACAGAAAATACATGATAATATATGATACATATTATGTATTGTACCTATACACATATGAGTCATTCTATATATAAGACACAACTTAAGCACGAGTTCTGAAAATTTGAATTTCAATGAAAAGCTAACTGTTTGCTTTTATGCTGTTTTTCTTTTTTCAATTCATTCATGGGTGAGGCACGTGAACGATGTTTGCCAAAACTTCTGGTGTTGCAGCTTTCAATGCATTCCTGTCGCTTGCTAGATCTCAAAGCTCTTCGTGTGCATTCAAAACCAGCCATTAGCTACTGAAGCTAGCTACTATTCCGGGCCCTGAAGCTAGCTACTATTCCTGGCCCTGAGGCTAGCTACTATTCCTTGCCCTGAGGCTAGCTACTATTCCGGGCCTTGAGGCTAGCTACTATTCTGGGCTCTGAGACTGGACTACTATTACGGGCCCTCTAATTTCACCTTTTGTTTGCCCGATACCTTCAACCATTATGCTCTACCCTACCCTGCATTGACGGCCCAGCTCCTCTGTAGATCGGGTGGAACCAGCTCCCCTGTAGATCGGGTGGAACCAGCTAGTCTGTAGATCGGGTGGAACCAGCTCCTCTGATGTAGATCGGGTGCAACCAGCTCCTCTGTAGATCAGGTGGAACCAGCTCCCCTGTAGATCAGGTGGAACCAGCTCCTCTGTAGATCGGGTGGAACCAGCTCCTCTGTAGATCGGGTGGAACCAGCTCCTCTGTAGATCGGGTGGAACCAGCTCCCCTGTAGATCGGGTGGAACCAGCTCCCCTGTAGATCGGGTGGAACGAGCTCCCCTGTAGATCGGGTGCAGGAACCAGCTCCTCTGTAGATCGGGTGGAACTAGCTCCTCTGTAGATCGGGTGGCACCAGCTCCTCTGTAGATCGGGTGGAACCAGCTCCTCTGTAGATCGGGTGGCACCAGCTCCTCTGTAGATCGGGTGGAACCAGCTCCCCTGTAGATCGGGTGGAACCAGCTCCTCTGTAGATCGGGTGGAACCAGCTCCCCTGTAGATCGGGTGGCACCAGCTCCTCTGTAGATCGGGTGGAACCAGCTCCTCTGTAGATCGGGTGGAACCAGCTCCCCTGTAGATCGGGTGGAACCAGCTCCTCTGTAGATCGGGTGGAACCAGCTCCCCTGTAGATCGGGTGGAACCAGCTCCCCTGTAGATCGGGTGGAACGAGCTCCCCTGTAGATCGGGTGCAGGAACCAGCTCCTCTGTAGATCGGGTGGAACTAGCTCCTCTGTAGATCGGGTGGCACCAGCTCCTCTGTAGATCGGGTGGAACCAGCTCCCCTGTAGATCGGGTGCAGGAACCAGCTCCTCTGTAGATCGGGTGGAACCAGCTCCCCTGTAGATCGGGTGGAACCAGCTCCTCTGTAGATCGGGTGGAACCAACTCCCCTGTAGATCGGATGGTCCTGGGTTCGACTACCAATATGTCATCCTCCCGTTGTCGTCTTGCTCTACCACGTCCTCGTCCTCTGCTTCCTGCGATGTAGCCATCTATCTTCTTCTTTTACTCTGTCTTATCCCGCTTAGGCAGGGTCGATGTTGTTCAACTTTATGGTTGAGGTTTGTTTGGTGTGGGCACAGTTGGCAGATTTTTACGGCTGCATGCTTCTTCCTAACGCCAACGCGCAACGATTCTATCTGATTTGCTGCTGGGAATTTTTCAGACTCTTTCGTTATTTACTTCAAACTCTTTTTTAAATTCACTTCCCGTTTTACATTGTAGAGCCTGTAGGCGGCACAAAAGCTTTATTTATAAATTTAATACAGCACAGGCTTCACTTATTGTTTCGACTTCAAGCTCCCCAGGCCTTTGTAAAAGCTTAAGTCCTCACTCCCAGAGTTCCGGAACAGGATATTAGGTATGAAAATAATCACTTTGTTGTAGAAAGCTTTCCCTTGGTCTCTCTCTCTCTCTCTCTCTTTATATCCTAGCTCTCTCTCTCTCTCTCTCTCTCTCTCTCTCTCTCTCTCTCTTTATATCCTAGCTTTCTCTCTCTAGTCGTTCTCCACATCCCTTTCTCTTTATATCCTCTCTCTACCTCCTTTTCTCTTTTTATTTCTTTCCTAAATATCCCAAACTCAGGTTTTTTTCTCTCTCTTTCTCTATCCCTTACAAACAACTGAAATCAAATTTGAACAATTTTTTTTTGACATATTTGGGATGAACTTCTCTCAATGAGACTTTAAAAAAAAATCCCCACGATATACCATTTCATTTGAGATTGTTCCTGCGCAGAGCCTGACTGGGATAGTGTAGGCATTTTTTTTTGCTGAAACTTGATCCCCTAATAAATTAAGGAAAGGGGTTTTGCATTTTTCGTTACCTTACACTCTGCCGGGCTGTCTTTTTCTTTGTATTGAGCGTCCTGCATAGGGCGTCCTTCACACCTCGGCCGAGGTGTTTGATTTTCAGCCATTCATGAGATACGGGGGGCAATAGGATCTGACTTTATGGACACCCTGTATATGTGAATGTATCTACACATCGTAGGTCATATTAAGAGTAGCCATTGTAGCCAAGTACGTGGATATACTTATATACTTATTTTTAGATACCTTTTTTCTCTACAGGGTGGTCCAGAAAGTTTGCACCAAAATGATAGGGGTAACATAAGAGACCATTTCCAACAAAAATATTCCTGGACATTTTCCTTTATTTTTTGTCGTTTTCAAAATGGCGGCCAAAACGTGTGTTTTTCAAATATGTGCTTTCAGAACCTTGACAGCCTAAATGAGCATGATCATTAAAACATTGAACGGTTTAATTTAACTTATTTTAATTAAAATTTTATTTTCAATTCAAAAATGCAATCCGCTTTTTTCTAGGTGGTACAGAAAAAATTGAAAAAATCAAAAGCCAAACGTAAGTTGGAATATTTGAAAACACACGTTTTGGCCGCCATTTTGAAAATGACAAAAAATAAAGGAAAATGTCCGGGAATATTTTTGTTGGAAATGGTCTCTTTTATTACCCCTATCATTTTGGTGCAAACTTTCTGGACCACCCTGTATATTACACGTCTACAAAGCGCATTGTCTTGCTGATGTCTTATCCGTAAACAAAACTTAGCAACAATGCCATTGTTGTGTTTGCCATCAGCACACATGTGGCCAAGTTCAGTGTGTCATGTATAATTAAGATGCATGATGGCGAAACTCCTGTGTGCCGTGTTGTTCCCTGGGGTCTCATTCAGTTGTATGGAGTTGGTATTTCTAAACTTTTCTTCTCTCATATAAAGTTGCTTTCAACTGCATGGTCATATCACGACGCAGTGGCGAAGCTAGACCTACTTTTCGGGGAGGGTTTTCATCAGGAGGGAAGAGACTACATATATTCGTATTTATTTTGCAGGGGTTTCTTGAAAATTTCGGAGGGGGGGGGGTTTGTCCCCAACCTCCCACGTCCTTCCTACGCCACTGTCACGACGGGGGTTTTACCCTTCATTCAGTGGAAACTCTCAAACCTGCTACCCACATTAAGTCATTACGAAGTATTCACCTCGCTGGACGTTGCTTAACTTCGGTGATTGTATACGAGAACTGGTTTACGAGCATTAACCTCACCCAGCCTGAGTGGGTCCATGAATAAACAGCATTTAGTAAAACGAGATTGAGTAGTTGTGATACAGGAAAGTGATTACCACAAATATGATAACTTAACTAACTGACACTTTACAGAATTAAAAAAGTCCATCGTATTCAAAATTTACGAGAGGGTAGCTTTTTCAGAAATATATTGTTATATACCTACTAAATATGTAATTTGATTAGCTGAATATATGTACATACATACATAGTTCAACTCTATGGATATTTAATTTGATAACTCGGGGGACGGTGATTTAATCAAGTCTGGTCAGCATTTCCAATACTGCATGTGTATTCGCTCGCATTCAATACAAAATGTACGATGAAATTACAAATACGAGTACTACAACATTACGTATACTTACACAAATACACATAAAGGTACATCTAGATATAGGACATAATAGGTACTACTGTAGTTTGGGAAAATGGAAATGTATAAGTTAGATTTTCATCTTTTGAAAGATGTGAATTTGGCTTGGTTCTGGGGGCCCTTGTGAATTATTAGCCTCCTTGTAAAGACATCAGTGATGGTAGAATTGCTGCGTCGTTCCTCCACTGTCTAATACCATCTTTCACGATGATGCCACCCTATGATGATGATGATGAAGGTGTGAAAATCTAATGCCTTTTATTTTGTGGAAATCAATACATGGACGATTGTTTATTACTTCCGAGCAATTTCTTATATTTTTTTCATTGGCAATGAGAAATTCAGAAACAAACTTATGTACGTTGAGTGTTAAAAACTTGGATGGAAGAGATTGCCATATGCAATCTCACCCCCCGCCCTTTATTTAGGACTTAGGACATGTGTATTTATTTAATTATTTTTCTCCATTTTTTTTCTTCTTCTTATAAGGTTTCCAATTTTCTTTTCTTTTGTTTGTATATAATTATGTCCTTATTAATAAAGTGTTCTGGATGCAATGTTCCCACATTTTCTACCTTGGTTCAACGAGGGGTTGTTTTTATTGAGTTCGCAAAATCCCATTCTACCGATCTCACAGTTGGTAAGGCCTTTCTCGATAGCTGGGACTTGGGGGTGTAGATACATATATCACTATGTGTTTATACTCCGTGGTCCTTGTTCTTGGGTTTGTTTGCTATTTGCGTATCGGGTTCACTGTTTCCTAATTGAAAAAAATTTCCCGTCGTAAAAAAATAAATAATAAAATAAAGTATGTATATGTATGTATGGTTTTATTTGTGGTGAAGCACAAGGCCTCTTCACAATTTTTTTGTGGGTAACGCAGCATTACTAAGAGCCTCCTGTACTTTTCGAATTATTCTTTTACATTAATTTCTTTTTACTCTGGTAATGCTGCCACTGGTCGTTACTTATACAAGTAACTACTCATTTTTCGTCACGAGGTATGATTGGACCCCGAACACCCAAGAACAGAGCAGAAAAAACCTGCCCCGCTGGGGATCGAACCCAGGTCACCGTGCGTGCAATGCCTAGCGCGCTAACTCACTCTGCCACGGTGACTTCTTAATAAAATAAAGTATTAAATAATAATAAAAACTCAATGCTCAAGTGCAATATCTATCATAGTAATGTGTACGTTAATTTAAAAGGAATTTATAAATTAATAAGTACATACTTATCAATTATTTGTGGTAAAGTGCCTCTTTAGAGAACAAGTGAGCACACCATTATTGAGAGCCTCATCACTTTTACATGAATAGGAACTTGAAAAGTAAAGCTGATAATGCCACAACTCGCTTTACTATTATGTATACAAGGTGGGGCAAAAGTCTGGAAACCCCTGAATAACTTTCGAATGGCTTCTTCGGTAAAATTAAAATTTTTTAAGGTAAACCGGGCTAATAAGACCTTCTTTTAGAGTGGGGTCGATTTTTGTTACCGGCCCTCATGTCGGGGCCAGGGGGCCAACTTCATTTTTTTTTTTAATACGAACCCCCACCTTGCGATACATTTTTGAAAAGGTCTTTAAATAAGAAATACATTGGTGCAAATTTTATTTTTTTAATATAAACTGTTTGCAAATGGCGTCCATTTTTGTGTATGCAGTAAAGTCTGGAAACCCCTGAATATCTTTTGAAAGGGCTTTTTCAGTAAATTTAAAATTGTGCACGGTAAGTCGGGGTAATTAGACCTTTCCAAAAATGTATCGAAAGGTGGGGTTTCGTATTTAAAAAAATGAAGTTGGCCTCCCTGGCTGGCCCCGACATGGGGGCCGGTAAAAAAAATCGGTCCCATCTTAATATATAAATGTCAAAGTCACTGACTGACTGACCACTGACTGACTGATCATCGCTCTACAGCCCAAACCGTAAGTCCTAGGAAGCTGAAATTTGGTAGGTAGCTTTATCTTATAGTCTAGATGTGCAATAAGACGGGATTTTTCGAAATTCCCACTACAACACCTGCCATTGGCGAAAAAGGTTTTTTTGCTTTCACGGCCATGCCTCGGCCCGCAAAGCGGGCGACAGCCCGCTAGTTCTAATATAAGGTCTATTTACCAAGGATTACCGTACACAATTTTAAATTTACTGAGAAAGCCCTTTCGAAAGATATTCAGGGGTTTCCAGACTTTACTGCATGCACAAAAATGGACGCCATTTGCAAACAGTTTATATTAAAAAAATAAAATTTGCACCAATGTATTTTTTATTTAAAGACCTTTTCAAAAATGTATCGCAAGGTGGGGGTTCGTGCTTTAAAAAATGAAGTTGGCCCCCCTGGCCCCGACATGGGGGCCGGTAACAAAAATCGACCCCACTCTAAAAAAAGGTCTTATTAGCCCGGTTTACCATACAAAATTTTAATTTTACCGAAGAAGCCATTCGAAAGTTTTTCAGCGGTTTCCAGACTTTTGCACCACCCTGTATATTCGCACATATTATTTTTTATTAAGATGAGTGTTTTACAGTTTTTTTATATTTGGTAGCCATGAAACAGGAGCTAATATACACGCTTTAATGTGTGTTGTATAGCCTGCCCATCCCGTAGAATGCCTCCGTTCTGATGGGCGAAAAATGACACAATATACTTCCCATTTAGGTGTTGGGTCAACAAACCTGATAACAAGCAGTTCACTTTACAAATATAGTAATTATTTGTGAAGTTAACTGCCACACATTTTCTTCCATTTTTACTAGTGCTTATTAATTATTTTAATAGATTAGAGAAAACTGAAAGACACAAGATAATGAATTAAATTTATAAAAATATTTTATTTTTTTCAATTTAATTTGTTTACACTTTAGGAATGGAAAGTGACTTGTAAAGCTTTATGAAACGGAAATATACTTCACCCTTTAGCTATATTATGAAGTATATGAAGTGTAAAGTTTTTTATGAAACGAGCCCCAGGTCCATAGTAATGTTGTAGTTGTAATGGGTCACTTGCAAATGAATTTTGTATTTTCAGTAAATGACTGATTCAATAAAGTACCAGAAAAAAGCCATGTCCGCCATTAAAACCACGAAAGGCCTTAAAAACAAAGAACCTTTAAAAAAAATTGAACATTTTTTGTCAGGAATCATTTCCTGTAGCTATACAGAACTTTCGTGTACCTCTATACCTGTATACATATACATAAAAAAAAAATATTTCGACTGTTTGACATTAAATTTAACAAAGTTCCCTGGGCTCAGAAATCAATACAGTAGTACAATCCATTAACACTTTTTAGTGGAAGAGGTAACCACCAGGTGAGGTTACTGCTCAAAGCATTTTATACCAACTTACCCTCATAGTCTTACATAATAATGTGGTCAAAAACTCAAATTAATGAGGAAAAATTCATGCACTAGGTGGGAGTCGAACCAACGGATCCCTGCGGATTACCAGACCAGCGCGTTAACCACTTGACTACCAGTGCAAGTGACCCATTGCAATCACGAGTCATGCCGTGACCTCTGCAAATGAACGCGAAATGAGGGAAACAATGGACCCACTCAGGCGTACGAATATGAGCTGGCCGTATCATCGTGACTAGTATATGTTGTTATACGTTACTATATGTTACTTCTGAGGGATTAACGTCCGCATGGATGGCCAACGTAAATTTAGCATGGGAGCAAAGTAGTACGAGGAGGATGGGGCTTTGGGGAATTAAATTTTGGTGAAAATACTGGAACGGAGATGTGTAAGCTCTATCATTTTATGGAAATATGATACTTGTGATGATGATGATGATAAATTTACAATATACATAATATGTGTAATAACAATTCCATCCGTAAGCTATGCACTTTTTCTGACGAATGAAGAGGAAAGAGGAAGAGAGAAAGAAAATAAAACAAAATTAAGATATGGAGAGAGAAGGCTAGATAAAGAGAGGTAAGAATGGAAGAGTGGAGATAAAGTAACTTTCTAACAAAGTGACAGAAATAGAGGTGGAGAGAGAGAGAAGAGGGAAGGAGGCAGGTAGGAAGAGAGAAGAAAAAGGGAGGGAGGGAGGTAGAGAAAGAGGGAGAAGGGAGGGATAAAAGTTGGGTAATGTATGTGACAACAACATTCTTGGTGAAAGTGCAAATGAAGGACGAGATTGGAATAAATTTTCCCTTTCTCCTTTTTCTCTCGCCTCCTTTCAACCTTTTCCCTTTCCTACTCCCTCCTCTCTTTTCCTCTTTTTTTGGTATCTTTCTCCCTCCTACTTTCCCGTCCTCTTTCTATTTCATCTCTCATTACCTCTCTCACTTTTTCTCTTTCTTTCTTTCTCTCTCTTATTAATTTCGAAAACCACATCTATTATCCGAGGTCTTTGCAGAAATTGGAGCGAGGGTTTCTAGGAATTGTTGGACGGACGCATGAGAGAGAAAAGCGTAAGAGACAGAGAGAAAGAGAAAAAATAGAAAGAGAGAGAGAGGAAGAGAGAAAGAAAAAGAGAAAACGAGAAAGAGAAAGAGAGAGAAAAAGAGAGCTTCAATGTCACATTCAGGACATGTTTGTAGTATCCAAGGGAAAAGTATAGAAAGTTCCCCACTCAAACTTTTGTGTCTTTCCATGAAAATTTAGAGAAGTTCCATTAAAATTAAATTTCACACAGAAACAATCCAATACAACATGGAAGCACGCATCTAATGCCGGGTCCACACTAAGCGTTAGCACGGATTGCTATAGTTAGTTAGGTTTTATGTTTTTTTTTTTAAGTTTAACGTCGCTTTCAACTACATGGTCAATTGGTCATATCACGATGGGGGTGTTACCCTCCATTCGCAAGAAACTCAGAAACTTGCTCACCTCACCATTAACCTCACAAAGCCTGAGTTAGGCCGGAATGCCAGAATCACGAAGTGTTCACCTCACTGCACGTTGCCTAACTGCTGTGATCCTACAAGAACCGGTGCATTCAACGTCGCCATCGACACTAACTTCAGAATGATTGACAATGTGTTTTCTACAGATTTTTACCAACTGCCCAACTTAAATTGTCTCAAGAGAGTGCCCCTGGGCTGGCTTTAGAGGCAACATTATCCGAGCATTATTTTTGATGCAACTTGAACTTCAAAAATAATAATAATATCGCCTTACATATACTGCCCGATTATGACTATTAAAGTGCCATTATTCCAGCAGTAAGCAAGCCCAAGACATATTATTATGTGGTAAAAATACCGAATGGGAGGATAACTTATCATGTCCCGGCTGGGTTTCGGACCCACGAACTCTGGAATCTTTGGATTCGCAGAGTGCCGCCTTTACCACTAAGCTACCGGGACAGACGTGGACAAAAAGTGAAAAAAAGAGAGAAAAAAGTATTTTCTAGTTCCCAGCATCTCATTGAACAAGGCCGAGAACTAGCACAGTGCCCGCAGGGTATGGTAGGGTTGGTATAGGGCCGACAATTTGTTATTTGACCGACTCTATCTGAAGCAAGCCCTGCCCCGGGGTGTATTATAGGAAACTTGACCATCTCCACGCTTTGTGTACCCCTGGACTGAACAACATAGAAGAGACATGGAGGAAGTTATGGACAAAACAAGGAGATAAATTTCATAGACTTGGGATTCCATCAATCAAGTCGGGATCTCCACTCCGGCCGGGATTTGAACCCGCAACCTCTGGGTCAGAAACTAATGATCTTAACCACTGAGCCACGGAAGTTTTTTTTTAAGGCTTTCATTTCATCGCAGGATTCTCAAATTGCTTGAGCTCTTCCACCCAACCATGATAGGTATAATAGGGAAATAGTCAAGAGGTTTACAGTCGAACTTAGATCCTAGATATATGTGGACGATTTTCAGGTCCAATGTACCATTCTTTAGAGAAAAATAACCTTATTATAAGAGAACCCAGGTCGCCATGCGTGCAATGCTTAGCGGGCTAACTCACTCGGCCACTGTGACTACTAAGAATAGTTAGAACTATAAAAATAGGTATATTGGGGCATATTACTATAACCCAAAGCATCTTGGATTCCTCAGATATATTCCTGGACCCAGCTCACCCAGCAATAACTTGTGGGGTGTAGCCACAAACAATTCCATCTGATAACCATTTGATGAAGTCATCATGATCATTATTTATCATCATAAAAAAAAATAAGAAAAACACACCGAGTGCCTACTTGGTAAAAAATATTGCATAAAAAAAAGTTGCATCAGCCACAAAAATACAATCATGACGATTGCCACACTCCAATATCATAATTATGATAATAAAAATAATACTCTTTAGTGGAAGGTAAGCACCAGGCGAGATTAATGCTTAAAGTATTTTCTATACCGTTCTAACCGCAGAGTCTAATAGTAAGACTGTCACACATAATGAAACAAATGAGGAAATATCGCCTGGCCATCAACAATTCCACTCATAATAATAAGTTAAGTCATCATCATATTTGTGTTGATCACAATCGTGATATCACAACTACTCAAACTCGCTCTAAATATTTGCTTAGCTCGGGACTTGAACCACCGACCTCCAGAATACAAACTAATCAGACCTCAGTATTGATCTAGTTACTCAGGTCTCGGCTGTATATCAGATGGGCTAACAATAGACCCAAAAGCTCGGAAAAAATCGTCACTTGGGCAAATGAAAGAATCCTTATTGGGGTAACAATGGAAAAGGTCTTCCTTTGTTTTGAAAACTATTCGCATTATGATGTCCTTAAAAGTATTATTGATTCTGCCTGGGGGACTATAAACAGGGTGTAGACCAGCATTGGCTTGGTTCTGGGGGCCCTTGTCAATTATTAGCCTCCTTGTAAAGACAGTGGTAGAAGAGCTGAGTCATTCCTCCACTGTCTGGCTACCATCAGTTCACGATGACGCCACCCTATGATGATGTAATGAGTATTGAGTAGTGAGTAAATTATTTCTTAATCTTTATCAGGTAAAAGAACCTTTTTTTAATTGCATTTTCGCCCATCTGATGAACTCCGCCACTGCAGAGTATTGTTAATAATGTATGCAACATCTATAAGAAGCGGTAGAGTAAAGGAAGAAGACATCCATGCGAATGTGATATACTAACTTCTAGTTTCTGCTCATTGAAATTCCAAGGACCGAGGATTTGCAAGAACCATAGCATGGATGACTTCAATGACTTCACCCAGACAAAGAAGCCTGAGTCATGATGACTTTATTATTATTTGCGAGCTGTTTAACCCGTGCTTCGCTGCGGTCGCTACTGACAAGTTGGTAGTCGAATGGTTAAGGCGTTAGTCTGGTAATCCAGGTAGCGTAGCGATCCGTTGGTTCGAATTCCACCCCGAGCATGAATTTTTCCTCATTAAATTGAGTTTGTGACCACATAAGACTCTGTGAGGGATAGGTGGTAGAAAATCCTTTGAGCATTAACCTCGCCTGGTGTTTACCTTCCACTAAAGACGTAAGATAATAATAATAGGGTCATCTCTAATCAATTTCTCTCTCTTACTGTTTCGCCTAAACCATTCGGACACACAAAGTACATACAAAGTCCGTTCATGTTTACATATTTCTATAGTTCAGTTGTTCTGTCAGAGTTGTGGTTTTCTACATGATTTACCCATGAAATACATATAGCTCTCATCTAAGATCTCAAGCTGTACCGACGCGACTGTACAGATATGTGGCTCAGTGTCCTACATTTGTGTCCTAATTATTTGTTTGAACTGAAGTAAAGCCGAGAAGAGATTACCAGAAGCTATAACATAGCTGCACAAGTGCACACTCTATGAAGAGAATTCGACATATTTCTCATTACAGAGTAATGGAGAGAACAATTGAAAACTCATACAGGGCACGATTAGCTCAGTGGTAAGATCTTGCCTACTAGACGGAAGATCCCGGCCTCCCGGGTTTGAATCCCAGACCCGACGATAAAAGATAAGAATCATTAGTCCTACTAGAACAGAAATGAGGCGATATTATTACTTTCATTGAATGCAAATGTAAATTACAAAAAATGAGTATTTAAAAGTACTAATCTCCTCATGTAGGTAGTAATGTAGTATGCGGACTACTCTCATTGCATATACAAGGTCACTGCAAGCGGGTGACCTCCCTACTGCTAATGACTCTGTTTACATCTGACACCACTGCCTCGTATTATTAGTTCCTCAAACTAAGGGTGTGATTGACAAATACATTAAACAGGGTGATAAAGCTCTGACTAATGCTAATCAACTGATCAGTGCTGCTGGTGTGTTTGTCAACGTGCACTGGTAGTCAAGTGGTTAACGCGCTAGTCTGGTAATCCAGGTAGCTTAGGGATCCGTTGCTTTGGTTCGAATTCCGGCCAGTGCATGAATTTTTCCTCATTAATTTCAGTTTGTGACCAAATAATAATAATTCTCTGAGGGTAAGGTGCACTACTGACTATTGAGTTCTTTTTATTTCATGTAATGTAAGGCGGTATTATTATTATTACCTACTGTACTGTAAGGCTGTTTACTATAGGAACTTAGGAACCAATGACCTATTAGCATGGAAATTGCACAACATTATAGTCCATTTTATTTTATAGTTCTAATAATCAGTAACCTAACCTATTAATCTTTAACCCTAAGAACAATGTTGTTATAAAATGTTGTGATGCTTGCGTCCAATTATTCTGCGCCTTAATAAAGATTATGACATTTATGACCCGTATTAGATATTAGGGCACTCAAAGGGAGCAACGTCCAGCAAGGCTAGGACTAGGATGGGTGACGATTCACATTCGAACCTTCGTGATACCGATGGCTATTCCCGGCCTCAATCAGGCTGGGTGAGGTTAATGTGGGTAGCTGATGGTTTGTGAGTTTTCAGCAAATGGAGGGTGACACCCCCGTTGTCATATGACCAATTGACCATGTAGAAGAAAGCGAAAAAATAAAAAATAATACACAAAATAATTATGATATAAAAGACAAATAAAAAAAAAGGTTGAAAATTTATCATATTTGTGTTGATTACATTCGTGATGTCACAACAACTCACTCACGTTGCTAAATATTTACCGAACACTGGACTCGAACCACCGACCTCCAGGTTACAAATCCGCCGTCTTATCGACTGAGCACGGTGATAACTCTTACCCTTATTATCGTTCACACATCTACTCCAGCAACACCCTGTACTGAGAGTTTCATTGGAAATGGGAAATGTTCCCTTATGTGTTCAGCAACACCCTGTATTGAGAGGTTCATTGGAAATGCGGGAAATGTATTTTCCATTGTGTGTCCAGCCACACCCTGTATTAAGGGCTACATTGGAAATGCTCCCTTGTGTGTCTGCAACACCCTGTATTGAGAGGTTCATTGGAAATGGGAAATGTATTTTCCCTTGTGTGTCCAGCCACACCCTGTATTGAGGGCTTCATTGGAAATGGGAAATGTATTTTCCCTTGTGTGTGCAGCAACACCCTGTATTGAAGCTTCATTGGAAATGGGAAATGTACTTTCCCTTGTCTGTCCCAGAGTACAAGAAAAATGAAAGTAAAAAGGAGAAATATTAGTTTGTGTTCTGGTGTTCCCGTTATTCTTTCGATTTTCTTACTTTGCAAAGAACAAAATTTATTAATATATGATTTGGTTTGATAAAGAGCAAAATTACAAGACCTTTATATTATGACATTTATGACCATTCAACTCAATTATATAAATTATTAGCAGTTTTCGGCAGTTAATTTAGCAACAAAACATATAAATATATATATTTTGTCGTAATATCATAAAACAGGCCAAGTTGAAGGTTAGATGATGGTGGGAACTCAGAAACGGGTTTCAATAAAAAGAAATAGTTTAGTACCAAGATAACTTGGCCGCAAACACGATTATCTAAAACTTTTTGGATGAGCTCTGGAACTTGGCTCTTTATTCAACATTGGTTTTTTGGGGGGGATTATTATTTATAATTTCTTCAGGTTTGATCAGAACGATTTCCTGGGTTTTACCATGCACGTCTTTGGTGTCTACAGATTAACTGTCGCATGTTTTTTTCATGAAAGTTACCAGCCTCAATTCCAAGAAGATAAAAAAACCTCCAAATAGGTTAAGTGGGTAGCTGGTATTTTTCTCTCCCAATTGAGGGTAAAACCCTTGTCCTAAACAAGACTTTAAATCAAATAGAATCATTGACGTTAGGAAAAATGTGCCACAGACAACCAACGGCAACCATGTGGTTGAACAATGTCGACCCCAAGTAGGTTTGGGAAAAGGCAAAGTGAAAGAAGAAGGTTCCAAAATGTCTGTCCCGGTAGCTCAGTGATAAATGCGGCACTCTGGTAATCCAGAGGTCGCGGGTTCGAAACCCAGCCGGGACATGACAAGTTATCCTCCAATTTGGCATTTTTACCACATAATATAATACGTCATGGGCTGGAATAATATTACTTAACAGTCCTAATCGAACAGTTTAAATAAGGCGATATTAATATTATCAGGAAACCAGGTAAAAACATCCTTGTTAGGTTAATGAGACACCCTTGTCCTCAACTGATGACATGTAATGTGTGTATAAGTATAGAGCATAGCCTACTGACGTGTAAAAAGCACGAACGTATGTAGGAGGCACCCGTATATTATTATAGACACTTCAGCACCTAGATGAAAGTTCAGCATCACGTTTTTGCAATATCGCAAAAATGGAAAATAAGCACGTACATATTAAATGGGCGCATTTTGCATACAAAATCTATGTATTGACTACATATAGAAAAGTAAATAAAAAACTAAATAAATAAAATGTGTGATATTTACCTAACACAATAAACACGCACCAAACCTTGTAACAAACACTTAAGAGCGCGAACACACACCACACACACCAAAATAAACTTGGACATTTTTCTGATGCCAAAAAACACTTGCAATTTTTGAAATCCATTAGTTGGTATACAAATATGCATTCAAACACATTATATACGTTTTTATAACACCATTATTAATTCATAATTATCATGGGTACATAGTAATGTATTAGTCCAAATGCATTGATAATGGTCTTCAATTAATGTAGTCCATATACATATGTATTGTTAAGGAGGTACTAACTAAAGGGCGGGGTCATTGCCTATGGCAATCTCTTACACCGAACCCTTTAGTAAAGAATCAACAAGTTAATCAACAGAATAATTAAATAAATAAAACTTTTTTTTTTAAAGACGACTGTTTCACAGCCTTTTTTATTTCGTAGCCATGAAACAGGCAGGAACTACTGTAGACGCTGGTGGTCTGTGTTGTAGCCTGTCCAAGTGCCCATCCTGTAGTATGCCTCCCCTCTGATGGGCGAGAAGTGACACAATACTCAAGGGTGAAATGTTAGTACGCCTCCTCGTGGTTCACCCTGGGCAACGCATTGACATGCGGCTGTGAAAGACTGACAATTTTGGCGATCAGACAATCACTGCCATCAGATTTCCTAATCAAGTTTATTACAAATGTCTTCTCACTTTGATATAGTATGTATGTAATAAAGCTAACGATAAATAAAATAAATACTTCCCATTTAGGTGCTGGGTCAACACGAGCGCACCGGAAGGTATTCCTTACAAACAACTGTAACCAATTTTTTGTCGGCGCGGGGGTTCGAACCCAGGACTTTCCGCAGGGCAAGCGAGTGCTTGACCACTGAGCTATTCGTGCGCTCACTGAGCTATTTGGATCAGAAATTATAAACACATCTAAAACAACATACGTACATATTCCAATTAATTCCAATTCAGCTTATATTTGCTGAGTATTCTTATTACTTGGATAAAATAAATACAAGAGAATTATTACTTTGGATAAAATAAAAGAATTTTCCATCATGGAGATACAATGTATGGCTTTGTGTCGCGCTGGTGGGTACAACACCAATGTTTTAGTGTCATGTAATGGAAATTATAAATAATTTATGCATTTTGTTAAGTAGGGAAATGGGCCACGAGTACTTCAGATGACAATATTATCATCAAACGATGTCAATTGTTAAAAATCTGGTGTAAACATCACACGACTTTCCTTATCTCCCAAAAAGGAGTCGAATTCCGCCACTGGTGACTGAACGGTAACAGATAACTAAAAATCAATGCCAAATTCGTGATCAGCACTTCAAAATCATTTAATTTGATATGTCACAACCCCCATCTAGGATGAATAATAAAAAAGTTAGTCCAATCGGGTCCCCCTACAATACCGGTAAATTGGGGCCGGTTTCCAAAAAGTTAAAGATATCAAAAAAATGATCAGAGTGAACCCCTATTATTTTTTTAATTTGAGAAAATGTTGTTCTCGAACTTTTTTTGTATCTTTAACCAATTCAAAGAAGCGGTGCTTGCGGCCAATATTTGCGGCCCTGCGGCCGCAGAATGCGGCCGATTTCAACCAAAAGTTTCATGGTTCATCTGGTGTATAAAATTAATTACCATACCAAATTTCAAGTCTCTAGCTCTTACCGTTCTTGAGATATCCTGTTCACACACACACACACAGACACACAGACAGACGCACGGACCAATGGCTGAAAACCACTTTTTTGGTATCCTGAGGCTATGATTCGTCCAGAAATGTGAAAAGCTGGGTAGGTCAAATTTTCGACGAATACAATACTTTCCTTATTATAGGATAAGGAAAGTAAAAATTAAAAGTGAAGTAACATTTTCGATTTGGTTCTCGGCCAAAAACTTTCGATACACAAAAAATTGTGTACTATAGGAATTTACTTTTCTTCTCTCGATTTTAAGTATCCAGAAAAGACATGTAAAGAATTTTTCGACTCTATATTTTGGATTTAACGGAATCCACTCATACCTTGTGAGGAAAAATAAGTAGCGGCCTTTGATGTGCACAGCGACCAGAGACGCAACAATATATAAGGGGCCAAATACAAGTAAGTGATTTAGTATGAAATCTCAAAATTGCCAAGAGTGATACAATGTGAACCGATCACGAGGAAGTATTGTGTCCATAATTGGCAGTGTAGTTTTTCTTTAAGTTGGAAAGGTGACGCACAAGTGTAAAGTACCTATACAAGTAAAAATTAATTTGCCTGTTAAATGAGCATAGTGGCTGTCAGGCAAATTCCCATGATAAGGAGAATAACCAATGCCAAAAAAAAAAAAAAAAAAAAATTAGCATAGCACAGATATGAAACGAAATCCTCATGAATATGGAACACGCAAGCGTGAGATAAGCATTTGCTTACTCATCAATGTTCTTCTGGGTCCTTCAAAATTTCATGTATGGCACATTATGCTATCTACACGAGGCATTAGTCTCAACGTCGACCTCAGTAGCTTGATCGATAAGGCGGCTGCTCGACTTGTAATCTGGAGGTCGGTGGTTCAAGTCTCATGTTCAGCAAAAATTTAGTAACGAGTTTGAGTATTTGTGATATCACAATTATGAATAAAACACAAATATGATTAACTTTATATATGTCTCAAACATACCAATTTCCGACCTTACCCAGGCTGATTAATGTGGGTAGCTGGTACGATTTTCAGCGAATGGAGGGTAAAACCCTCGTCCTGACTAACTATCTTAATCAGAACGTGAAAACCATACAGAATCAACTGGTCACAATAGATCTACTTAGGTCGCAGTGTAAGGGTTTCACTAGAAACGCTGCAACCAAGTCACATCATTATATAGAAAAAGAAAAGTCAGAAGTTGTACTAGATGTACATGAATATCAGATTCTATTTGAATGAATGAATATCAGAACATACCTGGACAGCTGTTTCGAACTTATTAGCTCTCATCAGCAGATAATAATTCTGAATATCCATGCCATCAACTAACCTCTCTATTTTAATTAGATAATAATAAAATTTGTATGTCTCGTTAAATATTACCCCTACAATCTCGTCCACCCAACCCTTGTAACACCCTGTACACATCTGAATTACACTAAATATTACCTCTAGCAATCTCTTCCACCAAACCCTTGCAACACCCTGTACACATCTGAATTACACTAAATATTACCTCTAGCAATCTCTTCCACCCAACCCTTGTAACACCCTGTACACATCTGAGTTACACTTAATATTACCTCTAGCAATCTCTTCCACCCAACCCTTGTAACATCCTGTATACATCTGAGTTACACTTAATATTACCTCTAGCAATCTCTTCCACCCAACCCTTGTAACACCCTGTATACATCTGAGTTTCACTAACTTTCAGGTTCACCTCAGTTTGCTGCACACACACGAGAGCTCCTTACTACTCTTAATAAACATTTTCAACGTGTTACGGTGTTAATAAAATGCAATTACGAAACACGTCACGATATCTCGAGAACACACGGTACCTACAGTGCACCTTTCCACTTCTGTAATCCCAAAAGACGTAGTTACCAAACTAATCCCCAAAAAACATCACATTGTGGTTACAAAAAAGAAGAACGCCCTACCAAAAAAAACGAATATCAAAAAAAAAAAAAAAAAAAAAAAAAAAAAAAATGGTATAAATAATGATATTGAGAACACCAATGTCCTGCATCTTTCTATTTCTCTGCGCTCCTAACTGCACTTAGTGAATTTTCTATACATAAACAACACTAGTCACAATACACGACACACAGGACACGGAAGGAGCCCAGAAAATTGCTTTTGGGCGTCTACAGGTGTTGATAACCAATCCTTCCACCACTGTGTCACATCATGGACACGGAAAGTAAAGTATTAAGTCCTCCTTGACTTTTACGATACTGTCTTTGACCTAAAGTGCGTATTATCTGTAAAATTAAAAAAAGAACACCCCACACGTTCCAAACCGAGGCTTCCCTGCCTTGTCTTATCACTTCTCTTATCAGTAACCTCCCCCCCCCCTCCACTCCTGCGGGCACGCACAACGCACCCGAGCTTACTGATTTCCAACTCACGTCACGTGTTCATTTTTTTTTTTTTTTTGGTTTTCACGTGTTCATAGTTGCTTCACTTCCAAACTTTCTGATCAGGTGAATCGCTTACATCTTACAGCCTCTCAGGTGTACGCGTAAGTCTCACTTTTAATCTGCATTACAAAATAACCGACCTCAGAAGCTTGATCGATAAGGCAGCGGACTTGTAACCTGCAGGTCGGTGGTTCAAGTCCCGGTTTCAGTGTAGATTTTAGTAAAGCGAGTTTGAGTAGTTGTGATATCACGAAAGTGATTGACAAAAATATGATAACTTTACATGCACTATAAAATAAATAAAATGCTATGTGTACCTGAATGGTCGAAAGTGTCAAAGGACTTATTTTTTCAAACAATTTTGAGTCATTTTAGTAGATTCGTACTAAGTTTAATGAGCACAAGTATCAAGCATTATAAATAAATATCTACAGATTTCTACTGCTACAGAGATATTTAAGTCACAAAAAGCACGTTATGCGATTATTCCATCGAAGAAAAAAATTCGCTCCTGAAAAAATTGAAAAAAGTCAGTAGCAGATTTTTACCAATTCTTCACAGATAAATGTATAAAGATCGGCGCGAACGACCTGTCCAATAGTGTTAATATGCCTTACAAGAAAAAATATGTATAATGCAGGCTACAACACAGACCACATGCGTCTATAGTAGCTCCTGTTTCATGGCTACCAAATAAAAAAGGCTGTGAAACACTCATCTTTTTTTTTTAAAAAAAAGAGACTTGGGAGGAAATATCTCTTACCTCTGCATGAACGTGGAAGCCATGTTTGTTAGCCACCTCCTCCGCCTTCTCTCTACCTCCATGGATACGGGCCGCCCATTGCGACGTGTAGGTTCCTTCTGCCCCTCGCGCCGCCCACAGCGACAGATGTGCACACAGTGCGATCACATTGTACACGGCACCGCCCATGCCCGTGCCTCACGGGTAGCCGGACGAGAATTCGGAAGGGGAATTATGACAGATTCGGAAGGAGTATTATGACCGAAATTGAAGGGGCAATAGAACTAAACCGGTAGAGGTGTGGGAGCCAAATGGTATTTCTGGTCTTATTATGTTGGGCAAAATTAATAAATAGACACACAAAAAAAAACACTGGCACTGATTTACGTAAGTAGATATTTCTTTGTTAGGTAAATGTAGGTTTTACTGTATAAAGATTATAAATTATTGATATTCACAGACAAAAAATTTGGTTTGATCGATTTTATATCATGGATGTTTAAACTAGGTAGAAATTTAGAGAGCAATAAAGTGAGGGAGTAAAGTGCGCTGCGTCTATTAAAGCGAGAGTAAATAAGTAAGAGAAGCACGGTACTCTTACATTACACCTTAATTTAATTTAAAGCTGAAATTTATTTGATTAGATTTGAATTTAATTTGGATTCAAAGTCATGTCAGGGTTAGAAGAAATATTGATGTGAACTTTTCAGCCATACTTATTAATAAAAATAAAATTAATAAGCTATTTTTATACTATTTATATATTACATGGTAAGTACAATGAAATTTAATACTTTCTAGGATTTCAAAAATTACATAATTTTAATTTTAAGTCCGGGAAAGATAAAAAGGATGGAGTCTTGTCATTTCTTCAACAATACGACGGATTGGATCTAGAACAAAAAAAATAATCAATTTATCAATATGAATCATATAAAATAGTAGGTAATACCTACCACAGAACCGACCTCAGTAGCTTGATCGATAAGGCGGTGGACTTGTAACTTGGAGGTTCAAGTCCCAAGTTGAGCAAAGATTTAGTAAAGCGAGTTTGAGTAATTGTAACATCACGAAAGTGATTAACACAAATATGATAACTAAAACCTACACAGAACACACAGAAAAATGATATTACAATAAAAAAAGTAGATGTGACTGATCTGAGGTACCTACCTACCTAACATAGAGATTGGAGAAAGAGGTACATATTATAATGGGATTTCAAATAAATAGGAAAAAAAGAGCCAATAAATAGTTTTAGTTAAATTATTATCAAATTAAGAAAAATTGTATTAAAAATTCTGTGTACATTTGTATTTAAAAAAGCTAAATTGATGAAGATTCTAAGAAACATAATAATAATAATTTTGTAAAAATACAAAAAAATTGGCCCAAGTGCATAGTTGCTAATGAACAGATTAAATCAATCAACTTTATGGGTAATGGCCGTGGTTAATCAGGCTGTTAGTGACAATGTGACAATGCACTCCACCAATTTTATTGTAAGTAAAATTCACTGAAGTGTGGCGACATACCTATCTTAGGCATTCTCTTCTACCCAACCCTAATACATAAGTTCCCACTCATAATAATAATATTCATAATGTACCTATGGTAAACAATCTGCTTCTCTTTGATAAGAAACAACCCCCCCGGTGTATCTCTGGGTAGGTATAAAGATTATTCAATATCCATACTGAAAATAATATGCTGCCATATTTCGAGAGAGAAAAAATACTCTGATGTCAATTACTGACAAATCACTTCCTCATAGATTTTTGTATGCTTCATAATAATTTTATTAATGAAAAATATATATTATCCATTCCTCTTAATGCTATGAATTTGAGAAGATGAGGAAGTTCCTATGTCAACTGGAAGACAATAAATCATCCAAGATAATGAAGTATCATGCTCCAAGTACAATATGAAACTGTGGGGATATGAAGAAATTGATAGATAGCCACGTGAATGTGGGGATATCAAAACACATGAGCACCTTCTAGTATGTCATGAACTAGAAAACCCCTGCACACTGGATGATCTACTTCAGGCAAACAAAAAGCCCTAAATGTTTTAGAGTATTGGAAGTACAAAATTTGACCTAGGAACAAAGAGGACATGGTAAGTAAGTTTTGTTCCTATAGAAATAGGTACCTAAAATATACTTTTACTATAGGTTACCTAATAAATTGTTGGTAATGTACAAACCAAATTTAATCAAATTGGTAAATATCATCAGAATTAAAATTATTTGCCATGTCTTCAAGTGTGTAGGGAAGTAAACATGATGAAAGCAATACATAAAAAATAAACAAAACATCTTATTATCCTTGGGTAAACAGCAGCATACTGTAGGATTATTGGAGTTTGTTCATATTGTTTACACGGTAAACAAATTGAATATATTTTTAGTCTACCTACTGGAAACTTCTCTTGAAAATGTACTTCCTGATGTACCATTTCTCTCTTTATCTGTGAATATATTTTTTTACTTACTTTTACCTAATACCTTAGGTATAGATTATAGAAAGTATTGCTTTTGATCACTTTCTAAAAATTAAACTGATAGGAAACATTTCTGGGCATATGGGTCTCTGATTCCAAAAATGGTTTTTATAAAATGACTGATAGAATAATATTATCTGAGCTCAAATACCTAAAGAATTCACAGCACTTAAAATGAATAAGAGAATGATTTAGCCAAAAAACCAAAAGTTACAGAATTTATCTTGTATAATATTGCATATTATTATTGCAATGCCTCATTTCAATGTAAGGGAATTATGTACCTACTAAGGAATATTTTTTTTTTCAACAGAAAAAAAGTGTGTTTTTTTATCCCAATTTTAGTGGGTTACTCAGAATTATAGGACTTTTTTTTCTTTTATACCAATAATCATGTGTATTATTTGCCCATCTTTATCATCTGAGCTGGTTGCAGGGTTTTCAGTGAAACCCTTACAATTAACACTGCAACCTAATTAGATCTATTGTGACCAGTTGATACTATTCGGTTTTACCTTCCTGATTTGAGATAGTCAGGATGGGGGTTTTAACCTCCATTCACTGGGAATTGTACCAGCTACCCACATTAACCTCACCCAGCCTTAGTAGGGCCGGAAGTACCAGCCTCACGTGTGTGGAAGGGACAGAATTTTCTTTGAAAAGTCTGCCCCGACCAGGAGTTGTACTCGAGACCTCTAGACTACCGGCAGTAGTCATAACCATTATGCCACGGAGGCTGGATCATTTGCCCATAATTCCGCAAGATAAGTGAGAAGTGAAACAATACTAGGTAGGTACCCATTAAGGTCAACACAAGCACATTGGAAGGTATCTCTTACAAACAACTACAACAAAAAAATTAATACCAAGTCCCATCCATAGTCAGATAGGTTGAATCAGGAAAAGTTAAAGAGGTGATATATTGCATATTACATCACTGACAAATGTTTCTTGAGTAGGATGGTTATGAAGACATGAAGGACCCTTACACCCAAAAGCCAAATTATAAATCAGGATTACCTAAATTTAAGATTTAAGCTAGACCCTCCAAGTTAAACTTTCAAACAATCACAGTACACTATAGTCTGAGTTGAGGGACAGTGTGTGGCTTATCTTAACTTAAATACTGCTTTATAATTGGGTCCTAATAGTTTTTTTAAGGGCTTCTGAAATTATATTGTAATGGTCAAAGTGAGATTTTATCCTATCATTATTGCCCACTTATATCTGAGTAAAATTAACTGATGTCAAAGAAATGTTATCGTAAAAATAAATTTGCATAGTAAGTCCACCTTAATGCATGAAAGCATGACCCAGCACTGAGCTATACAGAGGACAAAAAGCTGAGGAGAGTTCAATGTACTCAAGGAGCAAGGAATTATATTGCCATCTACAGATTTATGAAACACAAGTCAACTAAATCCATAGAGAGATAATATTTCCATGTTTGTCATTAGACATGGGAGTTAGGAGAGACCAGTACCAGTTATAAAGCCATAATAATTTTCTAGTTTGTTGATATGAATACTGATAAAAAATTCTTCTTCAAAATGTAAACATTTTTACCTGAGAATCCCTGATAGGGAAACCAGTAAAAAGTATCAGGTAGGTATGTACCTTCGGAATTTTAAAGATCTTACCTTCTGTTGGTGAAAAATCCAATGACCGGAATCACTTAAATTTAATTAAAAGTTATTAAAGCTAATGATAAAATAGAAACACTGAAATGATTTGATACTAATAGATCGTTCACTTGAACTGAACTCGGAAAATTTGAAAAGACGTCACCAACACTTCTTGAATTCCACTCGTGACTACGAGCTGCGAGTATGGAGAAAAATATTTCTCGTAAGTGAAATTGAAGAAAATAATGAAACTGAAAAAAAAATTGACAGTGTTGCCATAAACGAAACATTTTGCTAGATTTTTCAATGAGGTTGAAATTGGTGGATTTTTTGCGTGGAACATCAAAAAGTAAAGCTAATTTAAAAATCGATAGAGATAATATTTATAATTGTACAATGTACAAGTACATATTATCACCCGCGTTGCGGCATGTGGCGAGGGGTCAGTTTATTGAGGCATGAGTATGACCGACTTGTAATAAAAAAATCATTTTCCGCGATACCTGCACATCTACAGTACAAAAGTTAAACTGAGAATAAAAAATAAGATGTATTTAAGTATTATTGTATGAGCAATCCAATTTAACAAAATACATAAAGATCCTGTTTTCATTTTTTCACAAGCGCACATTCAATAGTCCTGTGGTCACATTATTCCAAGCTGGTTTAAACAGAATGTGCCTTTCTTTTACCTTCTCGGCCTTCTCCGATCTTGTTTGCATAGGTGTAGAGACATTAATAGATAGCTAGATTTCATAAGAGAAATAAATAAAAAGGTATTATTGAAAAATATTCTTGTTTGAGTTTTCATTGTGTTCCCCAAAGATTTTATTTATTATGCTGTTAGATTATGCGGGGACAAAAAAATGCTTTAGAGCACTGCCTAATATTCCGGTTGGTTGAAAATGGAAAAAAAGGTTCAATTTAAATAATTTTCATTTCAGAGATCTTTTGGGATGGGTGGGTATGAAAAGCCCTTAAACACTGCCATTATGAATCATACTGAATTTCAGCTCAATCGGACTTGTACTTCATAAGATATACCGGTTGGTAAAAGCTCAGTTTTTTAATAAACAAAAACATACATACATCATTTTAAGTGTACTGATTCGTATGTACTGTAGCATATTTGTATAGGATCTTTCAATAAGAATGATACATTTTTATTTTTGAATAAAATAAAAATGGCTTTAGATATCAAAAAGGTTTTGGTTTTTTTATCTCTAGAGTATGCCATTATGTCCGAAATAGGACATCATTCAAATGTCCACCCCGACCTGCTTGCATTGATGCACTCGACTGCACCAATTTTAGATGACTTTATCCAACATTTGGGACTTTATCCAACATTTGGGGTTGTATGTCAGCAATAGCTTCACGAATGTTGGCTTCAAGACCAATCAAAGTCCTTGAAGTGTTGGCATAGACTGGTGACTTCAAATATCCCCAAAGAAAAAAATCCAAGGGAGTCAAATCGCACGATCCCGGTGGCCAATCCACGAACGCCCGTCGTGAGATGATCCAGTCTCCAAATTTCGACTTGAATAAACCAAGCGTTTCATCGGCTGTATGACAAGTAGCGCCGTCTTGTTGGAACCACATGTCAGTGATATCAATATTCTCAAGTTCTAGCCATAAAAAATCGAGTAACATGGTTCTGTAGCGATGGCCATTAACAGTTACTGGTCTTGCCTCCTCATTTCGGAGAATTGGCAACGCTGGCCACTACAGCTGCAATGTTTTCCTCATTTCCCACAGTTTTCTGTCTTTTTGTTGGCTTACTATCCAATAATAGTCTCAATCTTGTCCTCGGTCCGGTGTATAAGCTGCCGAGTGATGGCGACCCAATTCACCGCGAAATAAACGTTGAGCACCCACAACTAAACCTAAACTTTGGTAGTAATTTTTGAGAACTTGTAAACGTTCAGGATTTGTTAAACGCTGCATTATAAAATGGCAAAGTCTATTTATAAAATACTTTATAAATATGACGCAGAATGAAAGTACTATAAATTAGTATAGGATATTAACAAATCTTATAGTATTTAGCTGCTTGTAAATTTAGCATTGCTAGATTTTAAGAATCGATGATTAAATCTTGCAGCACTGTATTACAGTTCAAATAATCGCCAGCAGGTTGCAGCACAACACGACTCTCCAAGAAGGGCAAGAAGCCGCGTATACACAATGCAAGCGGATTAGCCACTTGGCCAGCCTCGATGGCGCGCAGGCGCGTTGAATACACCGGTCCTCGTAGGATCAAGGATCACCGAAGTTAAGCAACGTCCAGAGGGTTGAAGACTTCGCGATAGTAGGTAAACATGGGTAAACAAACTAGCATTGGCTTGGTTCTGGGGGCCCTTGTCAATTATTAGCCTCGGACAGTGGTAGAATTGCTGAGTCATCATTACTCCACTGACTGGCTACCATCGTTCACGATGACGCCACCCTATGATGATGATGAAAATTAAAAATGCTGGCATTCCGGCTCAACCGAAGCCGGGTGAGATTAATGTGCGTAGCAGGTTTGTAGATTTCCTGCGAATGGAGGGTAACACCCCCGTCGTGATGTGACCATGTTGTTGAAAGTGACGTTTAACCCAAATTAAAAAAAAGAACACAGATTTTTACTGTTTATCAGTATTTTATGCATGGTCCTATTACGACAGGGGTTTTTCCCTCCATTCGCCGGAAACTCACTAACCAGCTATTTAAAGTAACCTCATCCAGCCTGAGTGGGGCTGGGTATAGCCGGCCCCACTCAGACTGGTAAGCATCAGGAGGTTCGAAATTAAAATACCCATCCCAATCGTAGCCTCGTTGGACGTTGCTTAACTTCAGTGACTGAAAGAGAACTGGTGTTTTCAACATGTTGTCAAGACGCTGGCTAAGGACTCGGTTATAAGCAAATCTTTAAAATCTCGAACTAATGAAAGGCAATGCCTAGAGTGTATAGTAAGGTTATTAAAATACATAGAAGGCCATGCCTCAGGTCTAATTCAATGATACCATTTAGGTATTTCTATTATAAAATTTATGCTAGGCCTAAACTAAGTAGGTATAAACTCAGGTAAAAATGCAAGCGACGGGAGAGAACTTGGGAGAGAATAAAACCATGAGCGGGAGAGAACTCGTGGTACCTACCTGACTAAAATTTGGGCCGGGAGAGAACTTTGTGACGTCTGCCTGAGGTCTAGCTAGCTTTAAATCCACCACTAACTAAACCAATTGCATCAAGACCCATGGACCCAACACAGTCGTCAATGTTGATCCATGAATAGATTCACAATCCCAAAGGCACCCTGTCATAGCGAGATTCGTGGTGGTTAAGGCGCTAGTCTGGTAACCAAGGTAGCGTGGGATCCGTTGGTTCGAATTCCACCCAGTGCATGAATTTTTCCTCGTTAATTTCAGTTTGTGACCACATAATAATAAGACTGTGAGGGTTAGGTGGTAGAAAATGCTCTCAGCATTAACCTCACCTGGTGGATACATTCTACTAAAGAGTAAACTCTGACGGTTAGGTGGTATAAAATGCTCTCAGCATTAACCTCACCTATAGTGGTTACCTTCCACTAAAGAGTGTTATTATTATTAGGTTCCATGCTGTAAATAATAATAATAATAATAATAAAAACCTCAGGGATGACTATCTAACAATAAATGGTCATACGGGATTTGGCGTTCCCGAGGCACCCGAGCAAGTGGTCAGTGATCCCTGGATGGTTGCAAGTATCAGCAACGTCCCAGGAAGTAGTATGGTAATTCACAATACCATATGAACACTGACTGCGAGGTATGTCAACAGAAGCATAGAGACACCTTCTCTAAAAGTAGTGAGGCATGTCCTCATGAAAATTCTGTTGACATACCTAATGGTTCATAATGTGACCAAGTGGCTGTTCGGATCCATCCGTACCCCCGAAAGTGTTTTCCTATGGAAAAAGCCATTGGACCACCAAGGGGATAGCCACGGGAGAGAAAAAGATGGACTACACAAAGTCCATCATAAAATAACCTCCCCACATTATGAACCAAACAACTTCAGGAGACTTGATCTTCGGATCCGCTCCTGAAGTTACAACACCAGGAGACTTGATCATATGATCCGCTCCTTGTGTAATACCCTTTGAAGGGTAATAATAATTACCCTCCAAAGGAGAGAAAGAGCAAATAATAATAATAAGGAAAAACAAGACACAAGAAACACATCCCCGTACATTTTGAGTCAATTTTACACCTATTTTAGGCATAATAATAGTAGATATATATTTATATATTATGAGAAATAAAGTAAATTTTATATTAAGGTATATGTAATAATAAACTCTCTTCTTAAACAATAGGCAATATAATTATTTTTGAAAATATAAGATAAACAAGAGGTAGAGGTATTTTAATAATGGTAGGTATATATAGGTAATAATAATATTATATATAAGTATCCATGGTAACCTTTTACACCATCTGTTCTATGTATAAACGAAAGTATAAATTAATATAAGTACCTACTAAATTTATTATTATACGAGTTTTATTATTATTTAGATTTATGTTTGTGTTTTAGGGGTACCTTTTATAAATTATCTAATTTATTTTATACTATTGTTAGTAGATAATCAATATTTTATTGGAATAGGGTACTTTACTTATACATAAGAATAATAATAGAGTTATAATCTAAGATGAAATATGTATTTAGGGAGAAATTAATACCTACCGAGACATTTTAAAACATTTTCAGTATGACGTATAGTGTCGTATAGGATACCTCAGTATATACCTCTGTGAACTTAAATCGGGTAAAATTAATAGTCAACAGTCAACATCGATTTATTTAAAAAAAATTAAATACATGACAAGTAAAATAGTTCAAATATATATAACGATGACAGCTGTTTACATAATTCATAATATTTTAACTGAACTTATGCTAGTTTGCTAGTTTCTTTTGGCCGTCGTCATCTCACATTAAGGGCCACACCTATGAAGTATGGTCCTTGTGTCGTGGGTAACTGTCATTGCTAAGCGTCGGGTTTCCCTATCTTACACAGTACGCAATCCGTGATTTACCTCATGCAGTGGCGGAAAACTAAACAGAGAACGCGATTATAGCTTAGTGGTTAAGCAATAGCTTGTCATGCGGAAGGTCCCGGGTTCGATCCCCCGTACCGACAGAATTTTGTATTCTTAATTTATAAGGGATACCTTGCGGTGCGCTCGTGATGACCCAGCACCTAAATGGGAGGTATTGTGTTACTTCTCGCCCATCGGAGGGGAGGCATACCACGGGATGGGCAAGCTACAACATAGACCACATGCGTCTACAGTAGCTCCTGTTTCATGGCTGCGAAATAAAAAGGCTCTGAAACACTCATCTATTTTTTTGAAAGACGCCAAAGTTTGCTTTACCTATCAATTTTTAAACGTTTAAAAAAATTGGCGATAAAACCTAATATCTCTCATTAATGATGGAAAACAAATTTTCGACTTGGTTTTTGAAGAAATAAATAAATAAAGTAATCCAAATTTTAGTAGAAAAAGAAGGTATTCAAGTTTACTGGGTATAAATTTTTGCATCTGTACTTCAGTGTAAACTACTTCCACATAGAAAGTATAGTTTACACTGTTATTGCACCAAACCAATATTTTTTTTTGGTTAAGTTCACGGAGAAATTACTCTATTTTTATAATTAATTTTAGGTATTGAAAAAAAAAAATATATGATTTGAGTACGTACAGATCTAGTATCAGAAATTTAGGTACTTAATTAAAAAACATAGCTGTAAATTGCTGATAGATTAAAATAATTTAGGTATATGCAGAAATTACCATTTCTCACTGTTACCTTTCACCCTTCAAGTATGGTTATGTTTTCGTGAGTTTTATTAAAAAATATGACAGACAAAGTAAGTTTTTACAGTAAGTAGATAGTTTTATAAGTTTTATTATAGTTAACAACCAGGCGCGGTAAGTGGGAAAATGTTTTGAGAGTGCTGCCACATCAACCGGGCTAAAAATGGGATGTATAGAGTCGCTCTTACAGTATCTAAAGAGTTTGAGTTTTTTTAACATGCCAATTATAATAATTTTATTATGCATCAGTTATTCTAGAAATGTGTGATGATTTTCATTGTGTACGAGCTAGGACTTGAGAAAATCTTCTCTTTTTCGTCTGGGGGTGCTGAGGTTCCGTAACTCCTTTACACCTGTTAAAAACATACGAAAAACGAACAGACATTTTGCTAAAAATATGTCAGTACCAATGTATGTACCTTCTCGCCTACCCTCTAGATTATGTACCTGCTCACCTACCCTCCAGAGTGATTCGAAAAAAGTGACACAAAAAGAAGGTAATGAGTTTTTTGCTCTGTACCTCCTTGGTTGGATGTAGGAAAAAAAATGAAATCGGAGCAAAAAAATATTTATTTATTTTTCAAAAACGAACTCAATACTTCCGATTTCAAATATTAGAATTTTCCCGGAAGTAATAGTTGTAAAGAGTTTTTTTTTTACCGTAGTCAAATAACCATAGATAAAGAAGTAAATGGACATCATATCGTATATCTCATGGGTAATAAAAATCTGTCTCATAACAGTCTGTACAATATAGCTACCGTTATTCACCGTTATGAATCATGTAAGAAGAAAAATTTGTTATTGTTGTGATTTCCTCTGTGTTAAAACTGAGCAAGATGGCTGATTTTACGGGACAGATTCGAGACATTACAAGTTCTCCACTTACTTATTTCTCTATGCAAACAACTGTTATTTTACTTGTTATCAATCAAAGTTTGCAACTGAAGCACCAGATCGCGTGCCAAATTCAACACAGCCTTGGCATCGTGACGCTCCGCCATTTCTGTAAAAAACCAAAAAATTGGATTATTAAGTTACAAAATATGAGCCATTGAGCCATAAAAACTGAAAACTGTGTCTTTAAAAATGAAACAAAATACTACGAGAAGACCGTTTAAAAGTGCCATAAAACAGTGGGAAGGCCAGTGTAAGCTGCCCAAAGCGCGGGGCCCTTAGCATCTGCCAAATCCACCATAATTTGGGTAATGCGCTATTTAATGTGCTTTGGGATGCATCCAGAAGTACAATTAAAGGTTCACTCAAGTTCATTATTTCAAAATTATATTTTTTTAAAACTTGCTTGTAACTTTTGGAATGACTGTGACGCAGGCTCTTGTTAATAAAAAACCTAATAAATAAATATACCTATGTGTTCTTTGTGTAATATCATAATTTTAGTGGGTAGCATAGAATAATAGAACTTTTTTCTTTTCCTTGAATATTTTTTTAAAACAAAGTTTTACCCATATTTTTGCTGCTGGTCGCTACTCACATAAATAAAAACTGTTGAGCTCGGTTGTAGCTCCAAAAATCACTTGACTTTTCGCTACTGGGAAAGTTAAATAATCAAACACCTCGGCCGAGGTGTGAAGAACGCCTGTACAAAGAAAGAGACAGCCCAGCAGAGTGTAAGGTTACGGAAAACATAGTTCCCATGCATTTCATGTACTTTCAGCGGCAATAGGTGAGTTCGGTGCGAAGATTACCCGCACCTTTTTCGCATGTATGAATTCGGTGCCGCCGAAAAAAGGTGATGTATGAGTTCGGTGCGGTCCTAATGACTTATAAATTGATTGTTTTTTTATAATGTACTCTGTTGCTTGTTAACAGTCATCCTGCTGTTATTAGGTCAGTAGATTATGTTGTAGACAGTTACATTCAGCAAGGCTGTCCATTTCCTCCTTGAAGGCCATGCCTAGGGTTAATAGTAGGGTTAGGTAAAATACAATGAAGGCCATGCCTTGGGTTTATCTTTATAGTAGGGTTAGGTAAAATACAATGAAGGCCATGCCTTGGGTTTATAGTAGGGTTAGGTAAAATACAATGAAGGCCATGCCTTGGGTTTATAGTAGGGTTAGGTAAAATACAATGAAGGTCATGCCTTGGGTTTATAGTAGGGTTAGGTAAAATACATTGAAGGCCATGCCTATAAGGAAAAAAATACTATAATTACCTGATCATCAGGGCAAGTACCAGGGCACCGAATTCATACATGACCTTTTTTAGGCGGCACCGAACTCATACATTTTTTTATTTTCCGCACCGAACTCATACGTGTAGCCCTTTCAGCCAGCGAAAAGTGCAACATGATTTTCAAAAATTGCGATTTTTATTGCAGAAATGGACTCTACATTGAAAAATAAATTGATTTGACTTTTTGTTTGACTTCCTAGGCCAACGGGAACACCATTTTCGAGAGCCCCCAACAATCGTGAAAGACATGAAAAGATTCATATTTTTTTTTTTTTTTTCTGTTTTTTTTTTTTTTTTCATACGGATCCTTTGCGACCCGACTTCGTGTCTTTAACTTGGCTTCGTGTCAAAAATTGCGATTTTTATTGCAGAAATGGACTCTACGTTGGAAATTAATAAAGGCTAACGGTACCGTTGAAGAACTTGATGATATCCGTGAAGTCCATGGTGTTGGCCAGTATGATGTCCCTGTAGATCTCCACCAGGGCCAGGGCTATGAAGAGGTTGAAGTGGGCGGAGCTAATCTGGCGGGCCGCCCAAATGGCCTCCCACACCTTGAACACGTCATCGTACACCAGTTCTGGGGAAGGGAGGCAAAGAATATACATAATTACAAAAAAGAGCGCCATAAAATACGCACAAAGTGTTTTTACAATTTTTATATTTTTAATTGTATATGTCCACTATACAATTTTAAATATATTATGTATACTTACATATAATAGGTACGAAAAGGGCTCGTCTATAGGGTTCTTTGTTCATATGAACTAAACATAGGTGTGAAAAGGGCTCGTCTATAGGATTCTTTGTTCATATGAACAAAACATATAGTAGGTACGAAAAGGGCTCGTCTATAGGGTTCTTTGTTCATAATTATGAACAAAACATATAGTAGGTGCGAAAAGGGCTCGTCTATAGGATTCTTTGTTCATATGAACAAAAAATAATATAGTAGGTACGAAAAGGGCTCGTCTATAGGGTTTTTTGATCATATGAACAAAACCCTGAAATCGTTATCATATTTTAATGTTAGTCACGATATGATACCTACAGATCGATTTTTGGATATGAGAGAACTCAAGTAAGACACTGGAATTTTTTTCTCTTTATATCCAGGTTTCTCTTAAAAAGAGGTGATTTTCCCTTTTAAATAATTAAATTTGACCTGGAAATTGTTCTCTTATATCGAGCTTTCTCTTACATCAAATTATGCCAGCCCGGAATGCAAGAAGTCTCCACCTTAATGGAAGTCTTCGGTGATCCTAATACGAAAACAAAAACCGGTGCATTCAACGCATCAACGCGCCATCGACGCTGGTTAAAAGAGAGAATATCTACCATTGGATAGTCGCGGAAGTAAAATATCTCACCTCGTTTGAAGTCAAGCAGGAACCAGCGGTAGCAGAAGTAGAAGTGAGTGTAGTCGCCATTTTGTTGCATCAGCTCGAACATTTCCGCGTCCAGGATTTGAATGAGGGACCTGCGGGTTGGGAGGACAAGTTGTGAACCACGGAGTCAGGAGGCAAAGTATTGTATTCGTCGAAAATTTGACTTACCCAGTTTTTCACATTTCTGGACGAATCATAGCCTCAGGTTACCAAAAAATCTGTTACTGTTGAGTCACCAGTGGCGGAATTCGACTTCTTTTTGGGCGATAAGGAAAGTCGTGTGATGTTTACACCAGATTTTTTTGTTCAGAACAGATCGAAATGTGCTTTGTTTGCGATATTTTTAAGAAGTTCTCTTGCGATAGACGAAAGATGCCTTAACAGGCGAAACATTATATCAATTTCCGAAACTGAAGTCGGTGTACCTATATCAACCGCCATCACAGCGCACTATAGCCAGGTTGGCTACAGCTGGGGGAGAGATGGTCTCCATACATCTTTAGTTGAAAAGTTGGCTTGTTCTAAAGCACATATTTCTATGCGCGTTTAACCATCATGAGAACTTGGGTTTTTTCTTTAAAAGCCATCAAACCCTCGGGAACTGCAATCTAGTCTGGCTTGTTAGGGTTGGCTAGTCTGTTCTCTGTTTATAGTCCTCTATAGCGAGACATCCCGATTTAAGGGATAGTGTCCACTCAGATTAAACTTATTCCTGTTTTAAAACTGAGCCCTTAAACCCTCGGAACATACCTTCCCTTGTAATTGGAAGATAAACATTATTACTATAAGAACCTACGATTACAATACATATGATGATAAGTATGTAACACCTGCAAAGCTGAAAGATGTATGCAGGGTTTTCTTTTATTAGTTATATTTAAAATATTTTATTATACAATAAACAAAAAAGATTTTTGGTTATTGAAATTCCAATGGTTGTTGAAATTCCAAAAATGGCGTCCCATTTGCAAAAAAGCATTACGACGCAAAGTGTCAAATCTCATAAATACAAAATTATTTACTTGAAATGCACTACCATTCTATGGCAAAGTCGCAAAGTAATCTTGTGCACACTCGTAATTATTTTATTGGATTAATTTTAAGTACTTATATAACTATTGTTATTGTTATTCAAAACATTGTAATGAAAAGATGTACAAATAAAGCACGAATCTTGTTAAAAAAATAAATAAAAAATCAGAGGCCATCATAGACTGATTCATTCATTACATTGTTGATATAATCATAAAAGGTTCTCATTATCATATTTACTAAATTGTTATTAATCATAAATTTTATGTACCTACTTCCATTTCGAGGAGTTCTAGACTGAGTAATCAAAGGCCCTCTCAGATTCCATCACAGTGAGTGATTACATACATTGTATGCAAATACAAAAAAAAACTAACGAGAAACTCTACAAAAACATTGACATGATCACACAAACTCTAATGCTACTCACTGGTACTTATCAAGATTATAACTTAAATTCCAATTTTATTATATGTATAACTAAATTCCAAGGAAGGGCTGAATTTGAAGACAAGGGGACGAGTCATGGACAACCAATTTGCCAGTACAATGACAAGAGAAGACCTAGAGGTTGAGACAGCACACTTGGTGCTTCAAGCGCAGGAACACGGCTCCAATTTACCGGTATTTTCGAGGGTCCCCATTAGACCAACTTTTTTATTATTTATCGTTGATGGGGGTTGTGATATATCAAATCCAATGATTTAGAGGTGTTGATTACGAATTTGACATTTTATTTTTAGCTAACTGTTACCTATGAGTCATCAGTGGATTTTGGTCCTGTTCCCATTCTTAATATGATAAGGAAATTCGTGTGATGTTTAGACCAGATTTTTTAAAATTTATTCCTTATTAATTTATTGTTGATTGTTTTGTATAAAAAATAAGGTGTAAATAAATAAAATTCTCCCCATACTGGGGAAGTGCTTGTCCATGACTCACCTCATACTGGGGAAGTGCTTGTCCATGACTCACCTCATACTGGGGAAGTGCTTGTCCATGACTCACTTCATACTGGGGAAGTGCTTGTCTATGACTCACTTCATACTGGGGAAGTGCTTGTCCATGACTCACCTCATACTGGGGAAGTGCTTGCCCATGACTCACCTCATACTGGGGAAGTGCTTGTCCATGACTCACCTCATACTGGGGAAGTGCTTGTCCATGACTCACCTCATACTGGGGAAGTGCTTGTCCATGACTCACCTCATACTGGGGAAGTGCTTGTCCATGACTCACCTCATACTGGGGAAGTGCTTGTCCATGACTCACCTCATACTGGGGAAGTGCTTGTCCATGACTCACCTCATACTGGGGAAGCGCTTGTCCATGACTCACCTCATGTTGTCAAAGTGGTTGCCCATGACTCACCTCATGTTGGCAAAGTGGTTGTCCATGACTCACCTCATGTTGGCAAAGTGGTTGTCCATGACTCCGCCGGTGGTGGGGAAGTTGGCCGCCATTCTGTCCATGAGACAGCAGAAGCAGGAGTAGGTGAGAGACTCGTCGTCTAGGATGACCAGGAGAGGCGCCACCAGGTCGCACATGCCCTGCATGTAGCCCACCTCCAGGTGCTCCCACACATATCTGACAGAATAATCAGACACAGAAGTGTTAGGAAACATGATGGGAAGGTGGAAAACATCATTTGGGTTGGGTGGAAGAGATTGCTACAGGCAATAACCGCGCCCTTCAGGTAGGACATTCCTCTCTTTTTTTCCTTATATCTTTATATTTCATTGTGTTCTACTGTATGTATTTTTTGTTCTACCTAATAAAGCTTTAAAAAAAATGTGGTCACAATTTCTTTTTTGATAAGGTATTGAAACCAAAAGACGGTAAAAGAAAGAGAGGAAGACCAAAGATGAAATGGAGAGACAAAGTTGAAGAAGACCTGAGAGAGAAAAACTGGAGAAAAGAGGACGCACTAAATAGAAAGATATGGAAGGAAAGGATTCATGGAACAAATGCGGACCCCAAGTATGTTTGGGAAAAGGCAAAGTGAAAGAAGAAGAAGAAGATTGAAACTCAGATTTTTAACGTCACTTTCAACTGCATGGACATATCACGACGGGGGTGATGGTGATATTCTCCATCACGAAGTTTTCACCTTGCTGAACGTTGCTTAACTTCGGGTTTATTACTAGGTACTATTTCTCTGCCAACCGACCTCAGTAGCTTGATCGATAAAGCAGAGGACTTGTAACCTGGAGGTCGGTGGTTTAAGTCACGGTTTCAGCGTGGATTTAGTAAAGCGCGTTTGAGTAGTTTTGATATCACGATGGTGATTAACACAAATATGATAACTTTTTAATTTCTTTTTTGATAAGGTATTGAAACCCAGACCGGACATGACAAGACATTCTACCATTTGGGATTTTGACCACATAATAATACGTCTTGGGCTTAGGGGAAGGTTTGCTAAAACCGGGTAGTCTGCTAATACCGGGTACCACTGTTTCCAACGATACTGCAAATGCCATCTATGAACTGATTACAGAAACTAAAATTTCTTCCTAGCAGAGCGTAACTTTTGTAAAAAAACCAATTTCATTTCGAGCCATTTCGCTCTGATTTGAGGTTCTAGTTTTGCTCGTGTTATTTCCTTATTTTCGAGCCCACAGTGATCGAGTGACTTTTAACGGCTATTTGTGCTGAAAATTCATGGTAAGTGTGTAAAGCTGTTACTTAAAATGTGTTATTTCATATCATAATTAAATCTTTTTAATATCGTTTTGCATGTCTTGGTTATTCAATATTTTTTACAGAAAGTCATGAGTCTGTTCATACCGGGTACTTTGGGGTTGATAAAACCGGGTACAGATTTTCAGGTACCCGATTTGAGCAGCCTATTTTTCCCTCAGTGTTGTGTGTATTTTTATGTGCTTACATTTTTTCAAGTTGTCTTTGATGTCTCTGGATATTTTTTCAGGGAAGGTATTGAAGGTAAGTAGGTGAGCAAGTAGAGACCTGCTACATATTATTTTTTAATGTCATTCAATTATTTTTCTCATTTTTTAGGTGTCACAATGTCAAACCCTCCAAGGTATGCTTTTTATTACCTACCTATTGTTTTTTTTTTTTAAACAATTTTCCTAATATTTTTGTACAATTCCTATTCTAGTTATTTTTTACAATGTCAAGAAAGATAGTTGTAAGTTTTACCTTTATGAATACCTTCGTGTGTGTTCCCTATTTTATTTTTCTAAAATTTAGGTTCAAAATTTGTTCCTTCTTGTTGTTTGCCATTCGAAAAATAATTATTTTTTACATTGAAATTACTTATGCTCATAAATAAATATAAAAAATGTTCAAGTTCGTTTCAATAAACATCATTGAACTTTTTATCAATGTCTTCAATAGGAAATATAGGGGTACCCGGTTCTGTCATACCCAGTACCCGGTTCTGAAAGACCGGGTTGACAGAACCGGGTACTTTGACTTTTTTTGAAAAAAATAAATTTAACAAAAAATGGCAATACATAGTGACATATCGTTTTCAAATTTAGATAGCCAACAAAGTTGTGAATTTTTTTCACTTTAATTTGCTGAGATGATGATAATGGCTTTTCCGCTAGATGGCCTAGAAAACTAAGTACCCGGTTTTGGGAGACCTTCCCCTACTACTGCAATAATGGGACTCATTATTCCACTTACGTGCACATGATGTTCCTCAGCTTATCTAGGTTCTCCGCGGTGAAGTAGTGATAGTTGCGGTCACACCTCAGCACATCCTTGTCTATGCGGTGCAGGTTGAGACCAAAGGAGTCCAGGAGCTCCGTCTAGAAATACAAAATAACTGATTATTTTGGTTGGGTGGAAGAGATTGCCATAACCCCGCCCTTTAGTTAGGACACATCTATACTTATGTCTATGTCTTTTCTCAACTGTCTGGCTACCATCGCGCATCGTTCACGATGACGCCACCCTATGATGAAGTGAAAGAAGAAGAAGAAGATACTTTAGTAGTTGAGGGTTGGACTTTAGTAGTTGAGGGTTGGACTTTAGTAGTTGAGGGTTGGACTTTAGTAGTTGAGGTTTGGACTTTAGTAGTTGAGGGTTGGATTTTAGTAGTTGAGGGTTGGACTTTAGTAGTTAAAGGTTGGACTTTAGTACTTGAGGGTTGGACTTTAGTAGTTGAGGGGGGTCTGCCTAATCGCTTGACCACGAAAAACGTTGACCAGATCGAAAAACTCGGACCCGGAGGGGAATTCCTATTATCATGAGATTTCATTCAACAACACCCCTCTTTTACAACCTTACGTGATTAACCCTGGTCAGCATGTGTTCAACAGAATTACATGGCTAAAATACAGTTTTTTTTAAAATTTATTTATTATTAATAATGTATAAAGCCTATAAGTTTTATGTATACTCAATAAAGATGATTTTTAATAAATATCATCCCGGTCGCAAGTATGTACAAAAAATAAGATTTTTATTAAGATTCTTTCCACTATTCTGTATGACCCATTACGGCGGCCCTGAATGTTGTAATGTGCTCAGATCAAGGGAATCATAAGGTATTACAACAAAGATAATACCCACAAAGTTTCATCTCGGTCGGCCGTATGGTATGCTCGTACAGAAAACATTGACCAGATGGGAGGGACCTCAAAAATCTGCCCCTGTTGTTTGTGAAGAACTGAATTTTTTTACACAAACTTATATACATTGCTGCTATATTCATGCAAAAAATCATAACGCTATAAGCTACGGCGGGACCTACAGAGAAACTATTGACTGGCCCTTGTAAGGCCCATAGCTGCGGCCCTGAAAATTGTAATGTGCTCAGATCAAGGGAATCATAAGGGATTACAACAAAGATTATACCCACAAAGTTTCATCTCGGTCGGCCGTATGGTATGCTCGTACAGAAAACATTGATCAGATGGGAGGGACCTCAAAAATCTGCCCCTGTTGTTTGTGAAGTTCTGAATTTTTTTACACAAACTTATATACATTGCTGCTATATTCATGCAAAAAATCATAACGCTATAAGCTACGGCGGGACCTACAGAGAAACTATTGACTGGCCCTTGTAAGGCCCATAGCTGCGGCCCTGAAAATTGTAATGTGCTCAGATCAAGGGAATCATAAGGGATTACAACAAAGATTATACCCACAAAGTTTCATCTCGGTCGGCCGTATGGTATGCTCGTACAGAAAACATTGACCAGATGGGAGGGACCTCAAAAATCTGCCCCTGTTGTTTGTGAAGAACTGAATTTTTTTACACAAACTTATATGCAGTGCTGCTATATTCATGCAAAAAAATCATAACGCTAGAAGCTACGGCGGGACCTACAGAGAAACTATTGACTGGCCCTTGTAAGGCCCATAGCTGCGGCCCTGAATATTGTAATGTGCTCAGATCAAGGGAATCATAAGGGATTACAACAAAGATAATACCCAAAAAGTTTCATCTCGGTTGGCCGTATGGTATGCTCGTACAGAAAACATTGACCAGATGGGAGGGACCTCAAAAATCTGCCCCTGTTGTTTGTGAAGTTCTGAATTTTTTTACACAATCTTATATACAGTGCTGCTATATTCATGCAAAATATCATAACGCTAGAAGCTACGGCGGGACCTACAGAGAAACTATTGACTGGCCCTTGTAAGGCCCATAGCTGCGGCCCTGAATATTGTAATGTGCTCAGATCAAGGAAATTAAAAGGGATTACAACTAAGATTATACCCAGAAAGTTTCATCTCGGTCGGCCGTATGGTATGCTCGTACAGAAAACATTGACCAGATGGGAGGGACCTCAAAAATCTGCCCCTGTTGTTTGTGAAGAACTGAATTTTTTTACACAAACTTATATGCAGTGCTGCTATATTCATGCAAAAAATCATAACGCTATAAGCTACGGCGGGACCTACAGAGAAACTATTGACTGGCCCTTGTAAGGCCCATAGCTGCGGCCCTGAATATTGTAATGTGCTCAGATCAAGGGAATCATAAGGGATTACAACTAAGATTATACCAAGAAAGTTTCATCTCGGTTGGCCGTATGGTATGCTCGTACAGAAAACATTGACCAGATGGGAGGGACCTCAAAAATCTGCCCCTGTTGTTTGTGAAGTTCTGAATTTTTTTACACAAACTTATATACAGTGCTGCTATATTCATGCAAAAAATCATAACGCTATAAGCTACGGCGGGACCTACAGAGAAACCATTGACTGGCCCTTGTAAGGCCCATAGCTGCGGCCCTGAATATTGTAATGTGCTCAGATCAAGAGAATCATAAGGGATTACAACGAATATAATACCCACAAAGTTTCATCTTGGTCGGCCGTATGGTATGCTCGTACAGAAAACTTTGACCAGATGGGAGGGACCTCGAAAATCTGCCCATGGCTGCGGCCCTGAATATTGTAATGTGCTCAGATCAAGGGAATCATAAGAGATATCAACAATGATAATACCCAGAAAGTCTCATCTCGGTCATCTTTGTTGTATTCTCTTATCCCCCCAAAAACACCACTTCGTGGTTAAAAAAAGAAGAACGCCTCACTCAAAAGAATGATTATAATTAGCTAAAAAAAAAAATGATATCAATTTGAGAACACCTTACCCCCTCTTTTTCTATATCCCTGCACTCCTCTCTGAATTTATTCCTCTTATATTTATCTTTCTTTGCCCTTTCTAGGGGTCATCCCAAACTTGATTTCTCTTTAAATTTACTTGTTGCACGGCAATAAAAAATGGCGGTCGGAGTATGATTTTTCTGAACTTATTTGATTTGAAACGAGAAAATTACACCGCGACCGCCATTTTTTATTGCCGTGCAACAAGTAAATTTAAAGAGAAATCAAGTTTGGGATGACCCCTAGAAAGGATAAAGAAAGATAAATATAAGAGGAATAAATTCAGAGAGGAGTGCAGAGATATAGAAAGAGAGGGGTAAGGTGCTCTCAATTTGATATCATTTATTTTTAGCTAATTATAATCATTCTTTTGAGTGAGGCGTTCTTCTTTTTTTAACCACGAAGTAGTGTTTTTGGGGGATATCAGTTCTTTTTTACGAAAATATAGGTTCATACACTACTGAAACATTATGAATAACAAAAGTAAATAAGCTGGGAAATAGTGAATGTTCCAAGTTGTCTTTTTTTAAGATATAGTTTTAGCAGTATGTATATAATTTTTCAAAGGTCAATATGTATTTGGATCACAGATTTGGCCCCCTGAGTCCCCAAAGTGAGTAAATAATATATAAATTTGCAATCAGCCTATCAAGACCTTTTGATTCTATACTCCACATGATTAGGTTTATCTTTCAATGCTAAATAGACCTCGAAGCCTCCTATGAGGGACACTAAAACACCTGGATTTACAAATGCCAAAGAAATTATTTTGTAATCACCTTATCAAGGTGAGGTAATGAGTTCTCTCCCGTTGACCTTTTCTTACCCGAATTCTCTCCGGCTTGTTGCAGAGGTCACCACGAGTATCTCACCCAGAAATAAGACCATGCTTTTTTACATTAAGTATTTAAGAAAATGAAAACTATAAAATTATCATTTTTATAAAGGAATCGGCCTTTTATAAGGAAATCTTTAAAATCTCTAACTAATGAAATGCAATGCCTTCAGTGTATAGTAGAGTTAGGTAAAATACGGGTTGTTCCCCCTGTCGTAAAAGGCGACTAACAGGAACATCTCTCAGAAGCTGTTGAAAAGCTTCATAAGAGATATTTATAAAACTCTCAGGAGCTGCTGGAAGGAGGTTAGAATGGCTGCTCAAAGCCGTAGAGCCACTTTCCAGTAAAAAAGCACCAAAAAGAAGCCTCGTTCAGAAGAAACCACTTCAAAGCATCAGGGTGAGAAGCTAATGGAGCAGAAGAGGCAGAAGATGCCAACAACCTCAACTATACTCTCTTGTAGAGATAGTTCAGAGGTGGCATTCGAAACCCCAACTGCTTCTCAAAGCTTTATAAACACCCTGAAGTCTTTGAAAGTGGGAGTAATTCTGGAGAAGTTCCCAAATGAGTCCCGGCCACAGGCAGGCGATAATGTTCCTAACTTATTCGCCCAAAAGAGCAAAAGAAATGCTCTGTCTAAGCAAAGAGGAATCCTTACTGGCTTTTCAACAGGCCACTGTAGCCTCAACCACCGTCTAAGCAAATGGACATTGCTCAAGACGCAAAATGCAGTCTCTCAGAAGCTGCTGAAAAGCTTCAAAATAAAGAGAACTTTTTAAAACTCTCAGGAGCTGCTGGAAGGAGGTTCGAATGGCTGCTCAAAGCCGTAGAGCCACTTTCCAGTAAAAAGCACCAAAAAGAAGCCTCGTTCAGAAGAAACCACTTCAGAGCATCAGAGTGAGAAGCTAATGGAGCAGAAGAGGCAGAAGATGCCAACAACCTCAACAATACTCTCTTGTAGAGATAGTTCAGAGGTGGCATTCGAAACCCCAACTGCTTCTCAAAGCTTTATAAACGCCCTGAAGTCTTTGAAAGTGGGAGTACTTCTGAAGAAGTTCCCAAATGAGTCCCGGCCACAGGCAGGCGAAAATGTTCCTAACTTATTCGCCCAAAAGAGCATATGAAATGCTCTGTCTGAGCAAAGAGGAATCCTTACCGGCTTTTAACAGGCCACTGTAGCCTCAACTACCGTCTGAACAAATGGACATTGCTCAAGACCTAAAATGCAGTCTCTGTAAAGAGGCCCCAGAGACATTAATAGCTTTGATCTCTTTTAGAGTTACAGGGGCATGTCACAAAAGATCTATTTAAGGTCGCAGTGACAAAGAGCTTTCGTAGCCGATAGCCCTACTTATACCAATACCAATACCAATAGGTAAAATACATAGAAGGCCATGCATCAGGAATATAGTAGGGTTAGGGATAATACATAGAAGGCAATGCCTCGGGTTTATAGGAGGGTTAGGTAAATATATAGAAGGCCATGCCTTGGGTTTTTCATAGGGTTAGGAAAAATACATAGAAAGCCATGCCTCAGGTCTATATCAATGATTCCTAGGTGTTTCGATTATAATTTTTATGCTAGGCCTAAACTATGTAGGTATAAAATCAGGTAAAAATGCAAGCGACGCGACGGGAGACGATTTGGTTTTGATAAAACCATGAGCGGGAGAGAACTCGGTGATGACGTCCCTTATCAATACCTCACGAAGTATGAGTGTACCCCGGACATAATGGACAGAGAAAAAAAAACTTCCCTGAAGGGGATCGAACCCAAGTCATCGTGCGTGCAAGCCTATTATGCTACCCATTTGGCCAAAGTCACTACTTTATCACAACTTTTAGTGACTAGCATCGACATTATGAGAGTTAATTCATCACATTTTATCTCCATCCCACCATGATTGTCCAAAATCAATCTCGTAATGCCGCCACAGGTCATTGGTAAATAATTCTGCAACTACTAAAATTTTCCTCGCGAGGGTAATGGGGTCGTCATGAAGATCAAATATAAAGATTGGAAAAACAAAACAACGTTAAGCCCGAATTGAAAATATAGAGCTAAAAAATTTCGTCCCCGCCAGAATTCGAACTCACGCTGACTGGGTGGCAGGTCGAGCATGCTACCAATAGACAAAGTTTTCTTCTAAAGAAACGGACGGAAAATGAACTAACTAAATTAATACTTGGAAACAACATTAAAATTTTGCAGTGAGATAGCAAGGTCATCTCGAAAAATACATAATGGCCAAGATCTGACCACTAAGCTAAGGATTCGAAGGTACCTACCCGCCAAAGAAAATGAAAAGGCCACCAGGAGCCACCCAGTGGACCGGATGAAGAAATAAAATCAATAAATTTGTTATCTGCTCATCAAGATCTTTCATTTGATACCACTTAAGATTAGTATTATCCTTCAATTCCCGAAAAAAAAATTATGAATCTTTTCATGTCTTTCACGATTGTTGGGGGGTCTCGAAAATAGGGTTCCCGTTGGCCTAGGAAGTCAAACAAAAAGTCAAATCAATTTATTTTTTTAACGTAGAGTCCATTTCTGCAATAAAAATTGCAATTTTTGAAATTCATGTTGCACTTTTCGCTGGCTGAAAGTACATGAAATGCATGGGAACTATGTTTTCCGTAACCTCACACTCTGCCGGGCTGTCTCTTTCTTTTTATAGGCGTTCTTCACACCTCGGCCGAGGTGTTTGATGATTCCCTTGATCTAAGCACATTACAACAATCAGGGCCGCAGCTATTCAGTTCTTCACAAACAACAGGGGCATATTTTTGAGGTCCCTCCCATCTGGTCAATGTTTTCTGTACGAGCATACCATACGGCCGACCGAGATCAAACTTTCTGGGTATAATCTTAGTTGTAATCCCTTATGATTCCCTTGATCTGAGCACATTACAATATTCAGGGCCGCAGCTATGGGCCTTACAAGGGCCAGTCAATGGTTTCTCTGTAGGTCCCGCCGTAGCTTCTAGCGTTATGATTTTTTGCATGAATATAGCAACACTGCATATAAGTTTGTGTAAAAAAATTCAGTTCTTCACAAACAACAGGGGCAGATTTTTGAGGTCCCTCCCATCTGGTCAATGTTTTCTGTACGAGCATACCAAACGGCCGACCGAGATGAAACTTTCTGGGTATAATCTTAGTTGTAATCCCTTATGATTCCTTTGATCTGAGAACATTACAATATTCAGGGCCGCAGCTATGGGCCTTACAAGGGCCAGTCAATGGTTTTCTCTGTAGGTCCCGCCGTAGCTTATAGCGTTATGATTTTTTGCATGAATATAGCAGCAATGTATATAAGTTTGTGTAAAAAAATTCAGTTCTTCACAAACAACATGGGCAGATTTTTGAGGTCCCTCCCATCTGGTCAATGTTTTCTGTACGAGCATACCATACGGCCGACCGAGATGAAACTTTGTGGGTATAATCTTTGTTGTAATCCCTTATGATTCCCTTGATCTGAGCACATTACAATATTCAGGGCCGCAGCTATGGGCCTTACAAGGGCCAGTCAATGGTTTCTCTGTAGGTCCCGCCGTAGCTTCTAGCGTTATGATTTTTTGCATGAATATAGCAGCACTGTATATAAGTTTGTGTAAAAAAATTCAGTTCTTCACAAACAATAGAGGCAGATTTTTGAGGTCCCTCCCATCTGGTCAATGTTTTCTGTACGAGCATGCCATACGGCCGACCGAGATGAAACTTTCTGGGTATAATCTTAGTTGTAATCCCTTATGATTCCCTTGATCTGAGCACATTACAATATTCAGGGCCGAAGCTATGGGCCTTACAAGGGCCAGTCAATAGTTTCTCTGTAGGTCCCGCCGTAGCTTCTAGCGTTATTTTTTTTTTTGCATGATTATAGCAGCACTGTATATAAGTTTGTGTAAAAAAAATTCAGAACTTTACAAAGAACAGGGGCAGATTTTTGAGGTCCCTCCCATCTGGTCAATGTTTTCTGTACGAGCATACCATACGACCGACCGAGATGAAACTTTCTGGGTATAAACTTAGTTGTAATCCCTTATGATTCCCTTGATCTGAGCACATTACAATATTCAGGGCCGCAGCTATGGGCCTTACAAGGCCAGTCAATAGTTTCTCTGTAGGTCCCGCCGTAGCTTCTAGCGTTATGATTTTTTGCATGAATATAGCAGCACTGTATATAAGATTGTGTAAAAAAATTCAGAACTTCACAGACAACAGGGGCAGATTTTTGAGGTCCCTCCCATCTGGTCAATGTTTTCTGTACGAGCATACCATACGGCCGACCGAGATGAAACTTTTTGGGTATAATCTCTGTTGTAATCCCTTATGATTCCCTTGATCTGAGCACATTAACAATATTCAGGGCCGCAGCTATGGGCCTTACAAGGGCCAGTCAATGGTTTCTCTGTAGGTCCCGCCGTAGCTTATAGCGTTATGATTTTTTGCATGAATATAGCAGCAATGTATATAAGTTTGTGTAAAAAAATTCAGTTCTTCACAAACAACAGGGGCAGATTTTTGAGGTCCCTCCCATCTGGTCAATGTTTTCTGTACGAGCATACCATACGGCCGACCGAGATGAAACTTTGTGGGTATAAATCTTTGTTGTAATCCCTTATGATTCCCTTGATCTGAGCACATTACAATATTCAGGGCCGCAGCTATGGGCCTTACAAGGGCCAGTCAATGGTTTCTCTGTAGGTCCCGCCGTAGCTTATAGCGTTATGATTTTTTGCATGAATATAGCAGCACTGTATATAAGTTTGTGTAAAAAAATTCAGTTTTCACAAACAATAGGGGCAGATTTTTGAGGTCCCTCCCATCTGGTCAATGTTTTCTGTACGAGCATGCCATATGGCCGACCGAGATGAAACTTTCTGGGTATAATCTTAGTTGTAATGCCTTATGATTCCCTTGATCTGAGCACATTACAATATTCAGGGCCGAAGCTATGGGCCTTACAAGGGCCAGTCAATAGTTTTCTCTGTAGGTCCCGCCGTAGCTTCTAGCGTTATGATTTTTTGCATGAATATAGCAGCACTGTAATAAGTTTGTGTAAAAAAATTCAGTTCCTCACAAACAACAGGGCAGATTTTTGAGGTCCCTCCCATCTGGTCAATGTTTTCTGTACGAGCATACCATACGGCCGACCGAGATGAAACTTTGTGGGTATTATCTTCTTGTAATCCCTTATGATTTCCTTGATCTGAGTACTTTACAACATTCAGGGCCGCAGCTATGGGCCTTACAAGGGCCAGTCAATGATTTCTCTGTAGGTCCCGCCGTAGCTTATAGCGTTATGATTTTTTGCATACATATAGCAGCACTGTATATAATATGGTGTAAAAATATTCAGAACTTCACAAACAACAGGGGCAGATTTTTGAGGTCCCTCCCATCTGGTCAATGTTTTCTGTACGAGCATACCATACGGCCGACCGAGATGAAACTTTGTGGGTATAATCTTAGTTGTAATCCCTTATGATTCCCTTGATCTGAGCACATTACAATATTCAGGTCCGCAGCTATGGGCTTTACACAGGCCAGTCAATGGTTTCTCTGTAGGTCCCGCCGTAGCTTATAGCGTTATGATTTTTTTGCATGATTATAGCAGCACTGTATATAAGTTTGTGTAAAAAAAATTCAGAACTTTACAAACAACAGGGGCAGATTTTTGAGGTCCCTCCCATCTGGTCAATGTTTTCTGTACGAGCATACCATACGGCCGACCGAGATGAAACTTTCTGGGTATAATCTTAGTTGTAATCCCTTATGATTCCCTTGATCTGAGCACATTACAATATTCAGGGCCGCAGCTATGGGCCTTACAAGGGCCAGTCAATAGTTTCTCTGTAGGTCCCGCCGTAGCTTCTAGCGTTATGATTTTTTGCATGAATATAGCAGCACTGTATATAAGTTTGTGTAAAAAAAATTCAGTTCTTCACAAACAACAGGGGCAGATTTTTGAGGTCCCTCCCATCTGGTCAATGTTTTCTGTACGAGCATACCATACGGCCGACCGAGATGAAACTTTCTTTGTATAAACTTAGTTGTAATCCCTTATGATTCCCTTGATCTGAGCACATTACAATATTCAGGGCCGCAGCTATGGGCCTTACAAGGGCCAGTCAATAGTTTCTCTGTAGGTCCCGCCGTAGCTTCTAGCGTTATGATTTTTTGCATGAATATAGCAGCACTGTATATAAGATTGTGTAAAAAAATTCAGAACTTCACAGACAACAGGGGCAGATTTTTGAGGTCCCTCCCATCTGGTCAATGTTTTCTGTACGAGCATACCATACGGCCGACCGAGATGAAACTTTCTGGGTATAATCTTAGTTGTAATCCCTTATGATTCCCTTGATCTGAGCACATTACAATATTCAGGGCCGCAGCTATGGGCCTTACAAGGGCCAGTCAATAGTTTCTCTGTAGGTCCCGCCGTAGCTTCTAGCGTTATGATTTTTTGCATGAATATAGCAGCACTGTATATAAGATTGTGTAAAAAAATTCAGAACTTCACAAACAACAGGGGCAGATTTTTGAGGTCCCTCCCATCTGGTCAATGTTTCTGTACGAGCATACCATACGGCCGACCGAGATGAAACTTTGTGGGTATTATCTTTCTTGTAATCCCTTATGATTTCCTTGATCTGAGCACATTACAATATTCAGGGCCGCAGCTATGGGCCTTACAAGGGCCAGTCAATTGTTTCTCTGTAGGTCCCACCGTAGCTTATAGCGTTATGATTTTTTGCATGAATATAGCAGCACTGTATATAAGTTTATTTAAAAAAATTCAGAACTTCACAAACAACAGGGGCAGATTTTTGAGGTCCCTCCCATCTGGTCAAAGTTTTCTGTACGAGCATACCATACGGCCGACCGTGATGAAACTTTGTGGGTATTATCTTTGTTGTAATCCCTTATGATTCCCTTGATCTGAGCACATTACAACATTCAGGGCCGCAGCTATGGTCTTTACAAGGGCCAGTCAATAGTTTCTCTGTAGGTCCCGCCGTAGCTTCTAGCGTTATGATTTTTTGCATGAATATAGCAGCACTGTATATAAGTTTGTGTAAAAAAATTCAGAACTTCACAAACAACAGGGGCAGATTTTTTGAGGTCCCTCCCATCTGGTCAAAGTTTTCTGTACGAGCATACCATACGGCCGACCGAGATGAAACTTTGTGGGTAAAATCAATGATACCCTGTAGGTCTCGCCGTAGCTTATAGCGTTTTGTTTTTTTTTTTGCCGTAGCATTTCAATTTTTTGTATGAATATAGCAGTAATGTAGGAAAGCATACCTGAGACTTCAGCACTTCACTTATACCAGGAGCAGAGATAAGGGGTGTTCCCATCTGTTCACAGTTTTCTGTACGAGCATATCATACGACCGACCGAATTCTGTTTTTTTTTTTTATCTTTAAAAGATGAGTTTTATCACAGCCTTTTTTGTCTTAGCCATGAAACAGGAGCTACTATTGACGCTTGTGGTCTGTGGGTTAGCCTACCCATCCCGTAGTATGCTTCCCCTCTGATGGGCGAGAAGTGACACAATACTTCCCATTTAGGTGCTGGGTCAACTTGGTCAACTCTAACCAAATTTTTAATACAATTTTTTGTCGGCGAGGGGGTTCGAACCCAGGACCTTCCGCATGACAAGTAAGTGCTTAATGCTTAACCACTGAGCTACCGGTGCGCTTCATTTAATGGCCAATCAACGTTTTCTGTGCAGGTCCCGCCGCAACGTAAGCTTTAGTGTTCTTATTTTCCGTATGAATATAGCAATAATGTAGATAAGCTTACCTGAGAAATTTCAGAGATTTACCATTATCAGGGGGAGAGATATATTATGAGATCGCTCCCATCCGGTCAATGTTTTCTATCAATTTACAATGATACAACTCTTGTCTACAAGGGTTAAGTAGGGGAAGTGAAGATGTAAACAATACAAATATATAGAAATAACAGAATACCATCATATACATAACATTCGAGTCAACGTTTTTCGAAAGAAATTTTATACGAAAAACCCGGACCCATGTATTCCTTATGGCGGGTCAAAGTTTTTCAATCGAGTCAATCTTTTCAGTCGGGTCCGGGTTTTAGTATCGCCCAGTTGAGGGTTGGACTTTAGTAGTTGAGGGTTGGACTTTGGTAGTTGAGGGTTGGACTTTAGTACTTGAGGGTTGGACTTTAGTACTTGAGGGTTGGACTTTAGTAGTTGAGGGTGGGCGGACTCACCGAATAGATGCCTCCCTGTGAGCTGGCCGGGGAAATGCAGTTGGATCTGTTACCGGGACAGTTCTCATCCCCCTCTGGACACACGGTCAGCTGAGAAGGACCCGCTGGGAGTAAGAGACATAAATTCGTTCAATGAATGCTTATTACAACAATTTCATATTACATTTTTTAATTTAAATTTTTTTTAATATATAAAATTAAAAAAAAAAAATTCATATTACATCTATATTAATGAATATTATCATTGCGTATTAATGAATATTATTATAATAAAAATGAATATTATTAAAATTCATTATTTTTTATCCGTACAGTAAAATTACTAACATCGAGAAAATTACTAGTCTGGTTGGTTGACATTGAACAGAGAGAAGACCAGTGTCTCGCAAGAAGTTCAATTTGAAGATCAAGCTGATAAATTTTACTGGACATGATTGAAGGAAACATAGAGGGATGAAGACCCAGAGGAATGTGCATGCATGATGTAAGGGAGTGTGAGGAATGTGCATGGATGATGTAAGGGAGTGTGAGGAATGTAATTTTTTTTGTTGTTGTTGTAATTTTGACTTTATTTATTTTTTCAGGTTTGTACAAGTTTTCCTTAATGCTAATATAATAACAGACAATTATATTTAGTCATAATTATTAAATGAACAAAAAAAAATGTATGGGTATGGTAATTTATACATCAAAAGTCTATTCTATTCTCACTAAGATCTTCCATAAGGAAGATCTTAGTGAGAAGATCTTCCATAAGGAAGATCTTGTATTGGATGATGTAAGGGACTGTGAGGAATGTATATGGATGATGTAAGGGAGTGTTTGAAGACCAAGAGGTCTACAAGAAAGAAAAAACCCATCGGGTTTCAAAATCTTACCCTGCTCATGACCGCTCATTGTATCAGAGACCGAAGACATGTGTCCACTGTCCACACTTTGGTTGGAGGTAATGCTAATTAGACAGGGCTTGATGAGGGGCCCCAGCACCCCATTTGCAGCACCACTCTCGCTGCCGTTCTGTTCGGTACTTGGCGCATCGTTAACACTCGATGGGTTTTCGTCGTCTTCATTGTCTCCATTCTGAGCCCCCTCCTCCATTTTCTCATCCTCCTCCATCTCCACGTCCTCCCCCACTCCCTCGTCCGGAGATTCAGAGCGGGGACTGGAGGAGTCTACGGACTTGTCTCCTCCTCCCTTCTCCTCCGTGATGGGAGCTACGCCCACCTCCATGGGTATGACTATGCCTGTTGGGTAGGAGGAAAGTATTATTTTATTCAATGAAATTAGGGTACATGTGCCATCCTCCCTGATGGGACTCACGCACCACGCCCACCTCCATGGGTATGACTATGCCTGTTGGGTGGGAGGAAAGTATTATTTAATTAAATGAAATTAGTGAAACAGGGAGAAGACCAGTGTCTCGCTAGAGGACTCTAACATATAACGGACTAGCTTAGCCAACCCTTACAAGCCAAGCTAGCTTGCAATTTCCTAAGGTTTTAATGGCTTATAAAAAAAATTCCAAGTCCTCATGATGGTTCAGGGTTTTCAGGACGAGCCAACTTTGAAATAAAGTTGGTTGGAGATCATCACCCACCCCTCCAGCTGTAGCCAAGCTGGCTACAACAACAACAAATTAAATTAGGGTACATGTGCCATCCTCCCTGATGGGACCCACGCACCACACCCACCTCCGTGGCTATGACTACGCCTTTTGGGTGGGTGAATAATATTTTTTAAATAAATTTAATTAGGGCACATATACTAATGCTTCGACATTTAAAAAAGGGATCATATTTTTCGAACATCACTCCCTCCAGCTGTAGCCAAGGTGTTTACAACAACCATATTTTCGACACTTTTTTTTCAACCATCATAAAATTTTAACCTAACTATAATTATGTATACAAAGACAAGTGATCTCTCTGAGTCGATAGTATCCTTTGTACTTTCCTTCTAATGTGTCTCCGTGTAGGGTTGAAATTGTTTTGGGTTGAATTTTTTTGTTGTTGAGAATTATCGACTTTTTTTCACTGTCGAATATTGTGTACCTAGGTAAATGTTCACTTTTGTGGTTTTTTACGAACAACAAAAATCGCGAACAACAACAACTAAGACCTTCTTCTGTAAAAGTTAGGCACCCCTGCTATATTATATACACTATTCAGGCGACACTGACGAGTCACCTCTCACCCTTCCCTCTCCCACTCACTGGTGTCCTCCGTGGTAACCAGGGGTCGAGGGTTCGACTCCGGCTCGTAGTCAATAGCATCCTGGTACTCCTCAACCACGGGGGGGTCGTCTGAGTCATCCGACAGGGAGCTCACGTTGTCCTCAAACACCTGGAAGTTGCAAGAACAGGGTTTCTGTTTTGTGGAGGAGGGAGAGATATTAATAATAAAACCGTGTCCGTGAGTTAAGTATTGATACCTAAGTCACGGTGGTGAGAGGATTATACCTATTATGGACGAACAGATTCAATGTCTAGGCTCCTTTCATGTCCATTGATTCTATTTGATTTTAACGTCCTGACTTGAGGTAGACAGGACGGGGGTTTTACCCTCCATTCGCTGGAAATTGTACCAGCTACCCACATTAACCTCACCCAGCCTGGGTAGGGCCGAAATTGCCAGCCTTACATGTTCGGAGGGAACAGAAGTTTTTGTGCAAAAAGTCTGCTCCAACCGGGAATCGAACTCAGGATCTCTGGACTACGGGCAATAGTCACAACCGTTACTCCACGGAGGCTGGCGTAACGGTTGTGACAGTAGAGATATTGAAATTGCTAGAACAGGGTTTCTGTTTTGTGGAGGAGGGAGAGATATTGAAATTGCAAGAAAAGGGTTTCTGTTTTGTGGAGGAGGGAGAGATATTGAAATTGCAAGAACAGGGTGTCTGTTTGGTGGAGGAGGGAGAGATATTGAAATTGCAAGTACAGGGTTTCTGTTTTGTGGAGGAGGTAGAGATCTAGAAATTGCAAGAACAGGGTTTCTGTTTTGTGGAGGAGGTAGAGATATTGAAATTGCAAGAACACGGTTTCTGTTTTGTGGAGGAGGGAGAGATATTGAAATTGCAAGAACAGGGTTTCTGTTTTGTGGAGGAGGTAGAGATATTGAAATTGCAAGAACAGGGTTTCTGTTTTGTGGAGGAGGGAGGTATTTTTTTATATTTTTATTTTTTATTTATAATGGAAGGCAGGAAAAAATCTTTTAAAGACACCCAGTTCCATCCTAACCTGGGGTGTGGGATTTCCACCCACTAAAAAACCACCTTCTCTAAAAGCTAACCGCTTTCTGGACCTTAAACTTCTCACACATAAGGAAGGTGTGAGGTATAGATATTGAAATTGCAACAGGAGGGTTTTTGGTTTGTGGAGTAGGTATAGATATTTGTTTATTTTTTATTTTTACTAACGTCTACAGCTACACTGTTATCCGATTCACACAAGATATTGTGTGCCACTAAATAACAGCAATAATAATAATACCTATAATAATAATATCGCCTTATTTATACTGCCCGATTAAGACTATTAAAGTCCCATTATTCCAGCAGTAAGCCCAAGACGTATTACGAGTATTATGTGATAAAAATCCCAAATGGGAGGATAACTTGTCATGTCCCGGCTGGGTTTCGAACCCACGACATCTGGAAACTCTGGATTCACAGAGTGTCGCCTTTACCACTGAGCTACCGGTACATGTGTGA
>CM044962.1:21749602-21757102 GCA_024516035.1 Bactericera cockerelli
AAATTTGACCTGAAAATTGTTCTCTCTTATATCCAGGTTATATCTCTTACATCCAGGTTTCTCTTATATATTATAGAGGTTATTTCACCTGCTGTGAGAGCTAAATTTGACCTGAAAATTGCTCTCTCTTATATCCAGGTTATATCTCTTATATCCAGGTTTCTCTTATAAAGAGGTTATTTCACCTGCTGGGAGAGCTAAATTTGACCTGAAAATTGCTCTCTATTATATCCAGGTAATATCTCTTGTATCCAGGTTTCTCTTATTAAAAGCTTATTTCACCTGATGGAGAGCTAAATTTGACCGGTAAATTGCTCTCTCTTATATCCAGGTAATATCTCTTACATCCAGGTTTCTCTTATTAAGAGCTTATTTCACCTGATGAAGAGCTAAATTTGACCTGAAAATTGCTCTCTCTTATATCCAGGTGATATCTCTTACATCCAGGTTGAACTGTATTATCATGTAATCATATTCGTAATCCCCGAGGCAGAGACAGGAGGAGCTCTTAGAGTTACCTGAGGGAGAAGATGGTATTACGTGGTCGCATCAATAACTAATGCCCCGCCCCCCTTCGCCCCACCCCTCCCCCCTGGTCACTTTAATTAAGCTCCGCTCAGTTTCAGTTGTAATTCTTGGCGTTGGATTTGGGCATATTTCTCTCTCTCTCCCTTCCCCTCCACAACTTCAGTTCCTAATAATAATCGCCTCTAGTCCCTTATGTTAGACTGTTAGAGCGATAAAAATGTTATTAAAAGAAAAAAAGTCCTATAAGGGGAAGGGAAGAGGAGATAAGAAGACAGAAAAGATCGTTAAATTTGCTCTAGCCTCCCCCCCATCATGTTTTACTGGGACCACGGTGTTATTAGACTTCGCTCCTCTTTTAGCTCATTCTCTGCTATTACATGGTTTTTCCTTCTTCTTTTTTTATTTTCTTTGTCCTATTTTATTAGTATTTCCTTGTCCTATCCTATTTTATTAGTATTGTTTCCGTTGAAAATTTGACCTACCCAGTTTCTCACATTTCTGAACGAATCATAGTTTCAGGATACCAAAAATCTCGTTTTTTCCGCCATTGGTCCTAGTGTTCGTCCGTCCGGTTGTGAACACGGTATCCTCACTACCTCCACTTTTTCCCCGTCAAACTCCTACAGGTGTTATTATAGAAGTACAAAATAGCAAAAGTACTACTATATGTATGTGTATGTACTTATTTATGTATCCTGCCTCCTCTTACCTATACCAATTCCCAACAGAGAAACTCAATTTTAAATTTCAAAAGCTTTTCCAACCGTCGATGTCTTTATTCAGGGCACACTATCCTCCGCCAAAATCTCCTTGAAATAGAAGGGGGGGCGGGCCTCATTTCGAGAGTTAAATTAAAACGAACCTTTCTTCAATAACGCCCGCCGCTTCGATATCGTCCCAGAACGCACATTTGAGCGACACCCCGCCCCCCCACACCCCGCACCCCCAAAGTAAACTCACAGAGTCCGAGGCTGGGGGGAAGGGGGGGGGGCGCTCCCCAGGGGACTTCATTTGGGGCGAAATTAAACGAAATTTTCTTCCTACGGACGCCGCACGCTGTCACCACGAGGCCACGTTTTCCTCGAAATATGAAAACTTCAATCACATCAAGTTTGAATACATTAAATCTAGACAAAAAAATGAACCGAAACAGAGAATACACTGTCAAGAGGGGACAAACTACTTCCTCGTGCATGGACCAGCGAACGGACGGTAAAACATCCACAATCAATGAACTCTGAAGTGTTCAAGAAAAAAAAATCAGGGAAAGAAGGAAATACATAGTAATACAAAGACCAAAAAAATTTAAAATTTTCTTTATCTCTTTCTCTAGCGAACGGAGGGTAAAACCTCTGTAATCAATGACCTCTGAATTGTACAAGACAAAAAAAACTTTCAGAAAAAAAGGTAATACATGATATTACGAAGTTGATAAAAAACTTCCATATTTTAACCCCCCCCCCCCCCCCCCCCCCCCCGTCAATAACGTCAAATTGGAAGATAATTTCCCTGAGGAGAGCTGGAGGGAGATCCAGTTTCATGATGATGGGATGTAAATTACAATATCATTTGCAATACCATCAGTGCCTCCTACGCAGAAAGCACACCCCCCAGCGGGACAGGTTTTTCTCTGAACTTGAATGTTTACAGACTCTGGGTTCACTCATACCTTGTGAGGAAAAATGAGTAGGTGAGAGCCGTGACTAGTGGCGGGATTTTGGGGAAAATGCACATAAAAATAACAAGAAACACGTTCATAATTCTGCGCTACCCACTAAAGTTGCGATATGATAACCTAAAGGACATTTATTCATTGCCATCCTCCGTACAGGATATGAACGAAGTGTTGACTGTCTGGCTGGGGGACGTTAAACAGGGAGAAGACCAATGCCTCGCTAGAGGACTATAAACAGAGAACAAACTAGCCAACCCTTACAAGCCAGGCTAGCTTGCAGTTTCCTAAGGGTTTAATGGCTTGTACAGAAAAGTCCAAGTCCTCATGATGGTTGATCGCACAAAGAAATATGTGGTTCAGGACGAGCCAATTTTGAAATAAAGTTGGCTGGAGACCATCACTCACCCCTCCAGCTGTAGCCAAGCTGGCTACAACAACAACATGTATACATAAAATATATCAACACTTGAAAAACCAACTTTTCATGGCAAAACATGGTGGGAAACCCTGTATATTTAGCGGTCACCATATATTATATTTCAGTTCGTCACAATCATGACGTCACAACTACTCGAACTCACACTTCTAATTTTTTTACCGAGCTTGTGACTCGAACCACCGACCTCCGGGTTACGAGTTCGCCGCTTTATCGATCACAGTGAGGTCGGTGACACCACGGTCACCCGGTATATTTAATTATAGTATGGTTTTTTCAGTTCTTAATGGCCACGAGATGATCACGATTAAAAAACAATAATCAACATTCACTAAAACTACTTAAAGAAAGAAAAAAAGAAAATAATAGTAGTACTAAAAGAAAGTAAAAATTTCATACCTAGCACTTATAAAAAGATCTTTTTATTTTCATTATGTATCTCTTGTCTCCTCGTAATGGTCCTTTATTAAAACCTTTATAATATCTTTCTCGTGAGGTAATAGTTCCTTCACAATCCACCTCTTAATGTCATCTTATCAGGCCCGAGATTCATGTGGGGCTAGGCAGGGTAGAGGATGGGTCTTCTATAGACCCCAAGCATTATTATTATTATTATGAAACACTTTCATAGATTTAAGAAGACATATGTACGATACAAATAATTAATATAACAATTAAAAAATGAAAACAATATATACAATAAAAAGGTAAATTAATAGAAAAATTATAATTATAAACATATGTTTTTAATTTAATTTTTTATTTAATGTGTATCAATTAATAAATTGTTAGCACAGTACAAGGGAGTAGTAAATACAATAAATACAAACAAATAGTAAATACAAATAATACATAGTACAAAAAAAGCAGATTTTTTTAAAAAAAACAGGGCGAAGGAGAGTAATTAAGTGATAAGGAGATGGAGAAAGAAAGAGAGGGATTCACTCAGACGGCCGACAGGTGTTGTTCAATCTTCTTAAAGTGCTCAACTTGTAACAACTAGTGGAGAAATAACTCAACTATAGGATTCAGGTGATTTGAACCCAAGACCTTCAATATGACAAGCAATTTATTATCTAACCACTGAGCTGATAACTCATAATTAATAATAATTTTATTATTAAGTATATACCCCGGAACCGCGCTTTCGCTAAACTTCAGGCCACTTTATCTTCCCATCCATGCCATTCCGGAAACAGGTCAGCATTTTCCGCTCCGGCCGGAATTCGAACCCGCGACCTATGGATCAGCAATGATGCTCTTAAAGCCAAGGAAGTCGGCCATAATTATTATTACTTAAAAAATATTTTCTCGTCGGCGCATGCGTCGCGTCGCGTCGGTGAGAAAGCTCTACAAAAGTGACACATTGGCCCCCCCGGGTACCGGCCCTGTTCTATCGTACCTGGCCCATCTGATCAGGGACAAAACAATGGAGGACTTCACTTCTGTCTGGAAGTCTGCAACTCCGGGTGGCTTCGTGTTATGTCTTCATTGAGAACAATACACAGAAAGAGACTAATGATGCTTCAGGACGAGACAGTGGTAGCCAAAAGAGGTTGCAGGCACCAGGCACGGGGGTTATTATTATAAACTGGTTGAAGTCCCACAAGCCACAAGAGAAGCCTGAATTAACACACACCGACCACTGTTAGATCTACTGTGACCAGGTAATGTTACTTCCGGTAAAGTTCTGCTATTGAAATTCGGAAGTACCACTGTGTTTGTTTTTGTAAAAAGAAAATTTCTTTGGTACGATTTTTTCTTTTTAATATACTTAAATTACATAACACACTTCTTCATGGACAACTTCCCGAGGCAGTGTAGGTCAAATTTACTTTTCTAAAAGAAACAATAACCTCTTTAAAAAAGAAACCTGGATATAAGAGATAAAATCGGGTCCCTTAAGTTCTTTCGTGTCCAGGTTGGACTTTGCAGATGTGTACAATAATACATATAGTACAGGTATGTCTCGCAAGTCAGTTGGCCGCATTTTGGAAACCCCTGAACCGGTTTCAAGAGCTGGAGAAGATCTCGAGATAACCACTTCAAGGTCACTGGAGACCAGGGGGTAGGAGGGAAGTGGGGGGGGGGTGGCGCCTCACAAATTACCTCGCCTGTCACACAAGAAGCACGCAGCACGCATAATGAGGGAGTCAGTGGTCAGTGGTTCCCAAAGTACCTGACGCGGTGCACAAGTGGGCGCCTCTATTGAAGTGTGGACAGCCAGCGTCGACGTCGACGTTGGATGCACTGGTTCTCGTTGGATCACCGAAGTTAAGCAACGTTCAGCGAGGTGAAGACTTCGTGATGCTGGCATTCCTGTCCAACCCAGGCTGTGTGAGGTAAATGAGGGTAGCAGGTTGCTGAGATTCCAGCGAATGGAGGGTAAAACCACCATCGTGATGTGACCATGCAGATGAGAGCGAGGTAAAAACAGAAAAACGTCTGGACATAGCCAGAGTCGATGGCATGTTGGATACAACAGTTCTTGTTCAGGTTAGGACTTGACCATTCAAAGCCGAAACCTCGTGATACTGGTGTGTGAACCTTCCACTAAAGAGTACAGTCGACCTGAGTATGAGAAAACTCAAGGGAATAACGATTTTTTCTCTTATATCATGGTCTTTCTTAAAAAGGTAAGCTAGAGCTTGAAAGTGCATGCATACATTTACACATTCGAGAACTGAAGCACCCTTTCTGTAAATAAGAAAGAGCATACATAAATCAAATTTTATTATTTAGCAGTTAACCCGTGCTTCGCCACGATGGTTTTAGGCACTTTTAGGGCTCTATCTATGGAGCGGTGTGGACTTTTGCAAAATCCTTTCTTATTGCACGTATTCAGTATGCAAGGAATGTTATGTCAAAATTTCAGCTCGCTAGTTCTTACGGTTTGGGCTGTAGAGCGATGATCAGTCAGTCAGTGACTTTGATATTTATATATTAAGATTATGTATTTTTTATTAATATTTTATTTAGAGTGCAGTACAATACAGGTGTATTGTATACCTATACTTATTATAGATTTTTAAAAGGAACAGAGCAAACAGTCATAACAAAATGCACTGTTTACCGACGGCTACCGATCACTTGCGACAATTTACCTGAAAAAACCCGACATTTGCGACAACAGAAAAAGGTATTCACTGTAACGTTTGCGACAATATCAGACAGACAAAGGAACAGGTTAACTCCTTTGTTCATTTCGGAATTTCCAAATAAATACCGGGTCGACTAAAATATGGACGTATGTGAATTTATCCGATTTAATGAATTCCTTCTCTCATCATAGATAAATTTATTTTATTTGAGGAGACTCCTTGTCAGACAAACGGTTGTCAGACTAAATGTTGTGTTTCGTTAGCCGGCTAGGATAGCTTGGGTGAGGGGCTTAGGTTAGGTTGAAATTAGCGCAGGGTTAGACCGGGTCGCTACGCAACCCGGCCTAACCGCCTGCGCTAATTTCAACCTAACCTAAGCCCCTCACCCAACCATCCTACCCGACAAACTGAAGTCAGTGATCTATCGTGCAATCTCACCTTGTTAACTTTACCTAACCCTATCTAACAACAAAATTCCTCTAACAAAAAAACACCTACCAGTACGAACTAAAATTTGATTCACACTGTATGAAACATTGAAATCTATACCTGCAATATATTGTCGCAAATGTATGGTTTGAAACCTTTTTCCATTGTCGCAAATGATCGGTTTTAAACAAAAGATTTCCGCAAGTGTCGAATTGCGTTACCGACTGTTTCTCTCAAAATGTAAACAAACGGTCGCACATCCGTTCGTGAAATAGTTCTAGCTTCTGATTGGTTCTCATTCTGCGTCCTTTTGATAAATGGAATATTAATTGAGAGCGTCAAATTTTGAATCTGCATTTTAAATTTATTTTTTCAATGAGATGAGCTAAGAACCAATCCGAGAAGATCAACACAAATACAGCTGATTACAGAAAGTTGACTTCTGTTGATCTCTGAAATGACCTTGTTATATTTTCTTTATCTTCAACCAATCAAATGCCCCAAACATGTAAATATGTTTGTGCAGTTCCGGTTAAATTTTTATAAAAAAAAATCAACTATTGCCTCATTAGATCATGGCGGTCAACATGTACGCCATTTTTACTGATGAAGTGCTCCTCATAAGATGCCCATAGAACATTGACAACTATTGTTCTATTCATCGTTTTTAAATCTATGTGAAATTGTCCTCTTATATCCTTCACGTTTGACTGAGTGAATATTACTAGCGACCATCCTGAATCGTGCGTCCCCTATCTATGTAGGTCCTAGGACATATTCTCGGACAGGTGACAATCAGCAAGACACAACATGGCGCAAACTGTGATTGCGGGAAATCCAAGGAAAGCGATCAACCGGGCGACCTAGAAATTATAATACAGTGGACAACAGTGTGGCTGGTTTTGTTTCTGTGACTAACGGTGTGTCATGTCAATACGATGTCGGTCTTGGCTATAAGCTTTACAATTATTACACTTACTTTAACTATGCAAAACCGACCTCAGTAACTTGATCGATAAGGCGGGGGACTTGTCACCTGGAGTACTTGTCACAAGTGTGGCTGGTGTTGATTCTGTGGCTAACGGTGTGTCATGTCTATACGATGTCGGTATTGGTTACTTTTAATAATTTTATAATTACTTTTAATATACAGAACCGACCTCAGTAGCTTGCTCGATAAGGAGGCGGACTTTTCACCTGGAGTTCGGTGGTTCAAGATAATCGCTTGTCATTAGGAAGGCCCCGGGTTCGAATCCCAGAGGCGACTAAAAAATGTTTTAAGGTTACGGTTGTTTAGTAAGAGATATCTTCCGGTGGGCTCGTGTTGAACC